>LN483356.1:234045-551251 GCA_900002565.1 Culicoides sonorensis | reverse complement strand
ACGCTGTATTGTTTGTCATAGTAAAACGTATTTTTTTTTGTTCAGTATGTCAAGTTACCTTACACCAGAAATTTAGTAATATTTATCATTCAAAAGCAATTTAAATAAATTAATTTTTCTATTCTTCTAATATATAATTTTTTTGTTCGCTAAAATTTTTTATATCGTATTACGCTGATGTTGCATTTTTGCAACGGTGCGTTTCAGACCTTTCGGAGCAACGTGGAGCAAAATTTTTTTTTATGCGATCTAAAATATCTGTTTTGATAATGTAGTCGAAATTTCAAGTGATTTCTACCGCGGGATCATAGGGCGGCGATTAATGAGTTAAATATGAATTAAGAGTTTTCATTTTTAAAGCCTAAGCCCTTTCCTACCGAAATCTTTAGGACTCTTAAAAATTGATTCTATTTCTTTTGGGATGGACAGATTATGGATATGCCGAATTAAAGCTCAAATATTCCTAATAAAAAAAACATTATCAATCTGATTCAAAAATAAAGACCTGTTTGTTAAATTTACTGAAATTGAATTTATTGAAATGAAAAACTCTAGACTGATACCTTATAGATCAAAAGACCATCATTTAGATAAGCTCTAAAATATAGATTGACCTCAAGAACATCGGGCCTAAATTGAATTTTATTCAGTTGCTTAAGGCTTTCATTCGGGATACAAAAAAGGATTATGATGTCGTTATCCAGGTGAATATTTGTTTTGACTAACCACCAATCACTGGTTGGAATATTATTTTGACGTTGAATTCATTTTTAAGGAACTTCGGGCGTCATATTTGGGTCACTGTTTAATGGTAATATAATAAAATGATTTAATATTTTCATTCACTCGTGTCATTTGTTCTAAAAATATTCTTCAATCGTTAGTAGATCAACACAAATAATTTTAGTTCTGCGATTTTCAACATTCATATTGTTTACTTATAAGGACCAATTTTTATTTTGTCCATTTTGTTTAACTCACTGAAATAATTTTTCTTATCCTCTGATAATTTTATTCAAAATTCACATTTTTTTTTTTTTATGTTTACATTATGATGAATCAAAAGAGAAACAGTCAACTGCCTTCTACAGAATCTTTTAGTTCGATTTTTTGCAGGGAAAAAAACTGGAAATCCGCCTTAAGTATCAACTGTTACGAATATTGAGACGACATGAAACCAGAAAACCGTTCACATTATTTATTTAATTGAATTTGCTGACCAAAGGGTCGTCATTCATAAACGCAATAACCATTCGACATACAGTGTAGCGCTTGGTACCCTTTAATCCCTGAAAAGAAGGGTGGTTTGTTTAACTCACTCTAAGGTACCCACAAAATCAGAAAAACACCTTTGCATGGGATCTTGCAAGCACCATACAAAGTCAGTACTTTCTTCTTGATCTTGTTTGTCAGCTTCTTCATCGCCACATCATTTACTCTTTCTAGTTACCCAAATTAGCTTATCTGTGTTTTGATAGTCTATAAATTCTACGTACAATTTAGCATCAAGTCCTGAAAGACAAAAAAATTCTTTATTAAAAATTATAAGTAATTCAAGAAATCAAAATCATCTAGTTTTTGCTTCTTTGACTGGCTTAGTCTTGACCAGATTTTATCAAATTGACTCATTAAATTCAAGACACATTGATTGTGTAGAAAATTATTCGGATATGATAAAACGGAATTCCTTTTTATAAAAGTAAATAGTTAATTCAATTCCAAAAGAGGTATCCAATTAAATTAAAAAAAAAACAAAATAATTTTTTAATTAATATTATATTTTTAATCTCATTTTTCATTATACATATTCATATTTATTAAAAATTCAGTTGATAATAAAAAGAATATATATAAAATAAAAAAATGAATATCATCCCGAAATTTTTAAATTACATAATTGTTCAATCAATAAAAATATAACCAATTTACCCATTAATTTATTTTTTATTTTAAAAAATACACTCAAATTGATCGAGAAGTTTTAAATTACATGTCAAAAGAGTAACAGAGTCCAACACCTACGTTTATTTTTTTTATATTTTAATTTTAAATCAGGATTCATTTATGACTGTGTGTGAGTCATTCCATTTGATAACTTTTATATGAAAAATACAAACATAAATAAATATATGAAAAAATTAATTATTTTCGATCATTATAAGAACATAAAATAAGGTGCATTGAATTAAAATGCTCATTTATTTAAATATTCATTTCATTTTTTGACATTTTTTTATAAAATTAAAAAAAAAATTAATACTGAGGAAATGCATAATATTTATGACGGGTTCGTTCTATAAATACTAGATAAATACAGTCCTTTTTTCTTTAATGTCTATTTTTTTACTAATTGTTTTAGTATAAATTGACTTATAACTATTTTATATTATTTAATTATAATTTACTATTTTATTTATTATTTTACTTTATTGTTCTCACTGTTCCCATGCTTATTTTATTTTTGTGTCTTACCACGATGCTGTCTCGAAACGAAGTGCCAGAGTTGATCAAACACTGACCTTGATAACAGCTGCTGACCTTTGACATTTCCCACTTAGCATGTACTATATCTAAATGTTCGCTTGTAATCTCTGTGCCCCAAGTCACAGAGCTTCCATATTAAATCGGGATCAAATCAAAAGAAATCAAAAGAGAAGGGCGAAGAGAATTTGTACCATTAAATGTGAAATTAAAAAAAAATCTTGCCTTAAAATCATTACCAATAATGATTACAATCCTATATCCGAGAAAAATGTAAAATTTAATTTAGGCCATTACATTAAATTAAAATACTTCAAATAAATTTCCATTTATTGGGTCCATTGGAGTAAAAATAATATACAGTCACTTATAATTGAATTTTCGTAGCGGAATATTTTATTTATTTATTTATTTAAATTTTTTGTGTAAAATTTTATCATTTTTTTTATTGTTTCACACAAAAAATATGAATTACCCATGTATCATAATTGAATGATGATGATTACTCTTATAATTGGTTGATTTCATTTCATTCAGAGTGCACATTTACTTTGAAAATTGATTGAAAAAAAGGTATTATAAAAATAATTAAAAGCTTACTTCACTTAATAAAATGAAATATATATAAAAAAATTTGAACAGTCATTTAAAATAAAAATTTCAATAAAAATAATAATAATTGTCATGTTTGATTGCGTTAACTTAGAGATTTTAATTTGAATTTTTTCAATGAAAATGATCATTTATGGGTTTAAGTTAAAAATGTTTATCCGAAAAGTATGCAATACACTTAACAAGAAAATTGAAGATTGTCGAATTATGAAAACATTGGCGTTTTATAGTAAAATTATGATAGGAATCGTATCGCATTAGAAAAAAAAAATCAAAGTCACCCAAAGAGTGCTTTGAATCGTGTATTTGAAATTTAATGTCATTTTGATTGCATACTTTTCAGGTTAATTAATCATTATTGTAAAAATTGTAAGAAAATAGTATTTTTAAAATAAAAACAAATCTTGTACATTTAAAAATCCTAAAAAGCATAGTCCCGAAAATTAACTGAACACCTAAATAATGAAAAATTTAAAAAAATATGACATTTAAACGTCAAACTCATTTTAAAAATCTTTTAAAATTGTACAGTTACTAATTTTCTTTTAGTGAAATGTTTCTTGCAACTAATAAGAGGTGGAACAGAAAATGATGAAATGATGTAAAAAATTGATTAGTAACATAAAAAATAATTTTTTAAAAGACTGTAGCAATAAATTTAATAATAAAAATAGATGAAAATTGTAAAAAGCCCACTTAATTTTAAAGAAAAAAAATATTATAAGAAAAGTGATATAAACAAATGCAATTAAAATAGTAAATCGATCACATCCATAAGATGATGATCAAAGATTTTTTTGTTAAAATTAAGAATTATCATGATGTAATTTTTCTTTTTAAAATTAAAAGAAAAATTTTACCGTGATTATTCTTATAAATTAGATTTAAGATTTTATCTTATGATTTAAAAAAAAAAGTTTATCGGCAAAATAAAAGCAATATAAGATATAAAATTGTGGGTAATTATGATGGAAATTTATTGTAACAATTTTTTTATTTCTTAAATTATACAACGAATGACTGTGATGCCAAAAAATTAAAACAAAGCCCCTCTGAGCAATTAAAATTATAAAATGAAACCAAACTCAATTAAATTCATGTTCCTATCTCAAAATAAACTTAAAATATGAATAAACCCCTCATATGATCATAAAATTTCAATTTCTTTCCATTTCAGTACTTCAAATAAAAATTAAAATTAAAAAAAAAATCAATTAAATTTGACCAAAAATGAATTTGAATACAAGCAATATTAATAAAAATTAACAACAAAATCATCATAAAAAGCAATATTTATTATGATTATTGTCGTCGTGTATTATGTTTTTTTTTTATTTTTAAATTTAAAATGCAATTCATGGATATAAAAAAAGCAATAAATATGTATATTGCAATAAGTTTCATGTGTAATCCATTTACAATGCAATCATAATGACGTGTATCAATTTTATATTCAATTAAACGCAATTTAAAACGCCGAAATATATTCGAAAAGCAATAACAAGTAGTCATATAAGTAAAAAATGAAAGTGAGTCGCGTATCTCGCCCCTTCGTGAGTCAATTTAGTGAACTTATTAGAAAAAAATATGATAGTTTTTAAGGAGAAAAAATTTAGCAATATATACAATGTAACTTTAAAAGGAATTTTATGTAAATAATGATGAGAAATTTCAAAGGTGATGCTAATAATTATGAGTAGGAAGAAATTGAAAAAAAATATATAAAATGTAAATATTTATATGAAATTAAGCAATATTTTTAAGTAAATGAATGAATGGAGTATGATCATGTGCTGAATGATAACATTGATTGTGCTGATGTTTTCAACGAGCTTTTCCAATGAAGTATGAACGTGATCGACACACATGTTTCCGAAGATTTAAGTTGATGAAATTGAAATTTGGCTGAACATGAAATTGAGTTTAGAGATATTTTAAGAACACTCTTAAAGATACTCCCCCATCACCCCATCCCGATACAGTAGGTGACACACTTTTGCGAGATCTATTGCGGGGCGTTTGAAATTCGTTCTTAGAGAATAAACCTTTTGCTTATATAGAAAATGATGTGAGAATTCAAGTTACTTTTCTATTCTAATTTAAGCCCTACGAATGGTTTGCGGGACGTTTTTGACTTAAAATGCATCCAGCTTGCGGAAATAGGAGCTTACTTCCGACAGGGTACGAATACAACAGATCCCTTTAGATGCCTTGCATACTCGTGTCTACCTTCAGAGTTTTAGGGCTGATTTCGAAAAATCTGATTATTTTTTGCGGGTAATTTGCGGGACGTTTTCAGTTTTTTGTCATTCTAAAAAAATGAATAACAAGAAAACTAGAAACAACAAATATGAAGCCTTAATTCGAAGTATCGCATATAACTTACTCAAATTGGGTACTCATTTTGAAGTCTCAAAATTGACATTTGTTCATAAGCTCGTTGAAAACATCAGGACAGTAAATAATTTATTTCTTTCTTTCTTTCTTTTCATTCTACGATCAAAACATTTATTTTCAACCTCTCATTTCAATCGTTGACTAACACTGAGAACTTACCTGAGGCAATCTTAACTAATGCATCATTCTTGCTGATATAAAAATCTTCTAAAAAAAACAAAAAGAAAAAACATCGATAAAAATCTTAAATAAATTAAAGTTAGATAAAGAAAAAAAAACAGTCTTGTGTGATACAGAAAATTTTAAATATTAAGAAAATCATAATGAAAAGCTTTTAATAATATGAAGAAACTCTAACATTATTATAATTATTACTATGACACACATTATATGAACTTAAACTTACTACTTAAACATGACTTAAAGTTAAAAGAAAAAAAAATAATCTACTATTAACACTAAATCTAAAATAAATTTAACGAAAAACTGCTGATTAGAGCGTCCTCATAATATAAAATTATTATTATAAAAATATTTTTTTTGATGACACGTAGTGATTTGAAAAAAAAAAACATTAAATTAAATTTTTTAATCATTATAAAATTTACGAATTGACTTATAAATAAAAATAATAATGATATAAAACCAAAAAAACCGGGAATTCATTAAGAAAATTATTAATATGATAATTATAAAATATCCCACGATTTTTGTTTTGAATTTAATTTCAATTTTTTATTCTAAAAATTAAAAATAATGATGATTAAAAAAACTACATTTAAAGTAAACATATATTTAGGTATTTGATTGAAAAAGTTAATTATTTAGTAGAAAAAAATGAACAAGAACAATTAAAATTGGTTATGATTATAAAGACTTTAGCGTTTGAGTGTTCAATAAAAAAAAATAAAAAATTATAATAATAAACATATACAATATAAAATTATTATATAAAAACAAATAATAAATTGCAGCAAATAATAGTAACATGAATAAATTAAACAATTATATTATAAATAAACAAAGCAATTATTTAGTAATGAAAATAATTATAAGAAAAGCAATTATATTTAAAAAGAAAAAAAAACATAACATAAAAAAACAAAATTTGTATGATGTAGTGTAGTGTAAAATAATATTATAATAAAAAAAAGAAATTTATGAAAAAAAAACAAGTTAAAAAAAAAATAATCAAAAAAATATGATAATTTTGATTCATTATTATTATTATAAAAAAACAATAATGATAATAAATAAGAAAAATTTAATGAAACACTATTCAAAGTTTAATAAAAGTAGAATTTTATAAGTTTTCTTATAATTATTAATCCCATTTCAACCCATTTATTTTATATTTGAATCGATCATAATATGAAATTTAATTAAACATTATAAATTATTCAATTATATTAAAAAAAAATACATTTCATTAAAAATTTACAGTCATATTCAAAAAAAATGGCATGTTTAAAATTTATAAAAATACTTTTAAATTTAATAACAAAAAAAACTTGATCAGTATTAAAATGAAATATTATTATCATTATAAAATTCATCCAATATATGATAATTTTAATCCTAATATAATTATTCCTACTAGCAAAATTTTAACGAAAAAAAAAACAATATTAAAAGAAATTAATATTCAAAAAAAAAAATATTGATTATTAATAAAAATTATTATTAACATGATAATAATAAAATTGAAAATGAAATTTAAAGAAAAAAAAAACAGTTTTTAAATAAATTTAATTAAAAGAAAAAAATGCATTATAATGAAAATTTCATTGAAAGTAAAAATTTAAAAAAAATGTAATATGTACTTTAAATTTTACTTTATGTTTCTAATCCTAATCGAATATTAATTATTTTAATGTTAAGTTATTTTAATTGTGTAAATTAAAAATATTAAGTTTATAAGAAGTGAAATTGTAATTAATATGTTTTTTTTTATTATTGTAATCTTATGACAATTAAATTTTTTGTTGATATATTTGAATTTCTGAATTGAAATTTTAATCAAAGTAAAGTTACAATTAAAATGAATAAATAATAATGAAAAAAAACATGAAACACATGGAAATAAACGAAAATAAATTGAATAAATTTAAAGAAGTAACAAATTATATGAAGTATTTGAACAATACAAAATAGTAAGTTTTGTAACATATATTTTCATAAATAAAATAGTGTAGAAAAAGAAAAAAAAATTGATGTTTTAATTTAAAAATAATAATTTTGGGGTTATAAAGATTACGATTTTAGTGTTGAGTGATTTTGATGGTAAGTTATTGAAATGAACGTTATTTTTACTCTGGTCCATTAAGGTAAGGTATTAGATCTGAATTATTTTTATAATAATACGCTAAATTTTGATTTTTATATTCATACTTAAACTAATGCAGGGTGACCCGATATCTTCACTCAATTTTTTGTAACAAGATCAATATAATCAGAACCCAAAATGTGAATCAAGTTAGCCAAATTTCTTTCCAATTGTAGAAATATACAAGACAGAATTTAGATACAATATGCTAAGTGGGAAACTGTCAGAGGTTATCAGCTGTGATCAAGGTCAGTCTTGTTCATTTCGTTTCGAGACAGCATCGTGGTAAGACACAACAAATAAAAATAAATAAAAATAATAATAAATAAACATGTGAAACATAATTAAAATATTACATTAAAATATAATAAAGATTTGAATAAATATAATTAATTAATAAAAGAACAAAGTGGTGTTTAATATGTCAGATCCCCTATAAAATCGGAAGAGCGAGACTCTTATAAAATATGAGTAAATTTTACTGACTGGGCAATTCTTTTTCATTGTGTTGTGATGATAATGGAACAAGAAAATGAAGTAGAATTTGTAATAAAATTAAATAAAATAAATGCTTTTTCGGAATTTACATCCTCTTGATTTGCATCCAGCTAAAAATTATTTAGTAGAAAATTAATTTTATCATAATAAAAAGCTTGGTGTGTTCGTAGATAATACATTAGAATTTCAAAATAAAAATAACTTACAAACGTATATCTTCGAAAGATGGATAACAAGAATCAACTCGTCCATCTCACGAGAACACCTTATTGATTTCTTCTCCAGATTTTCATGCCGTATCGTAATGAGAGATTTTGATTTGGCATTGCGCGTTTTATTAATGGCGATGCTTGCATTTCAAGTATTTCATAAGTGAAAATACTTGTTCGCAATGATAAGTTTTTGCATAGCTCGCAATCGATCGACACGAGTTTTAATGCTCTAATAAAGTAAAAGAAAAAATTAGAAGAAAAATCATGAATATACATTTGTTTTGAGAAACTGCTGAAAAAGAGAAGATAGTCTCGTGAATGAAAATAGATCCAACCTGCAAAAAAGTCGATGCTATTGAATAAGCTACGAGCATATAAGTCATCTTCTATTTACCTCTTTATATATTGTGATACAAAAATGTATTGACTCAATTATAAGATATCCGTGCAATTCTAAAGTAACTGATGACAAACAGGCAATCTGTGAGTAGCTTAAATTAAAACGAAGACTCAATTTGCACAACAATTAAATAACAGTGCGATTTCGTCAGCTTGGCCAATTAATGGGTGAAACTGTTCCTACTTTTTTACTACTTGAATAAATTTCATCTAAAGTATTTCCTTTTCGCGTTGTGAGAGGTGATCGAAAACTATTCAAAAGAAATTCTTCTTGGTCATTTATTAATGAACCGTTCATGTTTTGGTTTTCAGTATAATTTTCAAGATTGTTTTTGACGGTATCAATCGACTCTTGACGAGCAGGGAAAACATTTATTTTAAATAATTTAAAATCTTTTTTAAGAAACTCGGTCATTTTTTGTTAATAGTGTTTTGGACATTTTAAAAGAAAATTGTATTGTATCCAAATTTTTTTTATTTCTAAACACAATGTTCGTTCAGCTTCAATATTATCTTTATACTTGTTTCACAATTCAATTGCCACTTTATGTGAAATAGTCTCTATTTTGTTGTTATAAAACAATGTTTCTTTTATAAAACAATAATGATCTAATATATCACCATTCGATAATTCACTATTATTTACCGTATTTCCGTGTGAAGAATACAAAGAAAGAAAAACTTAACAAAGTAAATCTAAAAACCCGACGAAAAAGAGGTAAAACTAGGCTGTTTTAATTTTTTAGGCTAATCAACAAAACTTTAGAGCCTCAGTGAGACATCAAGACGACCTCGGATCTAAAAATTTATCTTGGAAAAGTTGTACAGAATTGAATTAGTTTTCGAATAGTACTTACCGGTTTTCGATTTTCCGATTTTTTGTTCTATGAACACTTCTACCTTGCATTCTCGTTATCGTCATTGCAAGGCCTTCGCTTTCATATTGTCATTACAAGCAGTTGCCACCTTTATCTAGCTCAAATTAAGTAGCTGGATTAAGAGACAATTGAGATTGTTAAGTTTAATGGCTGATAGAACTGGCAACCTTAATATTGAAAGTCCAACACACTAATCACTGCACAGTACAATTCCCATATCATGAATTACTTCAAATTGAAACACCAAATTTCAAGAGTCAATTTTTTTTCAGAACATTCTGAGATAAGAAAACGTTTTAAGATATCTCTTTCAAAAACAAATCAGTGAACCATTCTCCATAAAGTTTTTGACCTGATCACAAAATCTGGCAACTTTGAAAATAGCTTCAATTCCTTCAATTCAACAAGAAGTCATACCTGTGATATGTAAAAATTATAATAATAGTTAAAAAAGTTAAAAGTGAAGTTAAATATAGATAAAAATTAAAATTAAATGGCACAAATATAATTATTATACACATTTAATACCACTTTTCTCTGTTTATTAAATTCTTAAAAATAAAAGTATATACACACAAGTTATAATATCATAAAAAGGTTTAATCATACAAACACTCACATTCATTTATCCTAATCCCCATTGTGCTAATTATAACTCGTATACACATAACATGGAGTAAAAAAATAAATGAAATTGGATGATATGATAATGAAGATGTGTTTTATATTTATTTTTTGTTTATTTGATATAAAATTTATAATTTAATTTGTTATTGGGGATCAAATTAACTTGAAATTAACTCTAGAAATTAACTTTCTCAATTTCAAATTGAATTCCATGAAATCCATATCACATTTAAAAAAAATTACAATACAAAAACTTTAAAAAAAAATTAATCGAAAGCAAATTTCGTTACAAAATGCAAAAAAAAACAAAACAATGAAAAGACCTTCTCATATCTATTAAACATAAAAATAATGACTTGACTTTTCTTTTTTATTTAACATACCTTTTTTTTGTGTTGTATTTTCATTCCATTTCACCTGGTTCCCTTTCCTAATTTTTTTGTTTATATTTTTTTTTATATATTCATGAAATGTCCGATAGTAAAATTTTCAAGTACAACTCAATGAATGGATGAATGAAAATTAAGAGAGAAGTCGTTATTGTGCTAATAAAAAATAATAATATAACGAAACTCAATTCCATTTACAATTATTATTATTATCATTTTTGCATCGTTAAACTTTTATAATCTTTGGGGCAGAGTTTTAGATAATTCAGGTTTTAAAGGGGATTTTTTTTTTAATTTTCAAGCACACATTTTCATGCCATAATACATCATAATAATGATATTGTTTTATCAGAAAAGCAACTCAAACAAATTAATGAGTCTCAATGGAACTTTTATCTCACAAGCTTTTTATTTACCTTTTTTATTTATTTTTATTATTATTTTTCCATTCAGATAAAATAAAATAAAATCCAGAGTAAATTTATTTTTTAATATTATTTGTCTTTTTAATAGTATTTTATTTTTTTTTAACTATTACGGTAAACATAAAAATAACAAACTTTATATCATACAAATGTTATTTTTATGTCATTTGACTTGTGTTTGAGTGATGATTCTGATTTCAAAATACCTTGATTGATTTTGTTTTTTCTTTAAACTTTTCTTTTCTATTAAAAAAACATTTGCTATTAATCGATATTTTACATGTTAAATTTAACTTTTTGTCTTATTATTTTGACACTGTTTTACATTTTACATCATAAAATTGAATAAAAAAAAAACAAGCAAGGAAAAAAAATTTATATTGAGTTTTATGACTTTTTATCAAAAAATAATAAAATGACAATAAAAATGGACTGAAAAAGATCAACAGGCTTAAATTTTAAATAGAAAAACAACAATGACAATCAATTTTATTTGTTTTTTATGTTTTTACGCGAGTCGTAAACAAGTTGTTAAAAATAAAAAAAAAAAGTTATCTGAATTCATACTTAAAACAAAAACAATGAATTTGAGTCACATCAGTGTATCAGCGAATGTTGTCTTGAAAGTTTAACTCAAAATCACATTAAATTAAGTAAATTTTAAATGATCATACTCAGGATTTTCCTCATCTGCTACTTGAACAGTATTACGTTTCTCCAATTGATCATAGTGAACTTCAGCCTCATTGGACAATTTAACACTGTTTCTATTTTCCTCTTGAGCTTCGAAGTAATTTGGATCTTCATAGTAGTAATCTGAACTTCTTCCCATACGAGCATTTTTATCGTTGTTTCTTGTTACATTTCCATTGTTTTGATCTTCAAGTTCAATTTCGTCCCTGTTTTGTGTTTGTGTTTGAAGATTTTTTTGTTGACTTGATTTTTTGTTCTTAATTATGATTGCAAGTGCTATATTTATGATGATTGTGACGACAATACAAGATGAAAGAATGATGATTGTTGAGGAAGAGGATTTTTTTTGTTTGTTCTTAAATTCGATTTTTCGTTGATCAGCAAGTGCTTTCCAGGCATCTTTGTGTTTTATGCATCCTGTGGAGTTTAACTTTATTTTGTGGTAAATACCATAATTTAAATAATTTGGCACATCATCACAGAAAAGTTCATTGTTTTCAATGAAAAATTCTCTCAATTCAGGTAGATTTTTTTTGATTTTTGTTAAATCTATCTGGGATAAATTATTATAAGATACATCAATATATTCCAGATAATTCCATGAAATTTTTGCTTCTTCAAAAAACGATATATCAATCAGTTGGTTATGATTCAAATTAATACCTGAAAGGGTCCCTTTGTCTTCAAATAATTTTGCCGGTAAAACTGACAAGCGATTGTAAGCTAAGTTAACATCTGTTAGATGAAATTTTTGATCAAATAATTGTTCATCTATATTTTCAAACTCGTTGTTGTTGAGAAATACACTTTTTAGAGCATGGTTATTCTTTAACAAATCTGCATTGAGCTCGTTCAACTGGTTATAGCTCAAGTTCAATATAGTTAATCGTCTATTCGAATCAAAAAGACCATTTGGCAGGCTCGTTAAATAGTTGATTGCCAAGTCAATGATTTCTAATTCTGTATTATATTTGAATAAATTTGGATCAAGTTCTTGCAACTGATTATTGGATAAATCAACATATCTCAACTTTTTATTTGCATCAAGTAGATGTTTAGGAAGAGAGGTCAAATTGTTATTTTCAAAAATTAGTTTCGACAATTTAAGGCAAAAATCTAATGCATTTTCTTCGATTGAAAGAATGCCAAGGTCATTAGCATACAAATCTAAAAGTTCGGGTGCAGCTTCACAAATGTCTGTGGTAAAAACTTTAAAGCTTGAATTTATAAATGTAAGATCTTGCGTGTTATTAACAAGATACAAAATATTTGACTCATTAGAATATACTGAGTTATAATTAATTATAGAACATTTTCCGGGGTAAGGACAAACTCCCTTACCCCAAATCACTTTGAAAAATACCAAAAAAACTAAAAGTATTTTAATAGAAAAATAATTTGCCATAACTAACTTGTATGGCTTTGAAAGACTGAATTAATTAATTTAAAAGTTAAATAAAATAAGAGAAATATTATCACTTTCTCGAACATTAATTCCGGAAAGAGATAAGTTCCATAATGTACTCAACACTTTTCTGTATTTCATTGATAACACCAGACTACGTACGTTTTAACACTCATGTGACTTGAAAAGTTGATTGAAACAAACAATATCCTGCTACGTATTTCCTGTTAAATATTTCACGAAGTATGACGCGACGATAGTAACATAATCTGTGGAGGCAGACAGCTAATATTCCTTCTGAACCCTTTAACCCATAAACCTTATCTCCTAGAAATATTGAGTTGAGAGTTTTTAGTTTCATACAAAAAATATCCATCTAAACTACATCATTGCTTCCTTTTTCTCTAAAATTTAAGGTACCAGCTTAAACTTGAAGCAATATAAACTCACATTTATTTAAAAATAATATCATAAACTCATCCATATACCACACACTTCATAATATTTATTTAACAAAATAATTGTGTTTTGGGAATTTGTACAAACTGTTTAAACAAGATCATACTCATGGCTCATCCACCTATGTACGTTTAAAATATAATAATAATTTTAAATAAATACAAAAGTACGGGAAATATGAAAAACAATGAGAATAAATAAACACTCATGACAATTTTGAGGTTGATAATATAAATATAATAATAATAATACACTGCTAAAATATTTGTGTGTTTTTAATTATTTTTATTATATTTTTTTTTGTTTTTTTTTCAGATACATTCATATCATTATAATAAACATATATAAAGATAATAATAATATATTTTTTTTATTTTAAAATATATAGGTATAATATTGATAACAATGGGAATAAAAAATTTTTAAAATGTGATATAAAATTAAAAATTAACAAAATTATTTAATAGCTCTCTCTAAAGAATTCTTATAATTAATTAATAACATTATTATTATCACATATTAAAATTCTATATTTAAAAATACAGGGTCTTCTTCAAAACGAATTTCATTGTTCAAAATCCATTAAAGAGGTCAAAATTTTTAAATTTTCTATTTTTAGCCTCTTAATATATAAAATATCGAGTTATCTGCAAAGTTGTAGCTTAATTCTGGGATCAAGTTGGGCCGTGGGTTGATGGTTTTTGCTTAGGTATCCGGGAGATTGGTTATAAAACGATAAAATTTGTGAGACTTTAATTTAGGCGCCCATTATTGTTCAACCAGGAAATTAATTTATCTCACTTTAAAGGTCAGACTTTGGTGTGATGTTTTTCCCAAGTATGGAGCTGCTGCGGACTGTCAGGCTTGTCATGGCAGTTTAAGTATCAATCAGAGTTGATCATATAACGCCCAAAAATTCAAAAGTGCAGTTTGTTTTTGTCACCTTCAAAGAGATTGTCGAAGTTGAAAATTGTCCTTTAATTGGTCTGTGAAGTCTTTGACAAGTTCCATGTTATTCTGTTGAAGTGTGCCATGGTAAGTTTTAAATCATTTCAGTTTACGATTTTGTAAAATTTGAATCTTTTTGATATGTATGGGTGGTATTGTGTGAAAAAGTAGACATAGTAGGTATAAGTTGGCCTTAGACAGGCTTTGAAAATGAGGGTTTTGTTGTCTCTGTTTAGTTTGGACCTTCTGTGTATCAATGAGTAGATCAGTTTAATGGCATTTTGCGTTTTTCCAATGACGTATTCAATATGGTTTTTCATGATCATGGTTTTATCTCAGATCATACCTAGATACTTGGCCCCGTTACATTTCCCGTTACAACAAAAATTTTCTTTAAAGCCGCGATTGGAAGAGCATTAAAAGTGTATGAAAGTATTTGAATTCGAAATAAGCTCACGTTAAAAAGCATCGTAAAAGAAATTTAAAACACCCTGTATAACTTTATATTTTAATTTTATATTAATAATATTAAAAAATAATAATAATAAAATAAAATTAAATCTGATCAAGGAAAAAAGAAAATAAAATGGATGATAAGTATTTAATGAAATCCTTTCCTAAATAATGTCATGTATTGCATGCCAATGAATGGAAAAGAAAAATATCATAAGCAGGAACTTTTATAATATAATATTAAATGACACACATTGCCAAACATTTGTTAAAATCTGACTTTATACTGATCTATGTATAATATAAAATTTTTCGTAATCGCTTGATATATTATTATCATCAATGTTTTCTTGCTTAGCTTGCCATATTCACTATAAATATGTATAATATAATGTTAATATGAATGTATAAATATAACAATTCTCCTAAGATTACTTTACCATTCATCCATTTAATATGTCTTTCTTTTTGCATTATACTGCTTAGATATTATTATTTTATATGAGTCTAACATACACACTTACACACACACTTTTTGAAAATAAACGATGGCATCAGCTTAGAAGTTTAATATTATATTTTGAGTGTCTTTTGGCGTGTGTGTGTGTGTGTGTGTGTGTACACTGAAAATGTACAAG
Organism: Culicoides sonorensis; assembly: GCA_900002565.1. NCBI lineage: Eukaryota > Metazoa > Arthropoda > Insecta > Diptera > Ceratopogonidae > Culicoides > Culicoides sonorensis. The sequence goes on along the minus strand of LN483356.1, from coordinate 535,411 downwards.
TAATATTATTATAATATGTGAAGGTTTTTAGTGTTATGTAAGCGGAAAACTTTTACCATATCTCAAGTGATTAACGTTATTGTTGCTTATGTGTATTATATATACATAATATATGTTTAGGAGGTGACTTAGAAAACTTTTGCATTTATCTTAACTCCTTGAATATGGCATATTGTTTTTCTCTCTGTTGCCTGATTTTGATCCATATAAATGACATTTTAAATGTAATTTTAATTAAATTATTTCCAAAATATATAAATTAACGAGAGGAAATTAAATCTTTTATCCCCAACTGAGCTCTTTTTTAACTTAATATTATTAATATTATTATTATTAGTATTTCTTTATAAAATGTTGTTCATTTTAACATTGAATATCATCATAAAACAGCACATTTAGCTTTTTATGTTAATAAAATAAATGTTTAAAAGAAATTTAAAGTAAATTAATGGTTTGAAATGTATTGAAATAAAACTTTTTGTTAATAATAAAAAAAATATTTTCTAAACCCATTTTTTGTCTGTTTTTTGTTTGTATTATAATATATTCAAATGATTTTCTATTTATTTATTATTTCCGTTTTTTCTCAATTTAAAAATAAATTCATATGATGAAAAGTATCAAAAAACATGCAAAGTTCATCTATTTTATGTACAAAAATTTCACAAATGTAATGAAATGTATAAAATGCATCATCATATCATGTTTATTTTTTGTTGTTGCTAAAAAATGTACATTTACCACAAAATATAAAATGATTCAACATTGTTCTATTACTTCCGAAGAACATTAAAATAAAATAATATTTAATACACTAAAAAGGGTTGTTGCGCTCTTTGTAGTTTGTGGAAAATTAAATGAATGTATTTTAATATTTTTTGTGTATTAAAAATAATAACTGAATATGAATTTGGGGAAATTTAAGTAAACCCGGAAAGATTGTTGGATTTTTTTTTGTAATAACGTTGTAACGGTTTCAAAATTTTTCTATATTTCTTTTTTATTAAGTTGACCCAAAATTGGCATTTATTTAAAGTGTCAATAGTGCTTATGTGTTGCATTTCAAAGTAAGACGCGTATTGATGGCTTTTAAATCTTGTGTTAAAAAAAAACACCTAGTTGAAATTTCCAACCAATGAACAACATCTCTTAATTTGACACCATCGCGATGCATCGCCTTATCTAAATTTTGAAGTTTGAATCATGTAAGTTCTCTCATTTAAATTTAAACCGAATTTACTTTCCTGATAAAATAAAAAAGGGTAAATTTAAAAAAGTATAAGGCATTTGAGTTGGAAATATATTTTAAACAGTGCTCATCCAGATCCTTCAATAGCAAATTCTTCCGATTGAGCAAAAAGATGATCAGTTAACGTCTTAAAAAAAAAACAGTTATATTGATGAAATTTCACAGCTTACCCGAAAATCAAGTTCACAATAATAAGATAGTCTATGACAAAATGGCCTTTCAAATCTTGTTTTTTGGCTCAATTTTTCACAAAGATATTCAATTGCCAACCGTCCTTTTAAGAGTATTTGTCTCTCAAAATTACTTAGCTATAACTGTACAATTTGCGTGTGGTCGTCAAAAATTAAAAAAAAAAATGGGTGATGCTTTCATAGTGTGTTCAACATTTGAAGAGAAAACAAAAAAATATTTTGTTCAATATGTTTTTTGAATTATCATTTTTCTTTCAGAATCAAGAACAAGCCCAAGCTATTGAAGAAAAAAAAAGCGAAATGGAGCGTCAAGCGCTTCAATTTCAATTGAGAACTGTAGACGTAAGTAACAAAAAAGAATTAAAAGTTTGAATTTTTATTTTATTTTTTTGCGTCGGCAAGCAAAGAATACGATGAGGTCAAAAAAGATTTCGTGGTCATGAAACATATTGTAAAAGGCCTGGCGGTAGAGGAACTCTCGACCGAATGGGAACAAGTTATCAAGAACACCTACCGCCAGGTCTACAGAAACAAACTGGTGCGTGCCTCGGCCCAGTTTCAACAGAAACCTGTAAAAAAACACAACAACAGACGTTCCAACTGAATGTTAAATTTAAACTTTTGTCCTATTCCTTTTTTCCTGAAATAAAAGATTTTTGACAAAATAGTCTTTCAAATCTTGTTTTTTGGCTCAATTTTTCACAAATATACTCTATCGCATCATTTTGTTTTGTGTCTGGATGAAAAAGGTTAGTCAAATAATCGACAGGCATTGGCATCTGACAATAAAGAAATAGTAAAAAGAATTATTCAGAAGACAATTCACGTTTTTAGTTTCATGCCTTTTAATAAACGCTTGTCAAAATCCATTTTAAGATAAGACCCGTATCATGTTTTTTTTGCAATCAAGCACAACAAGATTTTTTTGTGAATATCACTCACACAAAGTATTAGATGGGTTGATCACGATCACTGTAGAACTGAAGACGGCTCACAGGTTACCTCTTTTAATGCTGAGCAAACCTATTTTCGTTCCCATTTTGAAAGTAATGATATACTGCAATTTTATAATTTTCGAGATCATGTAAATTGAAATTATTCTAAAGCGACGCTTTCAAAATTTATAAACTTTTAAAAATTTGAAGGAAATTTCAATTCGGTCTTAAAACAGACACATTTGAGCTTGTAATGTTTGGTCATCAACGTTAGAATCGAAATTTCAACCTTTCGATGAGGTTCCAAGCCTTTATCGACTAAATTTCCGTCAAAGCTAAAACTAGCATATTTCGGTTCTCTAAAAATTTCTACACCGTCTCGATTTGTTAATTCTACACTTTTAAAGAAAGTCAACCCAAACGATGGTTATTAATTTTAATTTTATCATCAAACTCATTATATTATTATAAAAAACAACATTACATTGTTATACATAGTATTCATCAACTATATTTTCCTCAATACATGCATAAACAAAAAATCAACTAATTAGCAGAGGAAAGATATTAAAACCGTCTGCTACTTATTCGTATGGAATATTATTATAATAAGAAATAAAAACACTACATACAGACAAAGTACTGCAAAAATTTTTCTTGATGCATTGATTTTATTTTTTTCGTGCTTTATTTTATTTTTCTTCCTCTCTAATTTTCATACAAAAGCCACAAAATACGCGTTCAACATGTGAAACAAACAAAAATTGTAAAGTTATTTTATTATACATTTTGTCTATTTTATCTTCCGCATGTACTTTCCGTTACAAAATAAAAACCGAACCACGCCAACAATGTATACAATAATGTTATGTTTTGTGTATTTTTTTGGTTTTACTATTAAAAATATTAGTAGAGAGGCCAGTTTTATCCTAAATTTTATTTCATTTTGACATGAAATTTATAAACATCATTTTATTAAAGAAAAGAACAGTTTTTTTTTTACTTTTAAACAAACATGGGTTAAACACGTGTTTTTATATGTTGTATTGTTGTATAATAAAAAAAATATAATGTTGCATTTAAAAATTACTTTTAAGAAAAATAAAACAAGTTTTCAATATAAATTTAAAAAAAAAAACTATGTATTATGAAAGAGAAATAAAAAAAGAGGAAGAAAAACAAAAACAAACTTCTAGACATTTTGAAGGATAACATTTTATATAAAACATAACGAATCATATTGTATATTGATACTAAAAATGAAGGATTTTGCTTTAACTTTTTTTTTTCTCTATAGTTAAAAATTGCAACAACAAAAAATTTATATAGCATTGAACAATTTATACATTTAACATGATACATCACACAAAATGTATGAAATTTTTATATAAAATGTCTGCTAAAAGTTACTTTTATTATATTATTATTATGTATAAAGAGACTCTGTGTGTGTAAGCATTTTAAGACAAATATGTTTACATTGCAACTTATAAGATATGACAGAATTTAAAAGGAAATAAAAAATTTAGTGTACACAAAATATAAGAAGCAAGAAAATTGAGTTAAAGTTAAAATATGAAGAGATGATAAATCATAAACAAGATGCATTTTTGTGGTTTACGTTTCTTGTCGTGGATTACAGATTTGCTTTGATTAAAAATTAGTAGTTTGGTGTAGGGAATGGTTTTATATTGCCCTAAAGGGTCCTATTGTGTTGTGGCACTCATCTTCAACGCAATCTTGTCATAGTGCTTTTTGTATGTCAAATGGGTATCATACCAAGATAGCAGAAGTGCTTAACTTCTTCAATAGAAGAATCATTAAAGAGATACGCACTGAGTCTTCGAGTTGAACATAAACGTGGTGAAAAAGTATCAATATTGTTTTTTTTTTCATTCAAGGTGAGTAATTTGGCTCCAAATATCTTGGAAGGGTGGATAAATCTTCGTTCATTCTGTTCAAATTCAGATTACAGTCCTGCCTTGCGTAAAACACAGCAGCGTCATCTGCATAGAGATAAATTTTTCCATGAAGTGTCAAGCGTTGTATATTGTCAATGAACAGTAAGAGTGTGGGCCCCGAGACAGAACTAGGACGTACTCTACTTTTTACTGTCTTTTCTGTACTTTTAATTCCATTCACACAGACTACTTGGGACCTATCAAGAAGATTGCTTCCAACACCACGAACTCCAGCATCAATTTACCCAACAATTTATCATGATTCACGGTATCCAATAACTTTGCCAAATCAACAAAAAGGTCAGAGACTAAACGTACTTTTCTTTGGTCTAGATGATCATAAATATAATTGAAAACTTTAGTCACTGCCTTTGTTATGTTGGATTTCTTACGAAACCCGAATTGACCTTTTCCAAGAAAAGCGATTGAATGAAGAGATATGATGTACCGTAATCCTTCATTGATGACTTAAGAACATGAAGGACATTAAAAATTACATTAAAAAATAATATTTTGATTTGAATAATTTTCCTTATCCTTAAAAATATAAAAAATAAAATAATTTCAATCAATCAATCAATCATGTATCATTTTTTTTTATCAATAATACGCATCATCATCATAATCATCAACATTATGATAAAATAAATTCAGCATCTCGATACAAAATATAATAAAAATAATAATAAATAAATCGATATCTATATTCAAAGGATAAAAATCTTAAAAGAAATTACTCTCCAAGAAAAATAATTTTTTATTACAAATTTTCTATAATTTTGCTGTCATTTTAGATTATAATGTTAAAATATAAAAAAAAAGTACCACAACTACTCAAGTAACGTGAGTAATCAATTTTTATAAATATTTTATGTGAATGATTTTGATAAAAAAAAATATAATTATGGTGATGAATTTTTTTTCTCTCAAGATGGAAATTTTATGACGTTACTTTAATTATACAATTTTTTTAACAGAAAAAAATGATCTTTAACAATACAAATCAATTATCAGAGACGTCCCATTGAAAAGAAGGTCTGTCATCTGACATGTTTAATTACATAAAATGTCGCTTCGTGTAAATTTCCTTTTTTTTTATTCAATCAATAAAGTGACACAATTAAAATTGTTATTATTGATTTTATTATAAATTTGACCCAAAAATAAAAAAAAAGGTTTAAATATTTAATGAAATATTTTTGGTGTTTTTTTTTAAATTCATCATTTAAAAAAAACTCAATAATTATAGCTAAAAGGCATTTCATTTTTTGTTTGTTTTCAAATTCGCATTAACGTACAATACATTAAATTAAAAATAAAAAAGTTTCTTTTTAGGGGTAACAATAAAATAAAATAAAATAAAATAAAACATAATCATTCTTTTCTTATCATAAATCTACATTCAAATTTTATGGCTTGAACAAAATGATTTTAATGTTTCACAAATATGTGGATGGAAAAAAACAATAAATTTAATAATAACAATAATGATAATTTTTTTCTGCTCTACTCATATTCATATGTTATAAGAAATTTTTGAAAAATATACTAAATTTTTCGCTATCCATTAATTTACGGTTCATTACCGATAAAATTTGAAGGTTTTTTTGTGTGCACACACACACACACACAAATGAAGCAGACGAAAAGGAAAATAATTTTCATTTTTATTTTATACAAATTAAAGATGATAGCAACATTATGTGAAATATTCAACATTATAATAAATATAAACATAATAACTTTACTTTAACTGCGAACTATAAGTTAATGTATGGATTTTTTTCTCGCATTTCCTGTTGATTACGAAAAAAATACGTTTTTTGGTGGGTACTGCTGATGTCTGTTCTGCTTTTACGTTTCTGAGTAAAAAAAAATCATATTTTCGTTTTAGTTTTAAGTGACCTGAGACAAGGGGATTGTACGGTGCAGTGCTTAGCGCGTTGGACTATCAATATTAAGGTTGGGCTTTGGATTCTCGCTCCAACTATTAAACTTTACAGTCTCAAATGTTCCTTTTCCGGCTACTCAATTTTATTTAAAGGGTAAAAACAGGTAGTGACTTCTTGGGATGACAGGATAAAAGCTAAGACCCTCAGATGATGATAACGGGTATGCACAATGGGTATGACTGATGGTCTGAGTGCAGGTTTAATAGCCGACCTACAAGTCTAATCTGATTTGATCTGAGACAAAAATGTAGAGAATATTTTAAGCTACAACTTTGCTGAACTGTCCGAGTCAATATTTCATAGCTTAAGAGGCTAAAAATTAGAAAATTACAAAATTTTGATATCATTTTTAGTTTTTGAAGTTTAGCTGACCATGTATGTTCACAAATTCTAAATGTGGCGAATTTTCCTTAGCCACGTAAGTAATTTAAAAACCTAGAAAGCATAAAAAAGTCCCAGAATTTGCCAGAATCACTGAGTTGTCAATTTATAAAAATGCGCTCGTGTATATCGCTCACGATGACGTTCTGCAATTTGTATTGAAACAGTGACTTTAATATAAATATTCGATATTTAGACCATATTGAAGGTAAACTTGAAATGCATTAAAAAAGTGCATTTTGATTCGAATGATGAAATTATCAGATATTTTTAATATTTATCTTTAACATCACTTGAATTGAAATTTATCTTGATCAGAAGCCTTGACAACTAATCTCACATTATTCACACAAGACTGGAATTTAAAACGGACTCACATTCACATTTTTTTCACTCGAATACATGAAATCAACATTAAAAGCATTGAAATGAGGGAAAATATAAAAATATCAAAACGTATACAGAAAAAAAAACCTCATACACACACATTGAACATCATCCAATTAGTACAATTGTGGTATAAATTCTCATATTTCTGATGAGATGATAGCATTTTCCATTATTATATTAGTTTTGCATACAAATGTACAATTATATTTAACACACACACACACACATACACTTTATGAATAGACAAACTAACAAACAACCACACAAATCACGGAAAGAGAATATTTTTTAACATTATGCAGTAACTAGAAGACATTTGTATATTTATTGATGAAATATCAAGGATGATGATGATGATGATGATGTAAACATCCAAACAAATGCCATAACTTTAAGAGTGCTTTTTATTATAAAAATGTATTTCAAATCAATATTGATATCGTTTTTGTGTATGTTTTATTATGAATCCCATTATTATTATTGAATGTAAATGGGAGAGCAAAACTATCTATTTACATCTTATTTGCAAATGGATACAAAATTTTATACCATTTTTTTTTTGCCATGGTAGTTACTTTTATCATTATTGTTATTGGAAGTTACTTGATCATCATTTTGCCTGAAATTTAATTGATAAAAAGCTTTTTTGTTCTTTGAAAAGCAATCTATATTGAATTTTATATTAAAATTAAATTTAATTTCGAAGTTTTGGAATAAATTAAATCAAAAAATTAATAATGGTCGGTATAAGTTTAAACCTTCAGTTATTGAACGCGTCATCAAATTTTGATTTAATTTTATTGAATATTTACTTTACTTTTACTTAAAATGATCCTGTCACCGAAACAAAAATATGAAAAAAATGTAAAACGTAATGAAATACACAAGCGCATTATTCACCATTTGGAAAGGTCATCTCAAAAGAATCCACAGCATGAGTACCAACACCATCCATTCCATTAGATTCCTGGAATTTCCATTGTCATTTTTGACATTTCTAATGTGTTGATTTAAGGAAACAAGCAAAATTTATCCATTTATCTAAAGATTTCATTTCGTGCGTTTGTTTGTAAAATATGTTGGAGAAACTCGTCGGAACCAATTGTTCAGTCTGAGGAAAAAACGTCACAGGCTCACAAAATGACAACTACGATCTTAAATAACCAAATACAGTACGCAAAAACAGTTGATCAAGCAAACCAAAAATATTTCTAATCTACTTGCAAAGTGTTTAATAGTGTATATTATCGTCCACTGAATGATATGGGAAAAACTTTTGAAGATTCAATTCAAGAACGGAGTTAACCTGACATTTACTTCAATCTTACAATTCTGTTTTTCATATTGTGAAGTAATTTCAACGGCTTGAAGAGAAAATATTTGTGGGCATGTTAGAAGCAACCATTCGAGAATTTCTATATTGATAAATGATTCAACAACTATATCTTCCAAATCCGTTATGATATGCTATAAAATAATTTCATTTACCTGGAAGTAAAGATCCTGTAACATTTTTATTAAAAGATTTAAAGTAGGCAAAAAGATTTGGGAATCCCTCTACACCGAGTTGATGCAATGTCTAGCCAGAGGACGCCATTAAATCAAACAAAAGCATAAATGTTCTTCAAAAATTTTTAGACAATCTATATGCATATTATCGTCGATCTCCAAAGTGCCAAACAGAGTTGAAATTGAGTGGGGAGATTTAGATGTTCACATTATACAGATCTGTAGCGCTGTTGGACCTAGACGGGCTAGTTATAGTTTTAAAGCATGCTAAGCAGTTTTTAATAATTATTATGCCTTACTCAAGCACTTTTCAATGAAATCCAGTACACAAGGCAAATCAATTCCCAAAATCAAATCCTAGGGAACATGAATCAAAAAGTCGTGAATCGTGAGAATCAAAAATCAAATTTTGGACATTGCGGATGAAGAAAAATTCTCATTCCGTATTTCATCCAAGAAGCGAAGTTCACAAATTTTGAAATATTTTCAAACAAATACTTGGTGTGAAATGATAATAAATGAAGCATAGGGACCTAAAAATCATGTATACTTCACCTGGGTACTGTGTCAAGTTGCATATAAATTTACTTTTGACACTCTGACAGGCGACTTAATGGTCTTTCAAGAGCATTTTTAGAATAAACATAAATTTTAAACTTGAATTGCAACTGCTCTAAAAGCCTGTTTAAATGTCCAACTCCATCTTGAATTTACGCGTCCTTGTATAAAAAAATAGTCAATTAATTCCATTGAACTTTCTTCGAATTTTTTTCTTCAAATATTAGCATTCTAATACCAAATTGACATGAAACCGAGTCATAAAAACTATTTATGTCTTGTAAATGAAATTGATGGGTAATGTTAATCGTCCACCATTTATCTGACTTTTATTTGTTATTTATCTATTTATTATTATTCATTTTGTTAATTTAAGTTCAACTTTCAAATTAGGGTGAACCCAAATCTGGTAATTTCTTGCTCAAGGAAACTTCGAATCGTTATCAAATTAAACTGTAATTTAATTAAAAATTTATGGTCTGTCATAACAAATTTTTTAAAACGGTGGAAAAAAATTGTTGTACAGATTGTAAATGAAAAATAAATTGCTGTTGCGCGCTTGTCATCCGTTATTAATTTTCAGAGAACAAAAAAAACTGTAGCGATATTTTAACATTTTTCATATAGGAAATAGGGTGTGGATAAGTTTCCGTAGTAGTTTTTTTCTAATACATTTAATTCTCATTATTATTATCATCGATACACAAACACAGGGCAGTTTTTTTCGTTTCTTTTTCTTGCTCTATTTCATTTATTTATTATATTACACAAAGTGATGCGGATACAATTAAATATAACATTAATAATACAGTAAATGGATAAAATTATACGTGAAAAGCAACAAATTTTCGATTTTTACTACTTTGTCGTCACATATATCGAGTCTATTTAGCTCAATATATATTTTTTTTTATTTATTATTTTATTACAACAACAACAACAACTTGCATTATAATAGCGAAAATTATGCGAAAGAGCGGGTATTTTATTATATCACATAGAAAACAGAGACCGGTACACATTCAAAGTCATGCTTGTTATAATAATAATAATAATAATAAGGGAAATGGCAAAAATTTATTAGCTGTGATTAATGGTCTTTTTTGGCTATTTTTCTATAAAGATTGGCGTCATCACATGTATTTTATATACACACTGTTGCTATACAATAAATTGGAAGCTCACGGTTTTTCTACTGCTGTTGTTGTTGTTGTTGTTGTTCTTAAAAAACATGAACTTCCATTGTTATTGCGTTAATGTAACAATTTTTTTTTATATATTTTAGTATTCGCGTTTATATGCCGCCTCATCAGCAAAATTCGTGGAAAATTCTGTTATTTGTTATAATTGTTGAAATGAAAATAATAATAATAATGAAAAAAAATAAGTCATTAGAAATTGCTGTATAAAAATTTGGTGTAGTCTGAATTCGGTATAATATAAAATGAGGCAACTTCCGTTTTTGTTGATTCCATTTCTGTTTATAAATCAAAATCATGACCAAAATTGTGTTTCCTGTGCAAATGAAAAATAAATGAATGGAAAAAGTTGATTCAACTTATTTTTTTTTATGTTGTGGAAATACATGGAAAAGTTGAAGAATTTGCTTAATTCCATTTTTACTTGCATTTATTCGCGTATGTAATGTCCGATTAGACTTATTTAATTTAAAGTTGAATTTTCGAAATATAGCTTTGGTTCTACTTTCAATTTGAATTTTTGAAATTCTAGCTCTCACCTAATTCGATCCATTTTCGAACTCTAGCTCTCACCTAATTCAATCAATTTTCGAACTTTAGCTCTCGTCCAATTCAATTCACTTTCAAGTTTAATTTTTCGAACTTTAGTTCTTGTCCAATTCGATCCATTTTCAAGCTTAGTTTTTCGAACTCTAGCTCTCACCTAATTCGATCCATTTTCGAACTCTAGCTTTCACCTAATTCGATCCATTTTCGAACTTTAGCTCTCGTCCAATTCGATCCATTTTCAAGCTTAGTTTTTCGAACTCTAGCTCTCACCTAATTCGATCCATTTTCGAACTTTAGCTCTCGTCCAATTCGATTCATTTTCAAGTTTAATTTTTCGAACTCTAGCTCTCACCTTATTTTATCCAGTTTCTAGTTTCATATTTCAAACTCTAGCTTTCACCTAATTCGATCCATTTCCAAGTGGTTATCTTTTTTTTTTTATTGAACTCCATTGAAAAAATAATTTTTTAACATTAAAATGTATCATAAAAACATAACAAGGTGAAAGTTTTTCATGGGATATTGTTTAAGGTTAACTTTGTAATTATTTTTTATCATAATGTTTACAAATATTTACCTTTTAAATACAAAGTAAGAGATTTTTTATCATTATTTTCCATTTTCCAGACAGAGTTACAATGCAAAACTTATATTCAAACAACAGCTCTTGGTCATTCACAGTGTTATGTTTTATTACACAATAAAAGTATCAGATCCTATTAAGACTTAAAAAAATAGTTAAATCTTATAAAAAATGCATTCATTTGATATAAAAAGTAGCATCATGATAAACTTACCTGTGAGCTTTTTTGAAAAAAAAGAGATAAAAAAAAATCGCAAGAAAAACAGAAAAGTATCAACATCATCGTGTGCTCTGTGAATACTTTCCAGATATAAACAAATTATGTCGTTATAGTCTCATTGAAGCATATTATTTTATATGATGAAGAAAAAAAGTTTGTTGTTGTTATTAACAATGCGGCAATTTTACTACCACTATTCTATTACATTCTATTATAAAAAAAATGGATTTCATACTTTTTTTTCTATCTTTTCCATTAGAACATGAATTTACGTTATAAAAATATTATAATTTTACTAATTTTATGTCATACACGGATAAATAAACAAAGTAAAAAGTTTAAAAAAAGCATCAGAGTTACCGAACAAAGACATCAACGTTATCGTTAACTGGTCGTCGTCTCAGTCCTTTTCATGCTTTTTTTCTATTATTTTCATTATTCTCACTTGTTATTCATGCATTTTTTTTCTTTAAAACAATTTTTTTTTATCATTTTCCTTTCATTCAATGTGTATAATAATGATGCAAAATTTCAATGTACACCACTTTGGACATTTTTATTATTATTATTATTTTTATAAATTTTTTTAACTCGATGATACCCGTTTCTATGTGTTGCATTGTTTTCCTTTCATTTCCTTTATTCATAAAGTAACACACATGCAAAAAAAAAGGAAAAAAAATCAGTAAAATGTCGTCAACGTCGTCGTTCCATGTGCAAAATAGTAGAAATAGGATAAGCATAATTTATTTGTTAAGGAAGCGTGGGTGATTATCATTGTAAATATACAAACACACACAGACATACATTAAAATAGTACAAAAGTAAAAAAAAAATTATTTCGAGGAAAAACAAATAAAATTTCTTTGTATGCCAGAAACGAGAGACGATGTCATGCAGAAATAACATCCAAAGTTAACTTTTTTTTAAATATAAATGTTTTAACCACATGAAAGATAAATAATTCGCACAACTCTGTCTTTTTTTCCTTATTTTTTTATATTTATTTCCTTCCAATTGGATTCGCATTCATATTTCTCCTTTAATTCTCTCTTGATTAGAATTTTATTGGAAAAATAAATATGATTAACATTTGAATATTTACTGTTTGTTTATTCATAATTCTATTTTATTGACTCCTTTTACTTGGAAAAAATTTGATTTTATTTAAAATCATCCTTGTAGCTTTACTTTGATTCGATTTTTTTTTTTGAGCAGTACTCCTGGAAATTTCTACTGAAGTGCTAAGGAAATCAAACATTTTTAAAAATTTGGTATTGAAATACGTTTTTTACAAAAAGAATAACGGTTTTTTCGGTTTAAATCAAAATCAAAATTTTTATTTAATTTTTTTTTGAAAATTCATACTGAAGTTAAAATTCTAATGCGATCCTTAACTATGAGGGATTAACTCAATAAGAAAGATTTTTTTAAGATTTAAGTAGAAGTACGATTTGAAAATTGCCTTTTTCATAATTTTTAGTGCATTTCGTGAGAAAAAAAGCTCTATTACAGACGGCCATCAACTCCAGAATAGTCCATTGGAGCGGGTCCGGGTGTTTGGGGGATAGAGAATTAAGATTGGGCTCCAGAGCCTCCGCAGCCTTAATACCGTTAAAATTTTTAAAAATTTAAAATTTATAAATTTTTAAGTTAAAAACGGTTAAAAATTTTGAAAAATTTCTGATTTTTTTTGTTGGAGGAGGAGCTTATTAAATTAAACTTTAACTTATTGTGTGCTGAGTGATTGGGCTACAGAGCCTGAGCAGATCTTTTTGAAAATTTTTAAACGAGTCCCGAAAATGCTCTATGTTTAGCCGCCCAGTGGTTTAAATTTCTAATTTTTAGTACCAATCTCTCTCTATTTAACCCATTTCCGTCCAGCGTTGCGTTTTCGCAACGTTACCTTTGTCTCAAAATATCCCGAAAACCATAAGAAATTTTTACAAACTAGTTTTTCCTACATAAGCTTTGAAGGAAAATCTAATCGACCTGTTTTTAGATTTTTCTTAAATATTTTTGGAAATAGGCTTAAATTTGCGTTTTAGAAGGCAAGTCGTGATGTAAGCAGGTGTAAGCATTTTTGTATTTTGGTAAGCAGAACACAAATTGACCAAAATTTGATATAAATATTTATAATTTTCTTAATTTTTGATGTTAATCTATTGGAAATATGAATCTTTAAAATTTTCAACCATTTATTTCAAAAAAAATAAGCAGCAAATAACCCTTTTTGACCTAGGTGCTCAAAATTTCCAACAAGATTTTAAGCCTAATAACTCAAAATTAAAAATACGTTACTTTCTAAAAATCATTTTTGTCATAATATAAAACACTACACCAAAAACCAGATCACTAGGTCTGCTCCTTCATTGTTCGGACGGAAATGGGTTAATGAAAAGCAACGACATAACGAAGTTTTCAAAAAATTCGAAATGCTATTTTTTTCAGCTTCAACAGAGTCAAGTTTATTGCCCTGAACTCCAACTGAATTACTGTCAAAAATTCTTCATTCAAAATTCCTTAAAAAAATGTTCCTTATAATTTTAAGCAGTAATTTTCAAAATAAATACGAGCAAGCAAGTGATAATAAACTGATTTTATTTTTATATATATTTTTATTTTATTTATTTTATTTGATTGCTTTCATTTGCTTTCACGTTAACACACACATGTGTGAATACTGTTAAAAAGACTCCTCAATGAGTTCTGTGTGTGTTAAAACATTTATACAATTATGGTGTAAAAATTTGCTGTAAGGCTGTTTTTTTCTGCTGATATTTAATAATAATAAATAAATATAGAATTTTTATGTTTAAAAAAATAAAAGTAAAATTCCACGTATTGAGAAAAAGGGTAATGCTTTAGATAATTTTAACACACACACACACTTGAGACAACACACAGAAAAAAATAAAGTTAAAAGGAGAGTTCGCATGTTGTTGTTGTTGTTGTGAAAATGTTACATGAAAAGAGGTAACAAGTTGGTTATTTTGTTAAACGAACCGTTCATATTTTTGTCGTCGTTGTCATTCCATCATATAGAAATATTTATTTGTGACTTGTATACACACAACACACAACTTATGAGTGAATGAATGTGTTTTTTTTGCTTGTATTTTGCAGTTTAGCAGTTGTTCGTTAGGATTTTATTTATTTATGGATGTTTTGTATTTATTTATCTTTTTCCGTAATTTATAATTTTAGATAAACTTTTCTTCTGACTTGAAATTAATGGCATGCTGTGATGTTGCATTGAAAATATGCCAGATTTACTTGTACATGCTTTTTCTTCTTGAAGAAAAAGTTTTTTCGGGAACTAAGGTTTTAAATTTTCAGTTTCATTCCAATTAGAACACGAATATTTCCATATTTTTTTAAGTTTAGGTCCCTTCAAAAGAGTAAATTTATTCAGCTTTTCAAGGTATCCATATCCAGATATCCTTACCTGATATCCCAAAGTTGTCTGATTAGTTGTTTAAATAAAGTCAAAAATTTGTTTTGGCTGCGGTTTGCTGACAACAGCAATGATCTCGTTTACGTTTATTTTTTTTTATTTTCTATAAACTTTATTTTTATACATCCATCCAAATATTATTGGGGAGTTTTTCAATGGGCAATTCTTCTATTAATTTATTTTTGTGCAGCCAAGCATAATTTTTCAGTCTCTTTCATCATCATCGTGATCCAATTCATCGTGCTAGTAAAGATGAAATTTTATGTATTACACTCACGTTCAATATCGTTTCCTTTTTGTATTTATTTGATATTTGTTTGCTTTAAAAAAAAAGAATTTGATAAGTGGGGTTTTTCATGGATGATGATGACCAGGGCGAATTACAGCTTTTTGCTTGAAAATACCTCTGTTATATTAAATTTAATGTCATTTTCAGATCCTTGTCAGTTTAAGACCCCTGTCAGTTTCAAGCCCTAAGTCATTTTAAGACCCCTGTCAGTTTCAAGCCCTAAGTCATTGTAAGACCTTATGTCTGTTTCAGACCTCTGTCAGGTTCAAATCCTAAGTCATTTTAAGACCCCTGTCAGTTTAAAACCCTAAGTCATTTTAAGACCCCTGTCAGTTTCAAACCCTAAGTCATTTTAAGACCCCTGTCAGTTTCAAACTCTAAGTCATTTTAAGACCTCTGTCAGTTTCAAACCCTAAGTCATTTTAAGACCCCTGTGATTCAAACCCTAAGTCATTTTAAGACCCCTGTGATTCAAACCCTAAGTCATTTTAAGACCCCTGTCAGTTTCAAACCCTAAGTCATTTTAAGACCCCTGTCAGTTTCAAGCCCTAAGTCATTGTAAGACCTCATGTCTGTTTCAGACCTCGTGACATTTTAGAACTCATGGCATATTCAGACCCATTTTATTCAGACTCTCTTTTCCTATCCCTTAGGGTCATTATATATTTCGCATGTTTTCAGTTCATCATGAAATTGATAGGATATGAACAGTCCCATTTTTATATATATTTTTCGACAGAAGCAAAATTGTATCCCGAAACAACAAGTATTATTTATTTGATGAATGATTGAATGACCATAAAAAAAGTAAATGATTGTGATGATTTAACCCTTGCTTAATTTTTTGCTTAATAAACAGGAAATGCTGCAATAGATTGTGGGTTTTATTTTGTGGATTGATTGACCTTTTTTCCACATTTTTTCATCCGTTTAATTTTATATTTTTTGACCTAAAAATGTGGGTAAACGTGGTTTAATAATTAACACATTCAAAAACATCCCTTAATTTTAAAAAGTCAAGTAACAAAGTCCTAACACGTTATTATTAATCGAATATTAAATTAAATTAAAAAAAAAAATTACACAGAGAAAAAAAACGTGAGCTATAATTTAAACTTTTGGACAGTTTTCCAATTAAAATTTATTGATTTATCGCTAGTAAATCTACGTCATACAGAAAATTTAACTTTTTTTCCTGTTAAACATTGGACAAGTAACGATCTGAATGGGAGATTGTTTGGAGGAAGGGAAGTGTACTTTGAATAAATTACCTTTTTTCTATTATTATTATTATTATTATCGTGCACACACACACACACACACATACATACATAGATACTCAAAATTATTTCACACATTATGCTTTCATTTTATATTCCCTTGCATTCATTGACCATTTCAACATAATTCAATTCAATATTACCCGTGATGGTGTTCGTTATAAATGAATTCCACATAAAAAAAAAATGTTTAAAAGTATAAAACTTGAATATAATATTAAAAAAATAAAATAAAATACTTTTGGCACATTCACTTCAAAATAAAATAAAAAAAAAGTACACAGACAGTAAAAATGCGTATATGTGTGTGTGTTTGTGTGTACATGTTATGAAAAATGTGTTTTTGAAAATGCGGTACTATTGTTAATGCTAGTTGAATACAAATTAGCTAAAATTGGCATAGTATCCAACAAAATCGTCATCCTCGTCGACGCTGCTGCCAGGGATGTTGATGGTGGTTTTATATTTTTGTCAACAACCATTTGTCGTGTTTTTTTTCTCATATAAATCGTACAATAACAATACACTTGTTTTTCTAAATGTTTCCAAGCGGAAAATGATTTACCCCTCATATACTTATAGAAATTGTGTATCATTACTGGTAGTGCCATAAAGCATTCTTACTTTTAATATATTACTACAAATAATATAAAATGAAAAAAAAGTCCAGTGTTTTTATCAAGGAAAATGTGAAAATTAAGTAAACACACACACACACAAACCCGTACAGAAATCTGTGGATTAAGGAATTCCTTCAAGATGGGTGAAGAAGACAATTTAACAAACAACCTTATTTTTATACACCTCACATAATTTAATTCAATTCATTGGAACAAAATAATTTGAAAATTAATTTCTCTTATACATAAAAATGCAAAATAAACAGTCGATATTCATTTCCTTTTTTTATTATTTGATTTTTATTATTATTAAAAGACGAAACGCACGAGGACAGAAACAAATAAGGTGATTTTCCATTGAAATACTGTTTTTTTAACCCACACTTAACTTAATTCAAAGTTATTGATACTTTTTTTTATTGCCCAAAATGTTATTTTTCTCATTTATCTGTCCATTAAAATGTGTGTGTTCAGAACACATACAGTAAAATTAAAACAGAAGAAATATCTACAGTTTATCTTGAAATAACACCAATAAAGTTAAACAGTTCAAATATTTGATCACACACACGTTTAGAATAAAAAAAAAAACTCAAATACAAATAAAAAGACAAACAAAATATCTTTTGATCCTATTATGACTTTTAAATACTTTATAAACTTTTTTTGTTGCTATTTCTATGTCCAATTTTTTATTACTATTGTAGAAATGCGATTAAAACGATCAAATGTAAAAAACAATGATTTGTACGTGGGACCTAATTCGATTCGTATTAAAAAAAATAAATGAAAACTTGTATTTAAATATATTGACGTAAGTGCATTTACAATTCGAACTAGATGTTTTTGTCTTCACAGCTAAATCCAACTATAAATTTATCTTGAATTGGATTGGTTTGTTTGTGAAGAAAAGTTCCAGTGTTGCCGTTTTGCTCAACCTTCGATTATTTTTAAATTTCTTTAAACTTTATCAAGCGTCAAGTTTTTTGATGAACTTGAAAAAATTTATTTATAAATTAAAATAGCTCAAGTATTATTTTTTTTTTAAATTTACAGGCCTAGACTCTCTCACACGATATTTCTATAACCCAAGCCACGGTTGGCGATCTGATTCGGCAAGAAAAGTCTGACAAAGAGCCATCAAAGGAAGAACCAGTTTTTAATGATCAAGGACCACCAATATTGCAACCTCTCTTGTAGTGGCTGCGTAAATGTTACCACTTTTAATTCTCAACTTAAATTATATTCTTAAAATAATTTAAGTTACCAGAGATTTATTAATTAAGGAAGGATATGTTAATTTTAATAGTTTTATTTCATTCGTGTGACTGCTTTCATAAGACAAACACTTAAATTTTTTGTTCTAATAAAATTGTAAAACAAAAAATAAATTTATAAAAAATATAATAGCTTTCATCCTCGCTCACTCAACACTACAATTAGAGCCCTAAGCCCAATTCATACCGAGCACCTACCTAAAACAAGGCGGAAGACGTGATTATCATTCACCTAATAATAATGCCCCCAGAAAGCTATCTCTCTCTTAAACTTTATCAAGCATCAAGGACGTGTCACTATCAAAGTTATTGATGAACTTGAGGGGCTTAAAATGAGATTAAGAAAAAGTTATTTATAAACAAAATAGTTTAAGTATTATTTTTTTTTTAATTTACAGGCGTAGGCTCTCTCACACGATATCTCTATAGCCCAAGCCATGGTTGGCGACCTGATTCGTCTAGAAATGTCTGACAAAGGGCCATCAAAGGAAGAACCAGTTTTGAATCATCAAGGAGAACCCCAACCAATATTCCAGCCTCACTCAACACCACAATTACAAGTCTGAGTTGGTTTAAGTGCCATCTAGGTCTGAGTAAGATAAACGATCCTTGTACTTTTCTGAAGAGGTGTTCTAGATTTTTTCTTGCTTTGCCATAATAAATAATATGGTTACCGAAGTTCGTACAAGCAGCAATATTCTCTATTAGCATATTCTGTAAAAAATAAGTGTCATCTAACATTTTTTTCTAATGAAACGTTTATTCAGTCAAGCTCACTTCAAAAGAGCATTTTTTACAAAATATACTTTTATAATGAAATCGAAAATAAAAAAAGAGATTTTTTTTTATTTATGTGTAATATGTTGGCATATAAAACATCACATTTTATTGCCCTACAAAATACTAATAATAAATAGTTTCCAAATTATTTTTAGTTATTTTTTATGCGAGAAAAAATGTAACATATTGAATTAAAACCCAAAAAAAGAAATTATAGTTATATGTAATTTAAGGACCTTAACGGATGTCAGCGAAAAAAAATGTGACTTTTTCGCTAAAATTTTTTAGTATTTTGATTGCAATTCATAATTATTAGTTTAATTTAATCATTGATAAGCAATTAACTTGAGCGGTTAATATGTAAAACTATCTTTTTATTTATTTTTGTTTCATTTATCATCCTAACTGTTGACAATAATCGGTAATAAAAAAGCAACAGTATGGAAAATTTGTCCTTTTTTATGAATGAAAAACAATAAAGAATGTTAAAATAAAGCAAAAACAGCAAAATATTTCGATCCATGTCGTTTAAACTGAAAGAAAGTCTTATTATTATTATTATTATTTGTATAAGTAAAAGAAAAGAAATAAAAGATAAGATTTATACCAAAGACAATTTAATACAGGTGACGCGAATATTTACCAACCCATTTATGAACATATTATTGTTATTATTAAAAAAGAAAAGAACACTCAGAACCTCAACAGAAAAAAAATAAAGAGAACAATAAATTCATGCAAAAAAAGAAAAAACAAATTCATATAATAATAAAAAGGGGGATCAAATGTGTGTTTAAATATTTAGTATTATGACTGTCGTCCATCCTGTTACTCTCCTATACACCCAAACACACACCGAGCTCATACACAATTTATAGTCTGCTGTTTTTTATTATTATTATTTATTATGAATGTATGGCTATTTTCATCCATAACTGTATGATGTATATGATAAATAGACATAAAAAGGGTGTTTTTTTTGAACTTCTCATATTTTTTTTAATATTTTCACTGGTCACTGTTTGGATGCAAATCCATATAATAATCACAAAATAACATCACATGTGCATTGAATGTTATTTGAACCTTTGGTCATTTTTTTTAATAATGATATGTATGATACGTGTGTAAGTGTGTGTGTGTGTACATACAGAACTGGAATCACCGAACAAAAAATGAAATACTAACTTTTTTTTCTCCATTTATTATATTACGAGGATGATGCTGATGATGATGAAAATAATGTTTTTACTGCAGAATTTTTCTCTCAAATATATGAGGGCACAATTTTATTTTTTTTATACGCTGTCACATACAAAATCTTACTTTTTTTATTACATTTAACAGATATTGGTCCATATTATAGTCTATCAATAAGTCAATGAATGTCATAAATATTATGATGATAAAAAAAATGCAATAAGAAAAATAAACCAAAAAATAAATACGATGAATGTATTTTATAGAATGAAAATGACAGTGAGCATTATGTGGTTATATAATATTTATGTTTATGAGGAGACTTAAATTAACTCGTTTTTGGTACAGAAAATGGAATTTGTGTTAAATTGAAGGAAATTTTTTTGTTTGAAATTTTAACCTTTGATCTTAAAGGAACTCAGTCGCTGAATGATCTAGAAAAGGACGAAATACTTCACAGCTTAATCCAACTGGATATTTATTTTGAATTCGATTGATTTTTTTGTGAAGAAAAGTTTCAGTTTTGTCGTTTTGCTTAACCTTCGATAATTTTTAAATTTAATTAAGCATTATCAAGCGTCAAGGATGCATCAATTTTTTTACAAATATTTCAAACACGTGTCGCATCGTTATCATAGTTAATTGATGAACTTGAGGAGCTTAAAGTAAGAGTAAAAAAATAGTTCAATAATTTATATTTACAGGCCGAGGCTCTCTCACATAATATCTATATAGCCCAAGCCACAGTTGGTGACCTGATTCGTCAAGAAAAGTCTGACAAAGGGCCATCAAAAGAAGAACCAGTTTTGAATGACCAAGGACAACCCAAGCAATATTTAGCCCAACCCCCACCATAATTACAGCTCCAAGCCTTATTTCAGGCCCAGTACCAACCTCTTTACTGATCAGAAGTACCACAAATGGCAAAAGTTTAATGGGAGCACCACAACTACCAGCACCACCTCCAGAAATGTTGATGAGGCCAGCACAAGACTTCTATCAACGTGGAAACTTTTACAGACAACAAGAGGTGGTTATCGTCCACCAAACGATGCTGCCTCCAAAACTCTATTGCTTGCAGATCAACCACAATCAATATCTCCTGTTATATGAGCTTTAGAAGATCATTTTCTGGCAAATTCATCTGCTCTTTCATTTCCTTCTATCCTGCAATGACCTGGAACCCAAATGATTTTTAAATTATTTTGCTCACCTAGATCATTAAGTGCTTAGAGTCATCTCCATATTTGACGGGGTTTTGTTTTGATTGGGATAAGGCCTCAAAAGAAGACTTGCTATCTGATGCTATTACAATGTTACTGTTTGTGTAAACTTCAGCCATACCAGAATTAATTATAAATTTAAGTAAAGATCAATAAGCTCCTAAAAATACGTAACTCTCCTTCTAACGAAGTGCGGCGATCAGAAATAACCACGTTCCTCTGTCGGCTAACGAATTTTTTAAAAACCACTTTTTATTAAAAAAAAAAAAATGTTAAAAATAACCCGAATAAAGACATAAAAAAATTATCATTTCATTCCACAAGTTTGGTTCCATAAATAATGCTCTTTTTCAAAAAAATATACATTGTTCATGTTAATTCATTGTATATTATTCCAATATCGTCCACATAATAAATATAGAATAGCCCCATATAGGTTGAGTATGAATAGAAAAATTTGCAAGACAGGATAATTTTATATATTATTATAAAAAAGTTTTTTTTTATTATTATTTTAATGTGTATAGAAAATAAAAAAATAAATTATAAAATATACGATTGAACGCATTCAAATGGAAAATTGTATTTAAAAAAGTTTTATACAATTTTTTTTTTGCTTTAGTTTTTCGCACATTTTCATTGTCATCAGCATGATCATCGTCGTAAAAATCATTTAGAAAATGTGGGCATCGATGGTGGTGGATGATAAACTGCACTGGATAATTTCTAAGCAATAATAAAAGTCTGTTGAATGCTGTTTTAATTTTAATTTTTTATTTTGTAGTTGGTGTTCACGGAAGTGAAAATGAAATAAATCTATTGAAATTTTCCTTGTTTCACGTTTTTTTTTCATGGAGACATACCCTAAAATAACAACACAAATAACTTTAATGAAATTTCGCGTCTTTTTCTTTGACATACTTTTATAAGAGGAAGAAAAAAATCTTATTAAAAAAATCCCTCTAATTAAATGTCAAAATATTATTTATTGGCTTAAATTAAAAAAAAAATATGTATATAAAATGAAGACAAAATTGAATTAAAATCATGGAACTTTAAAAATTGAAGTAAATTGTACTTAAAAAAAAAAATACTTTACAGATTTTTATCAATTTCAAAAGAATTCAGGATAAGTGTGAATATGAGTTAAAATTAAAGGATGTGGCAATTCACATTTCTTCATTTTCATCACAAATAAGTTATTAAACACGCACCACCTTACAACACTTGTTTCAAAGGAAATCTGTGATACAAAGAAAATTGAAATGCTTTGATGTTATTTTTTTTGTTCTATTTAAAAAAAAAATTCTGTTAGTAAAAAAAAAATGAGATTTTGACGTTAAATCTTCTTGTTCTCTTTAGGACAAGTTCTTTTAAAATAAAATGCGCTTAGATTCTCATTTTCACAAATCTCAGTTAAATTTTCACAAGCACTTCTTTATCTGTTATTAATCATCACATAACCGAAATGCCACTTGAACACTTTTTGTATAAAAGAAACATTTTTAGTTATTGGTGTGAAAATGTGACAACTCTTTTTCCCTCTCATATCCACTGTTGAATGAGTAAGGACATAAATTGATAAAATTCATTCATTGTCAGCATTTTCAACTTTGAGTGAGTAATCGAGAAAGAATTTGTGGTGATGGGGATACATTATAATTTTATATGTTTTGTTAAAATGTTAATGTGTGTCGTCTGTTTGTCACATGTGTGTGTGTGTGTGTGTGTAGCTTCACATGAAATAAAGCAATTAACCTACGGACATTTTTAATATTTAATTTAAAATAATGTATGAATGTTGTTGGTGCCGAAAACCAACCTGTATATTTTTTGAAGTGTGGTATATGACAGAAATCAATATCCCATGACATTGTGTGTTCCCAATTCACATTCATCATGAATTTATATGATGAGCGTCATCATCCTTAAATATCCTGGAATCACAAAATAAGAGTCAATGACGTCGATGATAGAAACAGTCCTGTCTATCCTTTTATATGATTTTAATCTAATTTTGTCCATAATTAAAATGGTAAATGAAACAAATTGGGTACTTGTTGTATTACCTCATATTATTACATTATCCTTTCAAATACATCACACACACACACACACATTGAGTCTGTAGATTGTTTTGATATCCAAGTGAAACTTGTTATTATTTTACATTTCATATATTCACACTTACACAATACCCTCAAGCTATACATTATGTGGTATGTTTGAATGTTTTGTTTTACTACTGATGCATACATAATTCGTATTTGTGATGAAAATAATGGTGTTCTATACCTGGTGTTGTTAAATGTAAAAATTTTTAGGACTATTAAAAAACCCACATCTCAATGCAATACACCGTCATATGAAATTTTTCGGTATAAACACTAGAAAAGTGTTGCTGGCATTGTTTAACGATGAGGATGCTGATGATGATGATGAATAAAATAGTTGAATGAAAAAAAACGAGAAACAAAAGAGTAATTTATATGACCGAACAGTGGTGGAGGGTTTCATGTTAAAATGCACCAATGATGATACTTCAATTTATGTTCTAGCTTCGTTGTTGTTTTCATTGTTATTGGTTTGTTCTTTTCATTTATAATCTTTTTTTCATAAAAAATGACCAAAAAATTGTCTAACATTACTTTTTTTTGTATTTTTTTTCAGAGAATCTACTCCAAAACCGCAACACAACCGTTTAAAGTGTGGTTACAGTATAAATTTTTTTGAGTGGTTTATAGAAAATCTATCGATATTTGACTTCAAATCAGAAGGACAATTAAAATGATACAAGTCGTATCTACTAGAGGTGTTGCAAAACTAATAGTATACCCATCAATTTGGTAGTCTTGATGAGTTTTTTTAGGAAGTTTTTCCATCCCTTTTGTTAGATTTGACTAATTTACACCAATATATATATGAAAAAGCTCCGCAAACCAGCCCGCGTTATATGGATAGAGTGCCATACTATTCGAAGGAAGTTCGATGACCGAGTTGGTTTAGTGGCTGGTATGATTGGTCAGAATCCTACGACAGGGATGCGAATCCAGTCCCGAACATGAAAATTAATTTGTGTGTTTTTGAGTTCCAAAGGGGCTCAAGTTTTGCTTCGAATACATCGAATACAAAAATCTTCCTGGAATTTTTAGGGGCGCTGAGTGAAACCTGATGGCGACTGGATCGGATGACTATATAAATTGTAGGTCCCACGTGGTTAGACCATAGATAAAAGGCCTTTACTATGGAAGCTTCGACTGAAATAGTATGAATACAACAGGGCCATTGAGTCCGCGGAGGTGCTTGTGCATATCTAATCTAATCCAAATCCTCCTGATAACTTTCCAAAGGCTTAATGGCTTTTTCCCTCGTAGACAGGCTGACGAGATCAAATGAAACTTCTGGTAAGTTTCTAATCTAATGCAGGCAAGTACTCAGATTGCAGTTGATTAACGGCCTCATGGATCCTTAAAGTCTTACGTCTCATTGAAGTGGTAGAACAGAAGACAATTTCATTTCATTTCCATGTTATTAGAAGACCCCTCTTCAAAAAGTGTCAAACAAAATAATAACAAAAAATAGCTCTACCAATGCAGTAACAACACTCTCACAGTAAGTAAGTATTTAAAATTTTTTGATTCAATTAAATATTTCTCAGCATCTTAAATATATTATATCAAACTTTGAGTAGTTAATACCATTAATTATTTAAAATGCAAATTGAGTCTAATCTTATTTATTTATTATTATTATTATTATTATAACGTCTACATTCATATTGTAAGATGATGGTGATGACGAAAATGATGATGATGATGCTGATGTAGTAAATGTACCTTCAACATGTGTATAAAATTTTCTTTTGTAATGAAAATGAAAAGAATTAACAATTTTATGTTGTGAGGGAGCAAAAGAAGCAGTAACAAAAAAAATTATAAAAGATAATTTTTAGTGACTCAGTTCAAGATATCAAGTGAATGTTGAAAAATGTGTTTAGATGTGTTTACCAGAGCATGGCATGATAAGATGTTTTTAAGTGGATTTATTATTATTATGATAAAATATTCTTCAAGCATATATTGCATCTTTTAAACATCATTCATGCTATTATAATAATAAAATTCAACATAAAGTTTCCACGTGTAACCTTAAAAATGTATTTTCAATACACACAAAAGTTATCTTCTTTTCTAAAAATATAAGAATTTTTTCGGTTCTAACAATTATCGTATAGTATATAAAATTTTAACTGTAAAAATCAATAAATACACCATTCAAGGAAATTTTCAAATTTTTTTTACCGCTCTTTGTATATAAATTGAATATAAAATAAAGTATATTTCAACAAATCAGTAAATTTTCCACATCAATTGAAATAGCATTGCATTGTATGAGTGTGTGTATGTGTGCTTAATAGGGGAGAGAGGGTGACATTCACGCATGTTTTTTCAAATTATCAAAATAACTAATAAAATTAAATAAATTCTAAAAACTTCTGTGTTAAAAGCTTGGTTATTATGTTTATTTTAAAAGGCTATAAGGGTTTTTCGGATAACTTCCAGGTTATCGGTGCCAGATTGATATTTCTAAACGAAGTCAAAAACGTGAATGTGCCCCAAGGGGTGGGTACATTCGAATTTTAGGGTGAGGTACATTCGTTTCATATAAATTCTTAGGTATTTAAAATAATTATTATTAAAAATCGTTGAATCTGCGAAAGAAAATATATGTGGAAGAGATATAATTTGTAAATTATCTAAAATGTTTGTGTTTTCAAGCTTGAAATATCGAAGTGGATGTGTCATCAAAATCGGGGTATAACTCATCATTTTTTGGGATTTGTGAATTAAAATCTCATAATTTATGTTAAAAATGATTAAATGTGAATTAAATCACTGTTTTTAAATGAAAAGAAAAAAATTGCAACAAAAAAAATTTTTTTTTTTCATATATTTATATGGATGAATGTGCCCCACTTTTGAATGAGTGAATGTGCCCCATCACATATTTCACAAATCAACACTAATTAAAACTCCAAAAACCATAAAAACTTAAAAAACCCCATGGATACTAAAACTTTACATTTTTACTCCCTTTAAAGTATAAAACTCATTAAAATATATAAATTCTGCACGGATAAAAAATAAAAAATTTAATTCGATAAAATTTACTTTGCGGCCATTTTGACGATTTGGTTTTTATTTTGCAAAATGGCGGAAAATTTTGTTCTACTACTAAAGCGAATTTTTTTTCCATCAAAATATCTTTCAAAATACTATCTTTTGGCATCATTTAAATTTTTTTTTTTTTATTGGATAGTAGCAAACTAGAAGGTGTGTGAATGTTCCCCGCCAGCGAATGTTCCCCTCTCTCCCCTATTCTATACAATTGCTATCAAGTAGATGTAGATTGAGATTAAAATATCCTAAATGTGTATGTTGATTTGTATGTAACCTTTAGCAGAATCATGTCTATCTTGGAAAATGTGACTTTTTGAGAGAATTTACATGTTGAAAGTAGAATTTACAGAAATTTGGATCACATGAGACTTCAGGATCTACTCCTAGAAGATCAAGAGACATTCAACTTGCACTAATATTTAGACCGCAGTGGTGCCATTGTCAAACTTCAAGACACCTATCAGATGACGCTTAGACCCAATATTTTGAATAACTCAGAGAGCGAAATTGAAACAGAAAAAAGTCGTTTATGACCCCTGGAGAAGAAGGTCTTAAAAGACTAAAAACACGTCATCGAGAGTGTCAAGGTCATTCGTTGACAACTTCAGTACTGTCTGTAGTGCTGGACGTAAGCTACGTGAGTGTCACGGGTAACCTAAGCTTAAAATTAAACCTAGCTGTTTCTCCAATCGTTCAATACCAGTCAGAGCTCAGAGAGAACCCTAGTTTGCAGGGTTGAAAGACCAGTAGGCCTTTATTTTTTTCTGAAAATCTCAACCTCCTAAGAAACATACAGTCAAAGCAACAACAACAAACAAAAAATACAATACAAAACCGAGTTAACATAATAACGTAGTAATAGTACCTGACATTACAATGTGTGCAAATGTGTGTATACAATTGAAGAGACACAGAGAGCGAAGTAATAAAATCGTAACATCCAATTTTCCACAACTTTTCCTTCAATTTCTTTTCTTTTTTCTTGTTGATTTTCTTATATATAATTTTTTTAAAGTACACTCTCTATCTCTATTGTGTATAAATACATTTTGTGAATTGTATCGTATTTTACTTTTATTATTATTATTACAATTGTATTGTTAGCTATAGATTATACATATGATGATGCAAATACATTTACAATTTCTTTTCTTATATTATTATTATCACGTAAAATTTGAACCGTGCTTTCATTTGCATTGGTCACTAAGTTGTTGAGTGGACGTTTATTCTTTGCAGTTAACATGGTTTGAACTGGAAGAATTGGGACAAGTGAATAATAATTTGCTTTACATTTTTTGAAAAATGAAAATATAATTAATATTAGATTTGATGTTACCGTCTCCTTGTGAAATTGAACCAAAAAAACATTACTAAAGAAGAGTGTGAGACTAAATCTTCATCGTCCTAATGGCTGAATGAAAAAGCTCAAAATAATGAAAGTAAAACCAAAGTTTAAAAATCTGGGAAACAACTTCTGTGGTGAGAACATAGAAAAAGAGGAAATCAATTAACTAAGTGCCAAAAATTTATTATTTTTTTCGCTTCATAAAATTAAAATAAAATATAAATACCCTCTTAACCTCTCACAAAGTATACGGGTCGAAATTTAAATTTAAGGTACCTTTTTTGACTCAAGACTAGTGAGAGCCATAGTGTTAAAAACTAAAACGTTTCGTGAGTATTAATTTTAATTTTTAGATGGAAATCTTCAGCTATATTTCAAAGATTTTATCGCTCGTATTGATTTATATTTCTTAAATGTAAAAGAGGAGATTTAAAAGTAGAGATCATCTTAACATAATCGAACGATCATACGTCTAATACTGTGAGTTATATATTATTTTATAGATTAATTTAATCTATTCATAAATTCGATTTTAGGTGGAAGATCGAATCGGCTTTTAAAAAATATGAGGTTTCTTTCATATATTCGAAAACCTACTACACCTGATTCATTTTCTATATCAACTGCTGATGGTGATGTTTCTCAGTCTAAAGATCATGTAGAGAATAATGCGTTCAAAAGATGTCTGCTGCAGAATTTGTAAAAATTCAACACTATTGTGATTATAAAATTGTATTGGAGTCAAAAACCGAAATAATTGAAATATCACTATTTTCGAATTAAAATATACGTAAGCTTTTTACTGTAATGTGGCCTTTGCCACTCACACGATCACCCACAATGCGAAATGAAGAACCCGGAGAAAATTAGCATGCGCTTTATTTAAAAGTAATTATAAGGGTTACACTACAAACAGCGGTTAAGTCCTGTTCTGTGTTAATAGCATAGTGGTCAAAGTGCGAAGCTGATACGCTAAAACATAAAGAAACACACCAGCTGGCGGCGAATTAAAGGTGGCTATATCACCCACTTTGTTCCTTTATGGTACTGTGATACCACCAATTTTATATAAAAAAAACCATTCTCTGTCCTTGAGAACTTCATAGAAGAATCTCTCAAAGTCGTTTTGGATTCTAGATTCAGACATTGTAGTTAACTTTTATGCAAAGACCTGAAAATGCATTTCCCTTTTAGTTTTATAACCGTTCAAAAAAATTTCAGTGTATGACAATTATAACTCCACTCAATATTTAAGTCCCCTTTAATATCTTAAAGATTCAAGTACAATTTGATTTTATTTTCAACAATGCACAGTTCAACAACAATAAAATAAAAAGTCGAAGAAACTCTCTCTTCACTTGACATTGTATCAAATAATATGCAAAAAGAAGAAGAAAAAAAGAATTTTCGCTTGATTCTATTTTATTACATTTCGGTATTTCAAATTATTTTATTTTTATTTATTTTGTTCACGTAAAATTCAAATGAAAAAAAACTTTCGATGATTCAACTGGTGTTTGAATAATTTTTTTTGTACTTGTAAAATTTGATGTTGTTGAAATTTTAATGTAAAACGAGAACTGAACATTTTTTTTGTTCAAATTCAATGTGTTAATTGTGCTAAAGGCAAGTAATTTTTACATATTTTATGAAGGTATGATGATGATAAAAATAATAACCAATTAATTCATATCCAGTGTAAAATGAAACGAATTAATCAGAATGAAAAACTCTTTTATTTGTAAAAATTATGAGTGAGAGATTGAAACAAAAGACGCAATTTTTTTTAATAAGACCGATTGCTTTTTCTTTTGTTTGATCACGATTCAGTACTCGAGCACGTCATATGTTTCCTTCTTAGACATTTTTTTTGTGTATTATGAACTAAATGAAAAATGTGTATAAAAGCAAAAGGATGAAAGTGTTTTTTGTTCATTAATTTTTTTTTCTTGTATGATTATTATTTGTAAAATCATCATAAAAGGCCTTTTGAATCACGTATCGCGTTAATTCAAACACTATTGTTCTGATTTCATATTCATTTTATTGCCTATTCTCTTGTGTTTTTTTTTTGTTGTATTTTCAAGTAGTTGCATAAGAGTGTGTAAAGTAAATGATAATAAAAGAATATTGTTGCATTTTAAAGTATGCGATTTTCATGTTTGTGTGTGTGTGAAAGAGAGAGAGAAAATGTCGAAATAACAAAAGACGATAGAATTTTACCTTGTTTTCTTTTTAATATGATTGTATACTTGAAAACAAGTGATGAAAAAAAAATTTGTAAAATGAATTGAATTGAATGAGACGACTACTATTCTAGCTAGGATGCAACAATTGCTCACGTACACAAACACTAATAATAATTGTTAAGTGCCATCAAATAGCTTCCTTTTGTTTTGTTACTTTTCTGTATGTGTGTGTGTCTGTGTATGTGCCATGGCAATGGAGAACAATTAGTTTTGAAATTGAGAACAAAACAAAGCAGATTCCATGATTGCAGGATATGTAAAGGAAATGGAAATAGGAAAAGGGTGTTATTGTTTCAAGTATATTTCACATAATTTCCTCATGTAAAAACTCACTTGGATTGATGATGGCATCCAGACAAATGAGGAATGAGTCAAATTGAAAAAAATAAACACATTTTCTTGATATAAGAGCCACATCAACTTTCTTACACCGAGGTGACTTAGAATTAATGAGAGCTTCTTTGGTAAAGAGGTTTACTTTGTATAAGATATTTGCAGGTTTTTAAAATAGCTTCAACCTTGCCGAACATTATTTTTAGTGGTTTGGTGAAAAATCTGGTCACTTTGACCATTTTAACCTACAAAGCACAAAATTTAACCTTTAATTTTGTAAAACAGACTAAATTTGAGCTTCCTCCTTGTTGTAGACCTAACAAAAAAGGAAAATCAAAATTTGCGACTAAAAAAAAATTCAAAAACCATAACCTTTGATTGTCACTTCCCAAATGTTTTAAAAACGATATCTCATAAGCACCCATGAAAAATTTGTCCCTGTAACTTTTCATGCCTCTCACACACAACTGTTTTCATAAAAATTGTGCTTTGTATAACTTTTAATTTCAAAAAATTTCATTTTAAACTATTATCGTACAATTTTATTCTAATTTTCATCATAATTGCACCAACTTTTCCATACAAAAGCCATTAAAATACAAAAAAAAATAAGCATTTTTCTCTATTAAACATAAAATCATCAAAAAGGAACAATAAAAACTTCAGAAACACACACACATACAATCAACAAGTTACAATTGAAACGTAAAATTACTGCCATACTCTTTATTTTTTAATACCTTAACAACTTTCAGAAAAATGTTATATTTTTTTTTTATTTTTGCGTGTGTGAATATGTGTGTGTGTTTATTGAAATTATTGAAGTAAATATGTGAGATGTTGTTATTATTATTATTGCTATAAACATCATCAAGTTTTTATTATTTTCTATATATTTTATTTACACATTCTCTTTTTTTTCCTTTTAATAAACGTACAATAACATGAAATTGAAGTATGTTTGTTGTTATTTTACGTTTAAATAGTATAAAATGTGAACATGAACACGTTTACGACGCTTTTTTTTATATTGCTAGAATTTTATTGTCGGTTATTTGTCAAACACATTCAGGACAATTTTGTTTATGTGTGTGTGTGTGTTATTTTACTTTATTTTTTAATATAATCGGGACATTTAAGGAGACAAATCATAAAAATTTTAGTATGAATTATGTTAAATCAATAAAATTGAATGGTTTATTTTCGAATTTGCAATACAGTTTTTTTGTTGTTGTTGTTGATTTAATGACTTAACCACAAGTTATGAGATAAAAAAATGTGATAAGATATCAAAACAACAAGTAAACAAAAAAATTGTTTTGAAAGACAACCCAAACAACAACAAAAGGAATCAAAACAATGTATTAAAAAATAAAATAGTAGTAGTAAAATGATGCTACAAGTTGTTTTGAAAAAGTTTATCTCAATTCCTTGTTTTTGTTTTGATTTGATAGATTTCAGTCAAAAATGAAGATGTGAGAAAGTAAAGTGCTGTTATGATTGCACCGGAACTTGAAAAAGTGGGCTAAAGTATGAATGGTCCAATAAACCGAAGACTAGCTATTTGTCTTGGAAATAGGAGATCTTACTTACTTTTCCGTTGTTACGTCCAATATTAGACTGGGTCTATTGAAGAATACCTTTCCAAGATTCTCTATTCAGCGCTTGTTGTTTCCAGTTTTGCACCCGTAATGCTCGCAGATCTTGCTAGATGCCATTGGTCAACCTTCCATTGGGGCGCCCAACACCTAGGCAGTACTCAGGATCGTTTCGGAATGGCGTAGCTGGGGCTCTGTCGGGGTCTATTCGTGCAAATGAGCTGCCCATCAAAATAGGTTAACTTTTATAGTCGCAACTACGTTTAATTCCGCATAAAACCGCTGTAGCTCGAAGTTATACCATCTGTCACCTTAACGTATGACACCACGTAATACCTTTCGTTCCAATGACAGTAGCCGCTGTGCATCGCACTTGGTGAATTGCCAGGTTTCGGACCCGTATAACGCGACTAGCCTTATCGACGTTCTGTAGATGGTAAAATTGGTCTTTTTTTTATGGAGACCATGACAATTTATTATCACTAATTTTCTTAGGAAGTGGATTTCGGAGCTTAAAGGTGAACCTAGTCATTTCATAGCCCTTTTTGTGTTTGAGCTCATCAAGGTTGTTTTGACTTATTGATTTTAGAATAAGACTTTAGTGTTAAGACTCAGAGTTTGATAATAATTTTAATCCGTTACAGTTCACAACGTTACCAAATTTAACGCATCCGAATCCTTACCAATACCCCAAATAGGATAATATCAAAAAAAATTAGGTTCAATTTTCACAACACTTTAAGTTGTAATAAATTTTGTTTGGAAATAGTTTTTCAAAGATATTTTTGTTTATATCCCATTATTTTAACTTTATTTCTGTAAAAAAATCATCTTTATTAAATTTCAATTTTAATCATCAAACCCATCTTACCGCTTAACTTCAATCAAACCTTAAAATTTCATTCAATTTTCCACACACACACTCACAATAGTTGTCATTTTATCGTAATGATGAAACGAAAATTTCAATACATAAATTATCGGTTTTTAAGTAGATTTGCATATTTAATCTTCAAATAATATGACATATTTGTTTCATTTTGTACACACATCATGTATTAGTTTTGATATAATTGAACAATAACAATCAACATAATAATAATAATTTGTCAAGAAAAGCACATTAAGTTTATAACTCAAACTCATCAAGAAATGAACAACGCACATTTCCTTTTGAATTTATGTTAAATTATAAGGTGAACAATAGAGTGCTGTTAAACTAAAAAGGGAATCATAAATTATTTTCTTAGATCTCAAATAAAGAGTAGAAATCTGAATCTGAACCTTCTCAATGAAAATACGACCCATCTTAGTCAAACACTTTATTGTCTTAATTTTGGTTTCATCTTCTCAAGCATCATACAAAGCTAAAATTTCAGAGTTTGTAGTAATAATAATTATTCCACAAGAATGCTTTTTCAATACTATTGATTGTAAGAAAATTGCTTTTAAAGTAACTCCTTATTTGAAAATTTAATTTTATAGCAATATGTTTTACTTGCATATTGAAATGCAATTTTAATTCAATAATAATAATAATTGAAATAAAATAATTTTAATCATTATCATCATTATTTAACTCATTCGCGTCATCCGTTGCGTCAACGCAACACCTACTTTGAGGTCACTTTTCTCGTTCATATCAAAAAATTTCTTTCTCAATCTTTTTTAGAGTCTTAATTTAAGATGTTTTGTATCAAATAGTTGCATGGTTTTTGAATTTAAACCAAAAACTAAAAAATTATGATCTAAACTTTTAAGAAAAATCGCGTTTTTTTCATTCTCGTACAAGATTTCTGTATGTATTTGTGTAGCACTTATACGTATTTTATTTTGGCTCTCCTGTAAAATTTTTATATGAAACCTGAAATTTTCATCGAAGAAAAAAGTATTCACTTTTACCTAAAGAATAGATCGTAGAAGAACTTTTTGTTCAAAACTCAATATTTCTAGGAGCGGCGTCGAATGAGTTAAGTACATTTTTTTTTGTTTATCATAACACGTTTCGACTATCACTTATCAGTATTATATGAGCACTCTCAATGGAATATCAACTCATTCACGTTTAATATTTTCCATAAATTTATATATTTTATGATTGCCTGATACAATCATCGACACCATCTATATGCTAACTGCTTTATATTGTATACTGTAAAGTAGATAAATCTAATATACGATGACCTTTCGTATATTGACGAAATAAGAAAATGAAAAACCGTATATTGACGAAAAAAACATTCAAATTTAGCGTTTATTGACGAAAAATAGAAGTTCAAAAATTTATTAGAAATTTGAGTAAAATTTATACATTGACAAACCTATTTTTGCTTTGAAATAAAGACTTATGTGAAAAACGTTTATAATGCTAACATTTAGAAACGAATTTAGTGATTAGAAATAAAAATACATGAATTTCTCTTTATTTTTTATTCAAAAACGTACATAATTTAATAGACGATTTCAGCGTATATTAACTTCAAAATGACCGTCTATTAAATTATGTACGTTTTTAATGCTTATTCAAATTTTTTCCGTTACACCGTATATTAGGATTATCTACGTTACAGTATTTTACCATGATGTAGAAACGCACGTTCATACGATTAATAGCTAATGAATAAAATCAAGTCATATTCTAGTGAAACTGTGTATTTTTGCTATGCTTGTTGTATGATTATTATTTTGTTCTGCTGTCTGATTGTATTTAATAATATACACATGTATAAATGTGGATAAATTTTCATTATCAGCTTCATAAATTATGCATAAATGCAGTTAATGGTACACTTTATAGAAAATATATATAAATTTTATATGTATGTATGTAGTGTAAATGTTTGTCCGTTTTATTTCGTGCTGTGGTTTAGGAGGCATGTCTATACATTAGATTAGAGTGGTTTTTCCGTGAGTTAAATAAGAGCACTATTCTCTCGAAACGATGCCTCTCCATCAATGGCGAGCAGATAATGCATATTCTGAGAAGTATGATGGTATTATAGTGTAAAACATGATAAACCTGTTAGGATCGTCAATTCTAGAGGGAACTGCATAAATGTTTCATAAACTATAGTGTGTGTATATGGAGCTACCTTATCTTGTTCCTCTAAAGAACCTGGATTGAGAAGAGTAGACTATGTACGCAATTTATTGTTCGAATAATGTCTTGACACTGATGTAAGTTTTTAATTATCTCGTTATCATTGGAAACGGTGGCAATTTTTCTTCTGAAAATGCTTGAAGCAGGAGCGTTGTTCAATTGCCTTTCTTATTATAGCTCTGATTACTTCCTGTACTTTTATTTGAACATTGTTTACTTTGTGCAAATGAGGTTTGCCTAGTAGAATGAAGATGCCGATTATTGAATTTATAATTCGTTGAGCATGTTGCATTACAGGAATTACACTCGATCCATCTCCAGTAGATGCGTGTCATAACACGATTCGTGCTTCGTTTCGAATAACTGGTTGAAAAACAAATTTGCAATAAGGACAGAGAAAAGCGAGTGAAAAAGATTTACCGTATCTCCAGTAGATACGTGTTATAAAACGATTCGGCTTTGGTTCAAATAAATGATTAAAAAAAACAAATTTGCTACAAGGACAAAGATTAACGATACCCTGTATGTTCGAGAATTACTCCACCTCGTATGAGGTCAACAATTCGTACTATTGTATATGAACTATAAATTATATTAAATATATAAAATTGTAAAATAATGTTATGCTTCTATACACGGCCGCTTTTTTTCGAGTTCTTGGAATTGATTTGTTATTTTTTTGTTAATAGTCCTGGTTGATCATTCATGCAGGAAATATTTGAAACCAATGCTGTCGATATATTTAGGAGTGTTTTACATATTTCATCATTTGACTTCATTATTTGCAGCAGTTTCTTCACTCTAAATTTAAATTAACTTATCATCTCTTTCTCCATAATTAACCAAAGTATAATTAGTAGCTAATCTTTGATGTAAATATCAGTCTTCATTGAACATTTAGCAATATAGTTTTTTCTTCTAAGACCATCAAAGCATATTGCAGTATATGAGTTCATTAATCCATGAATTTTTTGGCCAATTCCCTGAAACGTTTATTAATTACTTATTTTCTTCGATACTTCGAACTTTCTAATTGGATAGTTTTTGTGATTCAGGATTAAGGAAAAATTTTCTTCTTCGACTTTCCAAATAAATATGGTCCATACATTGGACGTCCGTAAAAAATATTATCAATATGAAATAACGTCATAATATAATTGTATCAAAAGCCACCCTAATCTTCATTTTTCAAGTGTAACATAAACAATATCATGTATAAAACTTTCTGACTGGTACATTTACGGTTATATTTTGTGAATATGTATATTTGTTTTAATTATGGTATTCAATTAGAATATTTGTATAAATTTACATGTTTAATTATTATTGACTGAAATTGTTAAATATATATTTCAACGCGTTTTCAATGTACAATCATTTTTAACACACACACAAAATACATTTTCTTGTAGTTGATAAATCTAACAAGGAAATTGAAATATGTCTTGTTGCCCAAAAATTTTACAATTATCATACATATATATTGTACAATAGTAAAATTGTCAGTTTTCTTCATCTTGTCATCTTAAAATCGTATTTGGTAAAATTCAAATGACAATTGAGTCTGAAGTGTCCTTCTAATAAAAGATAAATAAAGTATTGAGACATACAAAGATGAACAAGAATATTTTAAAATTATTCAAGAAATTTTCCTTTCAAATCAACATATCACATTTGTTCAGACAACATAATAAATGTCGTTATCAAATGAAAACACATTTTAAAATAAAATGATTTTTTTTCATAAATTTTTGTGATTACTATTAAAATTACTTTAATTTCAGATTTGACACGTTTATGAATTTTTTATTTAAATAAACTCGATTTAATGAAGTCAAGGTTTTAATATTAATTTTTATCAATATTTTAATATTCCCGTTTTTTTCTGAAATACAATAAAATGAAATGAAAAATAAAAACAAACAGGAAAAAAAAATTAATCCAATTCAATTTGTTTAGTCATACATAAATATTGCATCATTTTGCGGTGTAATCTTAGTCTGTCTTCTCATTTTACTCTCTTGTCTTTCATAAAAATTATTCCATTTCATTCCTTGTACCTTATTTTTTATTATTATTAATATATTTCAATATTTTATTTATTTTTCTGTATTGAAAAATAGCAGAGAGAAAAATTTAACAGATTATTTAAATATACAAGAAATAAAAATATAAAAAAAAATAAATAAGAAACGGAAAAACTTATCATTTTATTTCCGGGAATAATAAATATCAGAAAAATAATAAATTTAAATTGAGTATGTACTTGTAGATTCGTATAGAATTAATGTTTTTGTAAAATAATCATCATAATAAAGCTTTTTCGTTTCATTTATGTCCGGTTTTTATTGTAAGATATTTTTTTATTTTTTATTTATGTTTTTATAAAGAGTTTTTCATTTACCTTATTTTCATTTATGATTATTTTTTATTATAGTTTTCCATAAATTTCTGTAATTGAAAGGAAAATCATGAAAATCTTTTGAACAAAGACGTCGTAAGGTTGTGAAAGTTGAAAAGTGATTTGTAATTAAAAATAACGACAAAAACAAGGAAATTTAAATTAAAAATTTATGAAGAAAAGAAACTGTTGCAGTTAGTGTTATGTGGTGAGTATGAAGTTTGTGATAGTATTATTATTAATTTTTTTAAAAGCCTCCTTCACAATTAAAAGACCTCTTGGAAGTGAAATATGTATCGATTTCGCACTTGTACAATCAATTCTGGAGTATGGAAGTGTCACTTGGAGTCCCTTCACTGCCATTCAAATAAACAGGATTGAATCTATTCAGAAACGATTCTTGAGATTTGCTCTTAGAAGTCAGGAATGGAATGATTCTATAAATCTTCCCTCATATGAACACCGTCTAATGCTTCTTGACATGAACAATTTATGTGATAGGCGAAATGTTGCCAACTTCATGTTCTTAAGCAAATTGCTTTCTGATGTCAATGGCTTCCCATATCTTGTTCAACAAACTTGTTTGAATTCAAATCCGTATGCCACAAGACAACGTGTACATCTCTCAATCGGAACCCACTTAACTAATTATGGTATGAACGAGCCCCTGACTAGAATGAAAACTATTGTTAACCAGTATAGGGAATTGGCTACATCTGACCTTAGTTTACGTACTAAAAAAATTGAACTATTGACCAAACTGAAACTAGGAATGCTTTTGTAGTCTTAGATGTAAGATTTTTATTGTTATTTAGAATAAGTGATTTGAGAAAAAATTAATGCTGTCTTAAAGCACAGAAAAATAAACTAAACTAATATCAACCTTCTTACGAAAAAATTGCTAGTCATTAGCTACCTTTTTTAAATTTTTAATCATCATTCTAAAATTATCATAGCTTAATCCTCGGTTATCAAATACTTCTTATTAAGAGATATCTATCATTTAAAACAAAAATCACAGCAGTGATAATAAATCAGTTTTCGATTCACATCCAAGCCATCAACATCAAAAAAAAACTTTTTAATCATGAATTTAAAAAATTTAATCAACTTAATCCCTTATATCATTTTACCTTATCTGACAAACGCTTCATTATCAGATGACATAGCAATTTCAAGCAATAAACCTGTTTTTACCTGTTCAGTCTCCAACGGTATGTGTATTTTCTCCAACATCCAACTGAACTCGACTCATCGTGAATGGCAACCTGCTGCTGATAATCCACTTGCAGTTAAAACAGTCAAATTCGTCAATTGCCAATTTCCTGTGCTAACCAAAGAAATGTGTCAACTTTTTCCAAATTTAGTTGATTTCATGTTACGTGAACTTGGAATCGAAGAAATTGAAGAAGATGCATTTGATGGATGTACTGAGTTGATAAGGATTGATTTGGAGTTCAATAAAGTGAGGAAATTACATCCAAATACTTTTTTGAAGACAACGAAATTGGAATATTTATTTTTGTGGGGAAATCAATTGAAGCGAATTGAACAAAATACGTTTGATAATGCAGTGAACTTGAAAATTCTTTCATTAGCCTTGAATAATTTGACAGAATTCGCACCTGGACTGTTAGCAAAAACACAAAAACTGTCACTTTTGCAACTGAATTCAAATGATTTGGCGGATATTGACATTGAAACAATTGTAAGCCAAGTTCCAAGTCTGAAGATGATCTACATTAACGATAATGAGATTTCATGTACACGATTCGTGCAAATGGTGCAATTCCTTCAAAGTACTGAAGTTTATTATGATTATGCTATGATTTATAAAGTTCGCTATTATCCTCAAGAAACAATTCTGGGAAATTTCAATTGTAATCCTGACATTTCATGGATGGCATCAAATCATCGCAAGGAATCATCAGTTAATGCTCAAAGATTCGAAGATTTAGAACATAAATTAATTGACATTGAAGAAAAATTTAACAAAATGGAACGATTACTGGAAAATTTGGTGGATGAATTGAAACAAGACAAGAAATTGAAGTGATTTGAAGATTTTAGGTTTTAAAGTGAGAACAAAATAGCAAC
This sequence comes from Culicoides sonorensis, assembly GCA_900002565.1. Lineage (NCBI taxonomy): Eukaryota > Metazoa > Arthropoda > Insecta > Diptera > Ceratopogonidae > Culicoides > Culicoides sonorensis. Next base: position 495,302 of record LN483356.1, on the reverse strand, counting down.
AATTTGCTCATCAATAATATTTCACATTAAATAGACCATAAAATTGTAACTTAATTTAGATTTGCTTTATATTTTTTTTTTACATGGGACAATAACTTTGCAAAAAAAAACTTACACAGATAAAATTGTCAAAAATAAAAAGAAAATTATTATTTCTTTCGCACACACAAACACAAAACATACCGTCGGCAAAAAAGCCATCAAAATAATAAATGACCAACTTCTCATATCTGAAGCGCTTTTACTCCTCACACATATAAAGACACTTTTATTAGAAAATCATCAGCCAGCCATTTAATAAAAAGTAGATGTTGTGTAAAGATTGAAGATAAATGTGTAAGTTTTTATTTTTTGAAATTTTTTGTTAGATGAAAATAATAATAAAATTGTCTAAATTTGATCAAATGGTGTAAATGACTTTATTTTTTTTATTTTGTTTCTATTCCATTAAAATAGATAGAAAAATCTTTCGATTAACTGATGGAAAGAAACAAAAAATAGGTATATCAGAGACTGTTAGGAAAAATTCGGGACTAGCTGATCGAAAAATCGAAATAATATTGACAAAATTTAATGAAGCTGTACGAAAACTTATAAAAACTCTTCAAAAACTTATCGAAACGCTTCAAAAACTTATCGAAACGCTTCAAAAACTTATCGAAACGCTTCGAAAACTTATCAAAACTGTTCAAAAACTTATCGAAAATCTTCAAAAACTTATCGAAACTCTTCAAAAATTTATCGAAAATCTTCAAAAACTCATCGAAACTCTTCAAAAACTTATCAAAACGCTTTAAAAACTTATCGAAACGCTTTAAAACTTATCGGTACTCTTCAAAAAATTTACGACATTCTACAAAAACGCATCGAAACTCTTAAAAAACTTATCGAAACTCTACAAATTTAAATCGGAATTTGACTTGAAAAGTCGAGGTCGTCCCGCTCAAAAATGGTATGATTAAAAAAATCGCATTGTTGCACATCATAGACACAACGTGATTGTAATTCACACACACAGACTCTAATATTTATTATTGTTTCCAATTTATTTTTGTACTTTCTTAGTGTTGTATTCCCTTAAATTTCATTTTAAGTCAGTGTGTGTGATATCAACAGACAAATACCAATCAAGTCATATCAATTTCGATGATTGTGTTTCTGTTTGATTTTTATATTTTTTGATTTGAAAAATGAATCAACACAACACAAAAATGGGGTGTTTCATGTTAAAATCGTAATGAAAATGTATCGAAATCTTCTTACAAAAGGTGTAAAAAAAATGTTGAAATTGAAGTGAAAATTTACACGAAAGAGCCATATTTTACATGATACGATATGAATTTTCCCTTAACAATAGACAATTTCTTTTCAAATTATTATTATTACTATAAATATAGACAACAATCAACAAAATCCCATTTACAATTTTGACAACACACATGAAAAAATGTAAAAATAAAAATAAAATAAAAATCGAAACAAAAGTGATAAGGCAATCATCATCAACATGAACTATCTGAGGTGTGGGAATTGTCTTACAGTTCACGACAATTGGCTATGACTATGAAAAGGGCCTTTTTATTTTTTTTTACTCTCTTTATCATATCTGATTGTAATTCTGACTGACTTTGATATATTTCTGTATGTTTGTGACAATTCATTGTCCTCATTTTCCAATCTCCTTTTATATTATTATTACTTTTATGACTTGAATCGGTGTAAGATTTTTAACATTTTCATCTTCTTATATTGTGTTTGTTCCTGTTGCTTCGTCTGTTTCAATTCAATTTCTGTCATAGTTGATACAAGAACAATTTCTTTACAATATCCAGTCATCCATCTATCCATTAATGTCGTTGATGATAGACTCATCTGTCTCTTGTATATGTGTGTTTGTGTGTATACGTGTGTGTTAAATTGAAGGCATCACGATATGCGATATCTTATTTTTCTATATTTCATTTGTTCTTTCAAGCAAATTCTTAACACAAAATGGCTTTAAATGTGTAGCATTACATAGAAAATTAAAGATGATGCGATCATGATGAAGAAAGTTAAAAAAAAGACGAGAGAAGTTCATGATTCGATTGTCTTATTTATTGATGTCAAGTCCTCTGTGACCAAATTGATCTGATATTATAAAGTAACTGTATTATAATATAAATTCTTTTTTTCTTTCTTTCAATTCTGACAACTTTTTTTTCCTCTTTTTCCCTTAAATTTTATTGATAGATATTACTTATGAAAATGACGAAATGGAGGACAGTTTGAAGTCTGTTAATTTTTCACACTTATTGTAAGTTGCAAATTCGCGCCCTATTATGCATGAAATTGAACTTGACAGTTTTTTTGTATGGACACACATATTGAAACTTCAAAAATAACATTGCACTACAAAAACCGAGATTCAATAGCGCATTTATTTGTAATAGTATTTAAAATTCGGTAAAAAGCTCATTACTTTAAAAAAACTTACCTCAAAAGCAGCATATCCTTAAACTAAAACGGAATCTGCTCCCGATGTTCTGCGTCTTGTTTTGGTTTTTATAAAGTACAAAACTCTACGGAGAGTGCTATATGATAGACAGTCATAACTTTTTGATTGGCATTGTTCAATATACTGATTTGAGACATAATAATAAACTATTGCTCACAATTTTTTTTTCACCACTGTCATATCTTAATTTTGTCGTCCCGTAAGCCTCTTCTTGAAGTAAACCGAATTGCGACAAGAAAGAAAAAAAAAATTCACTTTTTCCATGTCCATTCTTAAGTTATCTATAAAGTTGTAAATTATTTTATTGAATAAAAAATAAAAAAATTATATCAAAGCTCATTTTTCCCTCATTTTATTTTTTTTAAGTTGTTCTTTCCATTTGATCTTTTTAAATAAGCCATCTTTGGCATGTTTTCATTATTTTTGAATTGCACCTCATTTTTTCTAACTTGTTCTTGATGACATTGCGTATCATTATCAGATTCTGTATCATTATCCTCTGTACTATAATGTGAAATTTGTGAATGTGAAATTTTTTTAAAAATTATAGAAAATAAATGTTTTGCCTTATTCAATGGTTTAATGGTTTAATTAAAAAAAAAAGAATATCTAAAGTCGCTTAAAGCACTTAAAAAAAGTTTGCTTGACAATTGACGCTAAATTTTACAACTGATTTGACAGTTATCAATCAAAAAATATAAAATTTTCTTCTGTCAAATGCCATGGATCTAACATGATGGCGGATTGATGAAATCCTGAATCACAATATGGTAGTTTGACAGGTGTAAAAAACTATTTGACAGCTGTCAAATTCAAGTTATGCATAGATAACGTGAGTCTGTTAATAAAGCTCAATAATACAAATCCATGATTCTCATAAAAACTCTCAAAAAACTCTTAATAAACACTTGAAAAAATACAATTGACAGTAAATAAAAAAGAAGTTTGACAGCTGTCAAATCCTTTAATTGTATTTCAAACAAGTGATGATGTCATAGACTCAATTTATTATCAGGCCATTTACAGATATTTGATGCTTCTGATTACTTATAGTACTAAAAGAAGCTGAGGCATCAACTTGTACGTGTTTACAGATGGCCTGTAGAACTATACGGTGGTAGTTTGACGTTTCGCCATTTCAATTCACTTTAGGCTAAGTTTAACACATCCTAAATCTCTAAGAGCCTTAATAAACTGAAAATGCGCTTAAAATTTGATTTCAAATTCCAATCATTTTTCAAAATAATTTTTTTTTGTTATCGCACCCAATGAAAAAAATGATTGTTATTGAATAATGGACTGTAAATTGTATTTGTGACCAAAACAAAATTTTTAACTACTTTTTCTTTTTTTTTTCATATGAAACGGATGTGGTTTTTTCTCCACATGATTTTATTGAAACAAAAAATGAACGAATCAAAATCAAGAGAAACGAATAAAAGAAGATTTTTTTTCTTAAATGATATCTTTTAAGATTCAACTTAAAAAAAAACCTTTAGGGATATAAATTTCGTTAATTAAATTTAGTGACTAAATCTAATTTTTTTGCTTTTTCGATTATTTCCTGCAATTTTTCATTGATTTTAAAACGATAAGGAAATAAAACACATCATTTATATCTACTTTTAATCATTTTTTTCCTTCGTTCCCTTTCATTTATATCTCTCTATACAAATAATAAATTTAATTTCTCAAAATAAATCCAATTTCTAATTTATTGTAAATTTTATTTGCATTTGAAAAATTGAATTGAATTGAAACATTGTTGCTGCAAAAATGATAAAATTCATATAAATTTTAACATTGAATTGTCAAATAGTTGTAAAAAAAACCACAAAATGAAAATTGGAAAATAGATTTTACATCCGGTTTTATTGATTTAGTTTTAACATTTGTGTGTTATGGAAAAAAATTTTTGAAAACGAGACAATTTTATTCTTTTGTTCTCGTTTTATAACATTTTAGAAACGGTTTTTAATAATAATAAAATACATACATGCAGAAAAAGAGTTACAATCCATAATTTTAATACAATGTTTCAACAGATACACACACACACACAGAATATGACAATACACAGATAATTGTGAGTCAGGATATGGTTTTATTGTATTTGAATAGCATTCCGTTTTATTTGTCTCCATCTCTCTTCTGGGTACTGTGATATTTTCTGTAATTGTTTAACAATAATTTTTCTGGTTTCACATCTGCTAAACCGTAACAAACTGTTATTTTCTATCTATTTGAATTCAGTTTTGTGTAGTTGAAAATGTAAAGTAGATTGAAATATTATGGAAATTAAATGTTATTGAAATGAGATTTTTTGAAAAAGATATTTCATTGTATTTGAAGTTGATGTGATGGTCAGTGTTTATCTTATAAATACAAGTTAATTAATTTTTGGTTCAACTTGAAACAATTCATAAAGATACAAAGCGAGTAAATTTTTTTGCGACGGAAATTTTCGAAAGGAAACATATAAATTTAAACCCAATATTTACGTTTTTGATAAAAAAAAAATTAAAGTTATAGGCAAAGTGACCTGAAGCAAAGTTGTAGAGCATATTTCAAGCTGCAACTCTTATATTAAGAGTGTAAAAATCAAGAAAGGTTATGTGAGTTTAGAGCACCCAAAAAGCTCAAACAGGATTCAATCAGGTTCAATGCAAGGTTTGTGAGTTTGGAGCACTCACTTAGCTCATGCAGTTCAATCAGGATTTTTCAGTATTAGTTAGAAGTCATTTAGAAGATATTCTGAAGTTTTTTTACAAGTTATCTAAGAGTTATTCAGCAGTTAGCAAGGAGTCATTCATGAAATATTTAAGACGTAGGATTTCAAGACCGTTTTGAAAGGCACTACATTTGTTTCTTTATTCAATTGATCAGGTAGCTTCTTAAAATTCGATAATCTAGTGGCCAATAAGCTATTAAAAAGTAAGTTAGATCTAGTTCTTGGCAAAATAAAGTCGTTCCTTATCTTTTGGATTAAGGTCATGCTGTCTATCCTTTTCAGTTGCTCTTTACGTGGAATTCCTTGTGTTGTCATCAATTTTTGTGTTTTACACTGACCTGTCCTATTTTGCTACCAAAAATGGGTTTCTCACTGCCTTGTTTTGTAATATTTGTAATATATTCAGCAATGATGTGTTACAGAGCACCCACATAGAGATTAGGTAGGTCGGGTTTTTTGAAATACGAAAAGATACGGTCTTAATTTATCTGTGAGGAACTCCACGTATTGCTTCTAATTCATCAACTCGTCGATAATTAAGCCAAGGAATCTTGTATGTGTCACTTGCTCAATTTGTATGTTAAAATTAAAATGCTGATTTTCAATGGCTCGAATCGTATTTGACTTGATTTTCGGAAATATACAGGGTGTTTTTAAAACTCAATTTTGCTCTTTATTACACTTTTATACCCTTTGTTACACCTGATTTTTGCTCTTTTTTACGCTTTTTTACATTTTCTTACACCTGAGCCCTCTTTTATACACTTTTATACACTTTGATACACTTTCATGCACTTTCATACTCTTTTATGCTCTTCAACAAATTTTCTTTTTTGCTGTTTTATGCACTTTCATGCACTTTTTTGCTCTTTTATGCTCTTTTATGCACTTTTATACTCTTTTATGCTCTTTTATGCACTTTCATACTCTTTTATGCGCTTTTATGCTCTTTAATGCACTTTTATGCTCTTTGATGATTATTTATTTACTTACCTTAAAAGAGCATAAAAGTGCATTAAAGAGTATAAAAGAGCATATAAAAGCATAAAAGAGCAAAAAAGAAATTTTTTAATATAAAGCGCAATAAAGTGCAAAAAAGCGCATAAAAGAGTATAAAAGTGTATAAAAGTGTATAAAAGAGTATGAAAGTGCATAAAAGAGCATAAAAGAGTATAAAAGTGCATCAAAGAGCATAAAAGAGCAAAAAAGTGCATGAAAGTGCATAAAACAGCAAAAAAGAAAATTTTTTGAAGAGCACAAAAGAGTATAAAAGTGTATGAAAGTGCATGAAAGTGTATCAAAGTGTATAAAAGTGTATAAAAGAGGGCTCAGGTGTAAGAAAATGTAAAAAAGCGTAAAAAAGAGCAAAAATCAGGTGTTACAAAGTGTATAAAAGTGTAATAAAGAGCAAAATTGAGTTTTAAAAACACCCTGTATGACTTAAGTTTTGCTGATGTTAAAAGATAGTCAATTAGCGTACAATCATGAATCGATTTTTTCAAGGTCTGTTTTTAATGAATGTTTAGAATATCAGTTGTTGAGGGAGCACAAACCGTTGATATAAATAAAGAACAATAAACTGGGTAAACAGCTTCCCTGCGATACGTCAGTTGTAATAAAAAAGGTTTTCACTTTTTCGGTTTGCCTGCCGCGACGACTTGTTTTCTACCAAACAAATAGTTCTGTATTATAGTATTTGGTTTTTCTCTTAAATCACACTTTTTTTTTATATTGATAAGTCCAGGAAATAAGAATTCAGAGTAATTTGAGTGTCTTGTTGTTACCTGCAAGAGTTCATTCCAAAAATACAGTCACTTTTTGACCACATTATCTCACCGAATTCTACAACGATATATACTCAAGACCCAGTGTCTTATTGGTTTTTGATACATTCATGTACTATGAGACTTTTTCTTCAAACTACAGAGCTTAGTTTAACAATTTCTCTCATGAAGATTTTTCAATCTCAAAATCTTTCAGAATATGAACTTGAATATTAAAATCTTCTTCATTTTTCAAATTCAATTGAATCAATCACATTAAACCAAAACTCTTCATAACCCTCGCTTCAATTTAATTTCCCCACATTAAATCAAGTATAAAAATATTGTAAAGAAAATAAATTATATATGAAACAACATCATTCGATCACCTAGAGAAATTTGTGAGGATATCAATGGACAATATTGATTGCACTGCATTATACCGATTATAATATATTGTAAATGTGATGTTAAATTTTATGTTATTATTATAACATAACAACATAATATTGTCTGTATAATCATAGAGATAGACATACACACAAAATAACACACAAAACATTCATTCAGTTACTTACTTTGCTTTGCTTTGCTTGCCAGATGACGACAAAATGGAAATTATAACGACGACATCAGAATATCTGATGATTATGTGTTTAAAATAATCCAATTTTGGAAATGGACAAACATAGGCACACACACATACACGTATACAGATAGTCACAGGTAATGACACTACAAATTTCAATGAGGTATTAAAGCGCGATAATAATAAAAATTATTATGATTGTGACTATTTTGGGACTTTTCAATAAAAAACAAAGTCTGTTCAAATTAATTGCGTATTTTTTTTGGATTGGAATTGAACCACAATTATTGAACCGTATATTAGCTTATAGGAGGGTTACGTTTTGTGTGACAATTAATCCAGTTATTGGCATGATTGCATATAACATTGCACCTGTGATCTGATGAGTGATGTGATTTTAACTGAAATATTCTCGTCATTGAAGTATATTGAAATAAAAAATCGATATAATTAACACAGTTCAATAAATAATTTCCATTATACAGGGAAAATTTCACTTCAACTTCACAATACCCTTATAATTATAATAGCAAATCATGCATCATCTCCCATTTGATATGCACTCTTAGTTGAAAATGAATCGGGAGTCACTCCACAGTACTTGGCAAATTACCCTGCATGCGAGAGGATTGCGGGGGTCTGTGAAGTAATTACTGGATAATTTTGTTTTTTTTGTATCAATTTGGATTTCCTGTTCCAGGAATTTTGAAAGTTCCAATGCCAGGGTCGTTAGTAATTTGCAATCCGCCCCTGTGTGTGACTCGCCAAGTACTGCATGGTGATTTACGGTACACTTCCAATTTACAGTGAATACACATAAAATATTTGATAGATAAGACTACATTTACAGAGAAATTGCCATTAATAATAGTGTTTACATAATCGTATCAATTTGTATCAATAGATTTAAGTGTTTTCTGTGTTAATAATATTATTTTGAGACCAACATCATTTCACTCTGTATATTGTGTTGAATTTGAATTAGACATACTGCAGGTTGCCAATTTTATTTTATACTGTGTGTGTCTATTTACTGTTAAATTGACATCGTTTTTATCATCCCATCGCTTGCTGTAGCATCACAAGCAGATTCAATAATGTTGTTGTTTGTCTTGTAATTATATGCTAAAGATGATTCCAACAATAAATTATGTTGTTCGATAAACTTTTAAGAGATCCGTTTAACGAAAAACATGCAACAAATTCTTAACTTTACTAATTTAAAAAAAAAACATTTTATTATCACAAAAATTATAAATTTAAGGCACATTTCAGTTTTGTTTTTTAAGTCCCTTGAGCATTTATCATTTTATTTCTGATTTTTTTTTGTCTTGTGTTTGTACTTTTAACTTTCAAGTTTGATCTCAATCTGAATTTATCACAAAAGTGACGTAATCAAAAAGATGCTCATTTTATCTTCTTTTTTTCCAGGAAAATGCGTGCCCTGTGGTTTGTACAAAAAAATTAGCACACAATCATCTGAAATGTCCCACTTCTACATTTTACACTGTGATTGAGTCAGTTTTACCAGAAATAATAAAAGAAAATAAAAAAGAAGGCCATAAAAAGAAATAAATCAAGAAATTTTCCATAACGCACTTACTTTGAATACTAAATAGTGATAAAAAGAACGATTGTGGTGGTTGTGTGTGTGTGATTGTGTTGGCGTAAATGATAAATTTATCTGTAAATATGCGTTTATATGTACACACATTTTTTTGTTGCTGGTCCCGTGTAACGTTTTCTTTTGAATGATGTGAAAAACTCATGTTTTATCCTAAGAATGGAAATCAAATGAATGTGAAAAAGTTTCATCTGCTTTTTTTTTATCTGTTTTATGATTATAGTTCATTTATTTGTACATTTCCATCACTCTCTCAAACAAATGCATAAACTTATCATTTCTTTTCGTCTTATTATTTATACAAAATATTATCATCATTTTTTGATGTATTGCAAAAATGCGTGCTTTTACAATAATTTTCCGAAAAAGAAAAAAAATTATCTTTATTTATATTATTAGACTAAAATGAAAAAGTAGAAATTTTTGACAGATCTCAAACACAAAAAAAAACCATGAGGAGAAGAAAAAGAAGAATGGAAAAGACAGAGTAGGTCTGTCAAAAAATCACAAAAGGAAATTGTATTTTCTTATTATTTATCACCACAATACAAATTTATAGACATTATATGCAAAATACAGACACAAAACAATCTTATTTCATGTCTGTTTATTTTATTACAAATTCGAATATTGGTGGAAGAGGAAAAAAAAATTGGAAAGTGTGAACAATTCACACAAAAAATTGTATTGAAATGTTTACACGGAAAAAACAATTTCGAGCAATGTGGATTCACAGGAAGGCTGAATAAAAAATTATTTAACGAGATAACATTGCAAAAACCTTAGAGTTTAGTAACCCATGTTTGCTGAAAAATTGGAATTCACTCTAAAAGGAACAATCTACTAGTAAATATACCACAAACAACAGTTTCAGAAGTTTACAGAATAAATGAAAATAATTCGCAATTGGATCCTTGTTCCAACATCGACATAAAAGAGATAATCATATTGTTTCACCCTAAACACCTTAGCAAAAAAACTTGTTGAGGACGATTTCGATTTCATTTATCCGTTTATTAGTGAAAAAAGAACAGAATTTAAAATCCAAAACCAAAAAGGGATGTCCTTAATTAAAATAGATGATATAGATTTTAAAGAGGACTGTGTTACTTTTAATTGTGTTGACTCATTTACGTCAGCGTGTGTCCAGATATTGGATATTAGAAAAAACAAATATTCAATTAAAATTGTACATGATGATGATGAGGCGTTAATGCTAGACCAGGGCACTATCCTCATTACGAAAATAATAAAATGAAAAGGAATTTGTTGACCAATTCGTGGATGGAAATCCAGGCCTTAAAATTAAACAATTGTTATTAAGGGATCGTCAATTCTCAGATTTAAACACTTATGTAGTTGTTTTCAGCCTCAATTACGATGCGATTGACTGGATCAGACAAAGAGATGGTTGTGTTAGATTTAAATTTAAAAAGACTAGTTTATTTCGTTAATCCATATAAACATTTTCCGAGTCCAAGTTGACTCTTTTTCGATTTAATTTCATATAAATTTCTAGTGTCTGTCCATCCAATCTCTGTCTTAGATTTTCAACATCTAATTTTTCGGTTAGTATTTCTGTTCTTTTTTTGCAGTAAAGCATTAGTAGGCTTCTTAATACAAACTGGCATATTCATTATATCATTAATATTCGATATTATTGAACTATAACTCTCCTTCTTCGTTAACCCATTTTGAAATGATTTTTTGATTTGCTGGACATCGTCTGTCATGTAAGCGAAAAATTTTCATCAAAAAAGTTTACTAAACTTTTTTTCATCACCAAATCACCTTTTCTAATATACATGACCGTTGTATTCTTTGAAGGACTCCAACAAATTTGCAATTAAACTCCTGTCAAAGTTTCTGAAATACAAACTCTTAAAAATCACTTGCATTAGTTGGTTTTTAGTTCTTTTTGTTGAAATACCCTTCACAAATGAAAAGTTCTTCTTTCGATATCATTTTTTGTTTCACCTTTATTATTACTTCAATTACTCATTTTAGATTCTTCTAAATTTTATTATTTAGAATTCCTTCCATTGAAATTCCAGTGATATTGATAAATGTTACAAAGATATCTCTCGCTGTTTGTATTTTGTTTGATCCAATCTTTTCATAACCTAATAGTTGATTAAATAAACTCTTACGTATCTTGATTGATAATTTTTTTTATAACTCTCTAGCATCGTAATTTGGACATAGCTTTAACAACTAACAAATGCATATTTCCCGTATTTATATTCAAAAAAAATTTGAAGACCTGAAAAATATCAAGTGCAATTAAGAAATATTTTTTCCGTGTATCATTTCAGTAATATTCCAAAAAAAACGTTCACGATTATTTTTTCAGTGATTTAATGTAAATAAGTGATTCTTGGCACAAAATTTTAACAAAAGTAGTGTAAGAAAAATAACAACAAGCAATGATGGGCGCCTTCATGACTTTATCCTTTCAATTCTTCTCTTGGCACAACTGGAAACATTTTAATTTTATTTGTTTTTTGAAAATGAGAATTTTTTTGAAAATCACTTTTAATTTACATTTGATTCAACTTCTTAAATTATTTTGAATATTTGAATATCAATAAAAAAATATTCGAACACAAATTCACAATGAAATCATAAACTAATCAGAATCATAAAAATGACGTCAAAAAAAGGAATTTATTCAAACAATAAATCATGGCACAAAATCCTCCCACACACTGCTTTTAACAAATAATCTGCATTGCAGGAGGTGTCCTAAAGTGGCTTCGTATATTGTCAGGACACTTTGCAAATAAAAAAATATTCATCTTTTTTTCCTCACAAAAAGAAACAGACAAAAAAAAACACCTAATAAATTAGCACAGAACCACATTACTGTTAAGTGAGAGGCAAGCATTGAAATGCCATCACCAGTCATAATTTTTTTCCTATTCATTTCATTTCATTTATGATTATTTATTGATAGCACTTTTGTTGTTTGAAAAAAAAATTATATATAAAAGTAGATTATTATAATAATAATAAAAATAAAAAGATCACAATTGTTTAATAAAATTATAATAAATGAAAAATGTATTCTGTGTCAATATTGATTTGCCCCTATGTGTGTGTGTGATATTTCTTTGTTGTGTAATTTTATGATAAATTTTTTGATGACACAAAAATTTATACATGCATCAATTTATACACACACAATGAAGACAAAATAAAAAGAGAACTTCAATGCAAATAATGAAAAAAAAAATCGAACAACACAATTGATGTGGATTTGTCACAGAAATTATGGAGGTTGACACAAACATCAACAAAAAACGGAAAATTGTCACCTGATACCTTATTTTTCTTTTATTTTTACTCGTTATTTGTACAATTTGGTTTATTTTTGGCTACTTGTTTGATTTTTAGTTGACAATTTTTATTGAAATGACAAAATTTTTTGTCCTATAATTCGATGAATTGAACTCAATATTATGTAATAACAATTTTAGACTTCAATTATCATCAAATCACGTCCTTTTCAATGAAAAATTATCGTTTATCTTTGTTCTCAAAATTTGATCAATGTAATAAAAAAAATTCAGTGGCATTTTTTATTATATACATCGATGGAAAATTAATGAAGTGCACGTAATTTTTAAACGCATAAAAATACACACAAACGCAATATATTATGATAAACTGCTCTTAAAAAAAATTTCCTACCATCATAGTGTGATATAATAACGTCAATTTGTCATCCATCAAAAAAAAATTTTTTTCCACTAACTTTTTATTAATATTAATTTTATTTTATATTACAAAAAAAGTGTATATGAAAAAAAAATAATAAAAATTAATGCTAGCCTTGCAATAAAACGTTTTGACTTTTTTTTTTATTTCGTCATAGTTCAGAATGGCTCTCCTAAAACTATAAATACCATCATATATCCATCATGTCATAGTTTCGATAAAATGAAAAAGAAAAATTAATGCGAATCAGGTCGTTGTGTGTGTGTTCCATTTCGTCATAAAATTGCATGTTTTGTAAAAATATATGGAGAGTAAGCAATAAAAGGCTTCAATATTGTGATAAACTGATTTTTTAAACTGTTTTCCTATGTATGTGAAATGGGTTTGTACGTGTGTATGTATAGAAAAATGACATAAATATTTATCATCTATAGCATCATAAATGACATCAATTGATCAATTTCAAACTTTTTTTTTCTGTGTGTCATATTTTGAAATGAAAGTGATTTAGTGTTAGTTGAATTGGCGTTCCATGAAACAGGTAAATTTATTGTTGTATTTGAGGAAATTTTATCATTATTCAGTGAATTTTTTTTTACAGTAAGATTTTTGAATTTATTAATTGACAGTATTAAGGTGAAATTTTAGTCTTGTCAAAGTTCTTAAGTGTTCTTTAAGAAAAAATGCACAATTATCAAGATGAATTTAGAAATTTTGGGGGGAGGGAGGGGGAGATTCTTCCTTGCTCCCCTCGTAAATCTGTCCTTAGTTTTTAAAGATGTTTTGTTCTTTTTCCTTAGTGGTAAAAATTATCCCTTAAGAATGGTCCATATGACTAAGAAGATTTCGAAATTGGGCTCCAAAGCCTTAAAATGGTCAAAAACCATTAAAAGTATTTTTTTGTCTTGTGGCTTTTCATTTATATTAAATTCAAATTTCAATTGACTTTAAAAACTTTATATGAGACGCTTCAACTCAACTAACAAAAAAAAATACAATAAATTAAAATTGCTTCACAGACACACATAATAAATAAAGTTTCAATTGAAATTTTTCTTTTCATTATAGATCTTGAATAAAATTTATTCATGAGTGTGAAGTTTGTTACAAAGTATTAAATTTCGATTTTAAGAATCGATCTGCATTAAAAGTATCATTAGAGATACTTAACTGAGTCAAATTTCCAAGGAGTACTTTCACCATTGATTCTGAGTAGTCTTAAAGGGATTTCTCTTGTTCTTCTTGTTGTGGGAAACATAGCAGTATTTTTTGAAGTAATTGAGGTTGTTGATCATTGTTTCTGTCAAGGAGAGCGTTATATCAGCTTTAAGTCTTAAAGAGTGGTAGAAAGCTGTGTCTGCAAACAGAGTCCAATGGCCTGAAGCGGCATCTGGGTCATTACTCATTGAAATACGACTGTCACTTCATCAGGCTTAGGAAGAGAGAGGATCGTTAGTAATAACGAAACCAGGTAATTGTAAAACAACGAATCCAAAATATTCTGACTTCTTGTCAGGTCAGTTCCGAGTAGCATTGAACTCACACTTTGTCACGTCCCTTGGCCATTTTTAGCCAGTCACTCATTTTTTTTTCTTTTAAATTTTCTTTTAAAAAATAGTACCGCATTCCAACACTTCTCGCGAGCGGCACGTTTTGTAGAAATTTTTGTAGTTACAGTGCATGAATAAAACTCGGCACAAACTTCACACTTAAACTTTCAAATTCCTTAACAAAAACTTCCAAGAAAAAGAAATAATGAACGGAAATCATTTATTTAGAGTAGATTGTGGTCATTTTCCTTTTTCTTTCTCATATCAAGGTAACAAAACTCTGAGACTATAAAATGGCTTACAACAATAAAAAAAAAATAAAACAGACACCATTAAAAGATTGTTCAAGCAAAGAAATAGGAAATAGTTTTGCGTTAAAATGGTAAAATAATTGACTTTATTCTTGACCGACGAAAAGAACACTTTATATCTTTTTTTTGTTGTTCTTCATTGTTTTTCTCTCTTATCATCATTATTATACAAAAATAAGAGGAAAAAGTATCAACTTTTTAAATGAAAAAATACCAAAGCAAATAGATAAACGACAAACAATTCGCAATTTAAATGCAGTTCAAATCGCATTTTAAACAAATATAAAATTGTTTGAGTGTGTAAAAGAAAGAAAAGTAAGAAGAATTGAGAATAAAAACTTTTTGTTTTCTTAAAGATTTTATATTAAAATGCAACTTTTAAAATAGAAAACTAAGTACACAACTTCAGGAAGATGATTTTATGTGTGTGTGGAAAACAGGTAAATTGTAAAATTATATGAAGAAAAGTTATTTTAAGGATGCACAAACACACACACACAGATAGAAAATTATACAGATAAATGTTTTCCATATATATTAAAAAATCTTTGTTATTCGTAAAAGAGGTGCTGAATGAATAGAATCAGAGAAATGTAATAGAAACTTTTACAATAAATCGTTCATGGATGAAAGAAAAATAATGTGAGGCAAGAAAAAAAGATACGAACAATGTCTTTTATTTTTGTGTCCTGTTTTTCCATTTCAAGGAAAAAATGCATGTTTTATCGTAGAATAAAAATAGCAAACAATGGATGAACTATGATGAAGAAATGCTATCAAACTTTGTTATTTCTTCACATACTTTTGCCCAAACATCAACAAATAATATAAAAGACCAAACAATTGAAAAATAATAATGTATAAGAATAGAATTAAAGTGTCTTTTATAGTAATGCAGTCAACTGTCAACTATCATATCTTAACCATAACATGGAAATCATGCATATTCAGTATTTGGAAGAAATTGATACATTATGACATTAAATATTTTTGTCACTTTCAAACAAAAATGTTTAAAAATGATGGTCTATGGTGAGGGAGAAATGACCAGCATTCAGATTGAAATTCATCAGGCCTACGCTCAGGTCATCAGTCGGGCTCATTGTCCATATTCTTTGGTATTCGAGCCTGTAATGGTCGTAACAAAAATTGAGCTACATAAACTTAGAATGAATTTACTTTCATTCAAAGGACAGAAGTCATGAAAAATATTGTCAGGATAGCCTTAAAATCTAGTTGAACCTCAAGAAGCTGCAAGTTAGTTGCTTACTTCCTAAGCACTCAATTCATCTATTAGACTTGGCCTGTTGAAGGATTGCTTTCGAAGTTTTTTAATCTGGTGATTTCTCTTGTTAAAGATTTCTCTTAAAGGTCTTGTTGGAAGCCATTGAGCCCTTTGGAGCGTAGACCCATTATTTGTACTTGGGTTTGTTTCATTAATGTCTAATTCTACTCTGTATGCTTTTCATGTAAGGTAGTCTATGTATCGGTTTCCCCTCTTGCCGTTCTGCTTACAAGATCAAGATCATAAGCAAATCCTAAGATCTGCGACAGCCCAGTTGGAAGTGTTTGGAATGTTTGGATGCCAACACGTTTCATTGCACCTTTTAAAGCCACATTAAATAACAGAATTGAGAGCGCATCATCATGTGGTAGAATAATGGACCCTCTCAAATATTGATTGGTAAGTTTCTTTAAAATGCACCCTTAAAATCTAATTTGACGTCTCTACAATGAGGTTACATCGTCGACAATGAGGTTACATCGTCGACATATAACAATTCATTTGACTCTACTTTTGAATGAAAAAATCTATTCTGTATACAAAAAAAAACTTTATTAAAAAGATTTTACTATAAATCATCTCATTAAAATACGAAATTTTAATGAGATGAAAAGTTTCAAACCTTTTTATGTGTCTATTGTGAAAAAGCAAATAATATGCATTTACTTTACTTTACTCCCTGAGACAAATACACTCACACACACACACACTGACATTAGTTTTATATGCAGCGAGTTTGTCAACATGTCTTTTCAACTATATTGCCATCACACTTCTCATCCTTATCTGCTTCATCATCACCACCACCACCACCATCATCATTGTCGTCATCATCAGCATAAAGATCTTAATTTTATCCCATTTTAGCGTATTTTTAAAGGTTTAGCTTGAAACACGTGTGTATTAATAAAAATTGAAACACACACTCACACGTAGTGTCAAATGAACATGACATGAAAAGACATTACAAATAATAATACCATTAAAATGATATGAGAGGGAAAGAGAGAGAGAGTGAGAGAGAGAAACCTTTTCATATTCTTTTTTTATACATTTATTTTGATGCACTTACTTTTTAAATACATGTATGTCGACAAAGATTTAAGATTCATTATTATCTTTCATCTTATGTGAGTAAATTTTTAGTAAGATCTCGTAAATGATTCTATGTGTACTCTATCTCACAAATACATTAATGGAAAATGTCATAGAGTACAAGTTTTTTTTTAAACTAAAAAAAAGAGAAAAGTAAGTGACGTGCATACAATGCCTCATCTTTTGATACTTTTCTATCTATTTTGTGTGTTTATTTTGATACTGAATAATAAAAGCTAATGCAACACAATATCAAAAAAAAAGTACATAACACAAAGAAAAGTATCATAATGATGCTGGTTAGAGATATGAAGAAATTGAAGAAAATTTGCAAGAAAATGGGATGCAATTTCCATGCATGTGTGTGTATGTGTGTGTGTATTCTCCATTGTATGATTTCATTTTATCAAAAACATTTGTCTGTGAATCTTCTTCACATTTTCATTATTATCCTATATTTATTTTGTAAACTTGTATGTTATTAAACAATTACTTTAGTTTATTTTAAGTAGATTTTTGTTGCATGCATTGTTAGAGAAATTTTTTTTGTAAAAAAATAAGAAAAAAACGACAAAATACTTCTTATTTTATTTTTTTTGAAACAATTCAGTCATTGTTGCATTATTTTTTACTTAAATTCCAGGATTTTTTAGAGATTAATTGAATTTGAAATTTTTGTCTAGAACCTTATCACTAAAATGTTCCAAGAATTGTCTTTTCAAGTGTGAATTGAATTGTCATCATCAATTTTGTGACAATTCAATTCAAAGTAATACAGTAAAATTCACTTTTACCATTAATAATTGATTGACATGTTGAATGCTTTTGAATAATAAATAAAAACAAAAACTGTAAGCAGATGACTATCAAACGTAAAATAGATCGACATTTGTCACTGGTAGAAGGGAAACAGCTACAAAAAAAACAATACCGAAAATGTTTTTTTTTTCAAGTTGAGCAAAAAAAACAAAGATGACTCAATTAAAGTTATGAAATTAAATTTCGTATCGTGTATGGTCCCAATGAGAATTGGTCCAATAATGATGATGATGGTCAATAAATTGTTGTTTGGTTTTTTTGTTTATTTTTGTATGGGAAAAGCAATTTTTAATATTTGGAAATGAAAATTTCTTTGAGAAATGAATTTGAAGATAAAAATATAACAAATATTATGAAAAAATTGATGTAAGTACTTTTAAATTTTATTTTAAGTGCATTATCGAAACTTAATGGCCAAAATATTGGAACTTCTCTGCAATTTTGTTAAGTTTCCTCAGTATTTTGTTTTTTTGAGCCTTCACATGAATTTAATAGTAACAATGACATTCATTCTTTTTGCAAGTTTTTGAACAGCTCAGATCAGATCGGAATTGTAGGATGGTCTCAGAAGAGAACCAGCACTTAGACCTACAGACGGGTCCATTGTGCATACTCATTTATCATCATATCTGAATCTAGTGAATCAACTAAAGTAATTAGAAGCCTACTAGACTGGTTCAGTTCAGGAAACTGACCACAACTTCTCAGGAAGCTAAGCAGGGCCTTCACTTTTATGATAAAATCAACACTGGTGAAGTACTCACCCAGCGTGATACCACGCAATCTGGCATGCTTGGGACATGCACAAAGCAAATGTGCAGTAGTCTCCTCTTGTTCAGAGTAGCATTTGTACATTGGATCTCTCGGATTGGTGTCAAAATGACTGAGGTGATAGTCTAGAGTACAATGACCAGTGAACATTACTAACTACAACTCTGAACTCAGTATGGTTCAATCTGATCAGTTGTCTAGATATACCGGAATCAGGTTCCTTGATAAAGAGGCGAGTCTGCCTAAGAGTATCTGCCTGATTGAACCACAATTCCCGAAAAAGCCTTGCCTCTCCATCCTTCCTGTAAGAATTCATGCAGGTCAGAGAAAGCGACAGAACCGATACTGGTGAATGGTGATGTCGGAAATAACATTTCTAGCAAGTACATCAGCTTGTTCGTTGCCATACACATTGCTGTGACCTGGCACCCAGACAAGGGTTACTTGAATTAATCTGTTAGGAAGTAAAAGCTCTATTGGCAGCTTGACTGTCGATACAGAGACAAATTTTGGCTCCAGCAATCTCTAGGGATTGGAGAGCATATAAGCTGAATATAATTGCGACAATCTCTGCTTGACAGATTATTTCTGAAACTTTTGATCTTGGAATTTCTTATCCCGTGAAGAAGCCAGTAATTTTGATATTATTTCAATGTATCTGAATATCAGCTTATAACCTTTCCACATATATGATGGTGTGAAAACCATTCCTAAAATACTCAATATTCACAGAATTTGGAATGCAATTGAAAACAAAAATAATAATTCTGTAAAAATCCCAAATGTGCAATAAAACCAATCTTCTGGCTTTCACAATTTTCAATGTTACACATAAACAAACATCAATCTAAAAAATTTTTTCTCTTCAATAAAATATTGAAAATTTATCTATGATGATAATAATAATAATATCAATAATAAGAAATTGCTTTGCTTGAAATAATTTTTTTTCGTTTTTCTTTACAATTTTTTTTAACAGAAAATGATTCTTTTTTAGAATATACATAAAAAAAGAAAATTTCGCGTACACATCAACAAAATGTCTGTGTTCATTCATTGAATTTATTTTAATAATAATAACGTAAGATATTTATGTTAAAACTGAAACAGATCAAGCAAAAAATAAAGAAGAAATAAGTAAAGGAAAAAAAAATTGTTGAAAAACAAGCGATTTCTTATTCCAAGTCATTGAGTTAATGTTCCATTACGCATAGTGAACACACATACGCACACACACACACACACTGTGACTTATAAATTATGCAAAAGACATTCAAGTATCGTGTTTTATTTTGTTATATGTATTATTATTATTATTATATGTGAATGTCATTTTACTTATTTTTTTATACATTTTATTCTTTTTTATTTATTTTTTTTCTGTTAAAAAAAAAAATTTCTTTGAATATGATCGCGAACTGCTTTTGTATTTTTGCGGATATTATAATATGGGTACACCAAAAAATGTTCCTTATACAGAATGGCAAAAGTCATCTAACATATTAAATGGAAACATATGATAAAGATGTAATGTAAAAGGGAAATGATGATTATATGATGATAGAGAAGAAAAAAATGTAAAAAAATAAAAAAAAGCAGTGCGGAAAATTTAAATGTATGTTGAAGGGAAAAGTATTTTTTATATTTATCTGATTTTGTGTTTGTCATTCAATTTTGGAGTCAGAGATGTTTGTGTGTGTGTGTGTGTGTGTGTGTGTAATTTTTCAAAAAAAGAAATAATAAAATATTTGTATCTTCCTCTTTGTTTTACATTGATTAAATTTGATCAAAAAACACAAAATTTCTTGGCCCAATTTTTGAATTTTTTTGTTGGTGACATTCTTCTTCGACCTCCCTTTATTCATTTTCTTTCGTTTTATTTTTTAAATAGGACAAAATAAATGTAATATATTCACAAATAAATTTTAAAAGTTACGCAATGTATAAATTTACTGTTTTTTTATTGTTGTTGCTTTTATAATGTGATTCAATGCCCTTTCCGTTTCATCTTTAAACTTGACTCAGATCTGAATGTTTTTTTCCTAGTTTTTTAAATGTCTCATATACTTTTTGTTTTTTCCATGTATGTTTGAATAAAATTTAATGATATGTGGATGAAAAATTGAATAAAAAATAACTTTTATGTTTTGAAGAATGAGGTTTGTTAAAGAAATTATTTTTTATGACTAAAATTGAATTTAAAATGTTTCTACATTGATACACTAGACTGAAATTATGCACAACCTTATCGACGATTTTGCCAAAATGTAATTGTGAGACTCTGAATCCTTGTGAGCAAGAATGATTTTGCACAACCTTTTCTTGAATTTTTTTCTGCGTCTTCGGAATATTTTTCCCAGGATAGTCAAAGCCATTTTAGTGGAATGTAAGATGATTCAAATTTCTAAAATTTTTAAATTACTTCTGAATCAAAAATTGTCTGGTTTTATCTTTTTTGGTCTACTGTCAACTTGGACGAAGAAATTTAAAAGTCCTTGAGTTATAATACAAGCAAAACGAATTTAAAAAGACATACGGTAATTGATTAGCGACTAAAAATATCATTTGTTCTCAATAGATAACAGTGATTTTCTATTTTTATATTGATTATTTTGTTAATAATAAATGAATTGTTTTTATTTTGTTAAGCGATTGGCTTTTAAAGGATGCGAAGGAACTACATCACAAGATTCTGTATCTTATTTAAATTTGTCAGCAGCAGCATATGATTTTTCTTTGAAAAATTCTGTAAAAAGGAAAGCGCCATATTTGGACAAATCTGTCTATCATTTTGAGTTTTATATATTACCTGTTATCAAACACATTTAATTTCATAAGCTCGATTAAATCGTCACAAAAATAATTGGTGAAGAAATCAAAAAGATGGAAAATATAGAAAAATCAGCAAATTTTTTTTAAAAAAATAAATCAAAAATCTTTATTGAAGATTTGAAACTTGCCATAAACGGCGAAAAAACTTCATCGTGATGCGTTCTAAAAATGAACGAGGTGGATCTACAATGTGAAAGTGACAATAAACACATCTGGCATCATGGATAGGTCCAGGTTTCAACGATTTGCACGTTTGGTTTTCGTTAAAAAAAAACCAACACCAAGTAATATTAAAATGAATTAATTTTTTTAATGTTCATTCAAATAAGTGATTAGAATTTTAACTAATCATTGATTTTTACACGAACTCCCCAATATTTCGATCTTTTTGTTTCTGCCTCTAATAAATTTTTTAATATTTAATTTTATTATTTCTTTGAAATCCGATGATATTTTATCAAGTGATTAAATGATCACTGCATCACACATCTTCATTTCAATTTTATCAATCTTACCAGAACAATTCCTCAATCGATCAATAAATCGTCTCAATGTAAAATGTCGTACTCTCGCTTGATATTTAAGGCTTATGGATAAACTTGATATAAATAATGATACTTTAGATCTCCTGTCTCTTGCTTCTGATTAAGGTAAACTCAAACCAAATATAACTTACACATGATTAAATTTATTAAATCTATTAAATCTTTATTTAATTTCAATTAATTAATTTTTTAAAATTTTCTCCTCTTCTTGTTGATGAAAGAAAAGTCGGGGATAAGTTTGTTGATAACCTTAGGCGGTTTATAAATTTATAACGAATGATCTATACATATTAGAGATTTAAGGTCTTTAATTTAGAACCGACACATTTTTGAGTTAAAAATTGTACTTAAGTTCCAAATTTAAAGTATGTAAAGGAAAATTTAAATTCAAGCATGTAAAAAAAGATCAAAAACAACAAAAAATAAAGAAAATTATACATAAATATCAAGAAATGTGTCTGGTAAAAGAACATTTATTTCCATTCTTTTCAAATTTTTACTCTCATGAGAACCGGGTGTCATGACAAAGGAATATAATCGCGTCTACATTTACATCTTTTATTGCCTTGGAATGCTAAAATCCTTTTTTTCACCTTTTTAAACGTTCCTTTGCTTTGTTATTTTATTATTATTATTTGCTTTGGAACTTTAAAAAGCAGGAGGAACTGCAAAGCGATATTTATTTTTTTCCTTGTATTTTATTTTACATTATCAAAGTGTTTCTTCTTTTATTTAAAAATACAGAAAAAAAATCATTTGAAATGAAATGATATACAAAAAAAAAATTGTAAAAAGAAAATGCATTTTTATATCGTCCATAAATTTCTTTTTCAATTTCAAACAAACATTCCCGTGTGTTTTGCATTCAATTTTCATAATGTGTTTCTTTTTTTACCTTGTATTGTGTAACACACAAATTTTACATATTTTCTAACGATGTTCATTTTATATACAAATATCACACACGTGTGAAATAATAACGATAACACTCACATACACAGACCAACAATAAAATAATATGCAAAACTACAAAACTGACACCTTAGGAATTTTTCCTTGTTCCCATGTGACATCCAGGAATGCATGTTCTCAATGAATTTTCTCTACACACACACACATGCAAGTCTCATACTCGAAAAATTACAATAAAATAAAATGCTTCTTCTTCTTCTGATATGAATTCCATTTTTGTATAACTAAAAAGGTTCACATATAAAAGGAAAGAATGAGCAGAGACGTTTGTAGTAAAATGCTTTTAATAATAATAATAATGATTGTGTGAGAAAATTTACTTTGCATTATTTCCTATACATTTATGGGTATTTCAAGACGAGATATGTTGTTGTTTTATGTGTTATGTTAAACATATTAAATACTTATGGTATTTTATTATCACGCATTAATATGTGCAGAAATAAAAACATATAAAGCTCATACAATGTAAAGCTTTACAATGTAAGATTGTAAGTGGTTAGGAATTGAAATGAAAATATGCATGAACGTGATTATCATGGAAGAAATATTACTTATGAATATTTAAAATTTATGTGAAGATTGAACCGAGGTGTTTGATTTGAATGACTGAAATTTTGTATGTTATGGTAGTAAGGGCTGCTGAGTGAATCACTTTATCACACAAGTTTAGTTGCTGGTTCGTAATTAGTCAAGAAGAAAAAAATATATTAAAAGATGTTTTCTCTTGGAATTCCTTGAGCATTTATAGTTCACCTTAAAATAATAGTTGATCCTCCTGGTGAAGGTCAGGCCCATTATTGCATTTTTCATTTCAGATTGCATTTCTAAACTAATATTATTGAGTTATTTCAAAAAATGTTCTTATGTTTTAATTTATATTGATAATTAACTTCTTAGATTTTACGTCAGAGATAGAGAAAAGAAAATTCGACGAACTCGATTACATGGCCAATGATTCTTTGGAAAAAAATTGGTGATGCTGCAGCGAAGAAAAAAGAAGTCAACAGAGAAAATTGCGACAGTTTTGATATCTTCAAAGCCGTAATGGCTAATAACCGCCTTCTCAAAAGACTAGAAATCAAATTTGATGAGACTTCCAAATATTGGTTTGCCGTTCACATTACCGGTGTCGAGCGTTGAAGAACTGCATGAAGTGGATGTTTTCCTCCACAATCCCGGAAACGTCCAAAGACTGGTAAAATCTGTTTTTCTATTTTCTTCTCTCTTCCCTTCTCTTCTAACACTTCTTTTATCTCTTGTCTTCCCTTCGTAACCGTCTTGTTTCTTATTATTTTTTTAATATTTTTTATTCGAGATTGAATATGTAAAGCAAAAAACTAAAGGATCTAGAGGAAGTGACATGTTCGAAAATAGCGTTGTCAAATGTTTGGTAGGGGACCAGTTGTTCTTGCAAATTGGTTTTCAAAAAACCTCAAACGAGGCTAAAGGAAGATTGGATCATAATGGAAAGTGGGTTTTGGCCAAATCAAAACTTGACCGGATGGATTAATTTTTAAAGTTTCACAATTGAAAACCGAGGGGGGAGGGAAACGGTCAAAGATGTGGGGCAACTTGTCAGGCACCCCCTTTTAGGTCCAAAGAGTGATACTAAACGTTTTTCCCAAAAAACAATTCGTCCGGTTTTGTTTGAGAAATCTTGGATGGAGATGGATTTCAATTACATCCATACCTGCATCCCTTAAACCTGCTCGAAATGCTGAGTTTACTACAAGGGCTGCTCATTCATCTTCGACATTCTTTTTCATCACTAATAACAATATCAACTCAGAATTCATATCTTCCAAACTTGAACCGTTACTTCACCACCGCAACCTTCGTGTTAAATGGATCTTCCAACAACCACGATGAAGCACAGTCAATCGCTGCATTGATATCTTTAACAAACTATGCCTCGACATGGACACCAAGACCTCAAAAGCCGTATTTATGTTTTATTTAAAAACTAGATTTCTAAATGGATTTAAAAAAGTTTTCAATTAATTGAGGGATGGACGATGCACTTTTCACACTCAAATATTTTAAATGCATAAATTCCTAGAATAAAAAATATTTTGATTTCCTTTTTTCTAGTACAAAGTAACCGATTTTTCCCTCGCCTTTCCTTTTTACCACTATGACACGTTCAGAGAAGTTTTTTGTTACTTTGAAACTGATTCAAATAAACTTTCCTTTTCCCTTCACATCACTTTTATTTTATCATATAAGATATGATCCTAATAAAATTTTGGTCTGAACTTTCTTCCACACATCTTGTAATTAAATGATTTAATTTAAAATAAATTAAAACCTCACTCATTTATCACCACTTAATATCCCATCAAAGTTACTTTGGTAAAATAAGAGAAAACCCATATAAGAAAACCATAAAAAATAAACTTTGTGGTTCTTAATTTTTTTTCTCTGTTTTCAGAATACACAGAATTTCACATGTAATTTTCAAAAGTAAAACGAAAAATTTTTATAATCCAATATATTCTAAATAAAACATGATGTAATCTTTTCATATACATATAATATTATTTTTTTTTTATTATGATACAACAAGCACATTTTGATGTAATATCATACATTTTTTCTTCTTAGGGTAACAGCAGACCCACACGTTTAATACAATTTATAAAAGTAATCGTCACATTTATATTGTTGTTGCTCATTCAAATTTATATGATTTTCTGTTTGTGTGTGTGTGTGTGTATTTTTTTTATATTATTATTATTAGGACTATCATCTCATCATCGTTCAGACGAATAAACGACCACCACCAGCACCACCACCATGAATGGTAAGACGTTGTTTTGTTGTTATTTTTATTATTATTATCATTTATTTTAAGAAAAACCAAAAAATAACAGATGCTTATGTACACTTATTTGTTAAGCTTTTATAGTCTGTGTTTGTTTTATTTATATTTTTGTGTCCTCTCACGCTCTCCTTCACGTTGAAACACAGACATAAAAATGAAAGCATAGTTATGACATTTACTTCACAGAACCATACAAGACAAGAAAAGAAGCAAAACACAGAGATAAATGCAGTCAGCCAATGTTTAGATAATTGGAAATGAATGAGATAAGAATATAAAATGGGAAATAATGGTAAAATTATTATATCGTATAATGGTAATAATAATAATAAAGTCATGGGTCCCAAATCAGTCTCACATTCTATCTTATATCTAATACACTTTTCTCTTCTTTTGTTTTTTTCATTATGAATGAGTGCATTGATGTCATATCTGGTATTCATTAGAGTTTAGAAGGTATAGTTTCGTGTTATAAATGAAAGGATGACAAGAGAAAATCAGTGAACAAAATGTGAAGTCAATAGAGTGAAAATAAATCAATTATTGTGTCTAATATTTAACTGTATTGTATTAGATTTTGTGTGTTAATTGTTATCATGATGATAAAGAAGTCGAAACGAGATTTTATGAGAATCTTAAAGTTTTTAATTGAAATAAAGTGTCAAAATTCAATGAAAAAATGATATACATGGTGAATACTTAAAATCAAGGGGGACAAAAAAACTGGTTTTCAAAACGGGGATTTAGAAAGGGTGGAGAATGGATTTCAGCCAAAGTTAGTCATAAGCGTTCGCAGCACGCTGGCCAAGACTACCCTTACTTAGCCCTAATTTTTTTCAATATCTCCCCCGCCCCCCTCAAAAACTAATGATTCTAAATCCGTCCCTGGAAATAACCAGATTGCATATTTCTATGTCCTAATTAACCTTGGTAACTTAGATAACGTGATAAAAAAATAATTTTGACTCATGTTGGAATAAACAAGATATGACTTCCTTTAAAATTAACCGCAATTGACGGTACACAGTTAGCAAAAAAATAGTTCATTTTTGCGGTACTCAAACTACGACTTAGACTAAAGAATTTGATACAGCGATGGAGTTTTGTACATTTCGAATGTTCTCAGCCAACAGTGCCGCAAGATTTTCTGAGTTGCTGTGTCACTCTTTGGTGATACTTTTTCTACTTTCACTGTACTGATTTTATAGCTTATTTATATATTTTTATGCATTCAATTGTAATTACTATAAGGTTCAACTTGTATTTTGGAATTAAAGCTTAAGTTTTTTTCTTAAAATAACAAAAGTAGTTAAATATTTTTTTGGTTTTCCTTTAAATGGATTCCAAGTTCAAAATGTTAATTGAGAAACTGCAAAATAGTCTAAAATATTATGTAAAGTTCAGAAAAATTATGATTGTAATTTTGATGTTTTGCATTTTTGTGCCACACCTTGATGGTTATTCACCGGGAGGAAAATGTGTCGATGATAAAAAGCAAAATGTGTTATTAAACTCACCGAGCTTCATTCATATGGCCATAGATTTGGTTACAGCAGGAAATAAGGTTATACTTACAGCCGAACCAACTGTAATATTTGAATCATTTCACAGTTATATGAAGTTTGAAGATTCCGTGAAATATTGGGAATGCATCGGCAAATATAATCCTACAATGGAAGAACGACAACGAAATTTGATTGTAATTTCAAGTGACGATGAAAGAATCAAATACAGAACTACTTCCAATGTTGGTGAATCCTGGAAGATTTATAATCTAAAGCCATGTCAAAATTATAACATACAACTACAATATTCAGTTGATAGATTACAGCCTGACCCAGAAAAAGACATTTTGCCAGTATTTCATTTAGATGCAAAAATTCCAACAGGTAATTTAAATTTTTGATTTGCATTGTTTTCTAGATTTTATATTTTGCAGCACCTGTTTTCCTTTTACAAAATGAGAAAATTGAAGAAAGACAGAATACGTTGTTGTTTTATAATGATTGTGACATTAAATTAAATTTAAACGCACATCTTTTTCGAAATGGTGAACTGGTTCAAAATAAAACGATGATGTTTCAAACAATTAATTTCAAGGATCTTCAACCGGGTACCGAATATGAATTAATAATTGAAGCAAATAAGTATACGCAAATTGATGTAACAACCGACATTTTGGTTGTTTTTCCAAAAATCTTTTTTCACAAATTTAAAACTTTGCCTTCAACAAATGAAATTAGTCAAATTGATAGGAGTAAAACTTCAGTTAAAACTATGGGAACAAAAACGTTCAATAATGTTTCTGCATGTGAAGATTACAGGTTTACAGTTAAATATCAAACAATGACGTCAAACCGATTAACGATGTGCCAATGTCCGGTGAAACAAACTTTTGAATTGAAGAAAACGATGACAGACTCCATCATTAAAATAACATGGCCATCAGTTGTAGCGAAGAGTAATGACTTTATATGCGGTGTGCAAGATTACGTTGTTTATGTTCAAGACTTTGAAAGAACAAGACCACCAAATAATTATTATGAGTTACCCTTCTGCCATTCATTGGACGTCAAGATTGTTGCAAAGAGCTATGAAAATTTAGTAGTAGCTGAAGGTGCAATTAATATCACTGAATTTCATAAAGAAACATTGAAAAAACCAAAACTTCATTTTGAGTTCAACACCAAATTTAGACCAATATTTACCCCGATAATAGACGAAAAATTTGAATGGTGCAATTTTACAGTAATCCAGAAGATAAGTGCAGTCAACACTTTTGAACCTTGCACTTTGAATAACGTAACGCTCGAAACAACTCTAAATGGAAATAAGCTAGATCCAAAGTTGATAACGATTGAAACTCCCATTCAAGGTAAAGCAAAATTTCAATCAATCAATAAATAAAAATTTTTTACTTTTTTCTTTCAGAAATCAAAATTTCAGATGTAGATTCAAGTCCTATTGTGAAATTTTGCTCAGAATACAGTAAATTTTTAACGTACCATTTGAAAGTTACTTGGATTGAATTTGTTGCGGAGTCTAATTGTCACGAAGAAGTGCCCATAGAAAAAGAAAAAGTTTACAATTCAACTGGTTTTGACTTGAAATTGGACAAACTGATTTCTAATTCAAAATACAACTTAATCCTCGAAGTTTTTCATGTAGGATACAATGAGAGGGTTTTTGAGTCCCAAAAAACCATCGAAACCTCTCAATTAGGTAAATTTAAGTGAAAAGTTCTGAAAGTATGACTAAAATTTTCTTCCCCTATAATTATTTCAAAGATGTTCACAAGATAAAAGATGTCAAAATAAACGTTGAATTCGAATTTGAAGAAACATGTCAAGCAAATATTAAATTAACTTGGACCAAACCATGCACCAAAGACGTTAAAAATTATCAAGTGGTGTTTGGTTTAGAAGGAGATTCAGATTCTACAACTGAATATACGACTAATGATGAATTCGCTTTATTTTCAAATCAAAACTGTTCAAGGACATACAAAATATGTATAAATACCGAGAATTATAAGGAAACCGAGCCCTGTAGAACAATCAAAACGATTCCAAGTCAGTAAAAGTTTATGATTTACAAATTTATATCATAATGTTTTCTTTTAACTTTTAGACCCAAATTTGAACTTTGATAAAATTTTCATCAGAGAAAGCTCAAAAACGTTTTACATTAATGAGAAAGTGATTCGGCATAACAGAGACGTGATACAACATGCACGAGTCGAACTCATCGATAAGGTGAAAATTATTTGAAATTCAGTTCAAATTATTCTTCAATTCCCTCTTTTTCTGATCTTCTTAGAATTGCAGTGAAGGATGTGTCTTCAATTTTTCAAAAAATTCTTGGAATCCTTTCAAACGTGGAAGTACCGACAAAATACGTTTTACGGTCGGCCCTCATTCAATCGCAAAATCTGATGTCAAAAATTACGAGATTATTCCATTAAAAGCGGAATCGAATATTATTCGGCTGATTTTGGGAAATGAGCTTGGAGAAGCATCTTATTCGGTGAATGCAGTTGGAGAAGAAAAAAATTTGGAAATGTTTATCGCGATGGTACTTGGTGAAATTCAAATTGTGCTTTTACTTATCTTGATTTGGATTGCACGGTATCGGATTTTGAACTCTTGCTCGTCACTCGGATTGTGTCAATGTTTGTATGATGATGTTGAGTGAGGGAAGGACAAAGATTTGAATCCCAATGAATATTCCAAGAAAAGTTATTTTATTTCATGTTTAAAAGAACATTAAAAGTTAAAAACTTTAAATAATAAAAAAATCGTTATTTAATCACCTATTAATAGTTATAATCATACTTAATATTTTCTTGAAATCACCTTTTGGATATTTACGTTAAGTCACACTTAGTATTTACATCAAAATAACTTTTTCACCCTTATTTAAGTTCAAAACCATAAAAAGTAAAGTTTTAACCCCTCTTTTTAACATTTGTAGTGCCAAAAACTGTAAAATAATTAAAAATTAAGATATTAACGTTTAGCCTTAAAATAATTTCAAATGAAATTTATTGATTTTAACATTATTTTTTTTCTATAAATCGATTAAAGGAAAAAGTGTTGAAACATTCGAATTAAAACAAAGAAAAATCACATCAGATACAGAATTTTTAACTTTTCCACATTATATTTTTTTTCTTTAAAAAAGTATCCAATTGCATTGAAATTACTTTTCCCATTCTGACTCATGACTCAATGCAGCAAAAGCGGAACGAAAAGTTTCTTTAAAAAGTAATAAAACAAGTGTGTTGTGTTCTCTTTCTCTTTTCATTATTATTATTATTATTATTATTATTATTATTATTATAGGTTTACTTTATTTTACTACTTTTTTTTTAAAAAAACTTTAACTATCAGACTTGTAACTTAAAATCGTTTCAACGCTAAATATCAAACTGTGAATGTGTCTGTGACTAGAAAAATTATAAAGGAAAGGAAAAAATGACCACTGAAATGAAAAGTTGAGGGAAAAAAAAAGTTACAGTCACATACAAAATACGTTAAGTCAAGTAATAATAATGAGGCATTAAAAACTATGATATTTAGCCAACAGGAAAATCTGTCTGGAATACTTTTTAGTTTTATACTGAAAATTTTTATTTTGAATTTTTTTTAAATGGAATTTGAACTTTTATTTGGTTTTGGGTTTTTAATTATATAAGGCTCACATAAGGTTCAGGGATTGAGCTTCGGAATAAGGCTTCAGAGCCTGAAAACGGTTAAAAGCCCAAAATGTTCGACTTTTTCAATTTTTTTTTATTTTAAAATGGCGAATTTTTCAAAATGGTGGAAATTTTCAATATGGCGATTTTTTTTCAAAAATTCGAAATGTACTTTTCTAAACCACTCAGTGGTAAGAATTTCTCATTTTTTCTTATAATTAAGACGTGACATATACAATTTTTCATTATTTTCCATTAAATTCAACTATCTTTTAATGTAAATAAATGAAATTGTATAATTAAAGTCATCGTAATTTAGATACAGACATTTTTTGATAAGAAACTTAATTTTAAGAGAATAAAAAAAATGTTAACTGATAAAATAAAATCATTAATCTTTTCAACTGTGTCATATATTAAAAGTTAAAAATGAGCTTTCTTGAATTGAAGTAGGAAAAATTGAGCATTTGAGTCCCATTCCAATTTTTCTGAAATGTTTGAATTTTATGTGAAATTTTTAGGTCACAAAATTTTGAAAAAAACTATTTTAAATGTTAAACTTGTTCAAATTTTCCCATTTCAAGGAAAACTGTAAGAAATAGTTTCAATGATAACAAAAATTTAGTCACATTTACTCGTCACACTGCAATGCACTCTCTAAATCTTACATTGTGACTTCATTTTATTTAATTTTTTTTTTGTACTTTGATATATAATTTCATTTTTCTGTGTAAAATTACTGTGATGATGAAATTTTAATGTCCTTTTACCTGTAAAACTTGAATGTTTGGCATTTGGATCGTGAATATTTTTTGTCGTCACTCGTTGACATTTAAAAATTACATGATTTACTTTCAGTGTCTTTCAAGTGAGATGGTATCACTGTACCTGTTGTGAAGTGAATACACGATGGATCATGCACGTGGAAATTAGTGAGAGAAGAAAGAATGATGATGATAATTTTTTTTGTGAGTGTATGAAAATGGGACTGAAAAATGTTAAAAAACGGTGATGCAGTTAAAAATTTGAATGTTTAATGGGATTTCTTGCTTTAGTTAACTTTTTACAGTGAATTAATAATTGAATAATGTTGTAATGCTGATGAAATTTTATGATTTCAATGCAAATAGGCTCTTAAATGCAAGAATAATCGAGTTTGACCGTTAAATAAAAATAATCGAAACAGAAACCATCCATTACAGTACTTTAAAAAATTCATTCAAAATAACTTTTAAAAATTCTCATATTCAGTTTTAAAATAAAATAAAAACATAAATCAAACAATAATTTATCATCTGTCTATACATTTACATTAGATAAATTACCCTCAAAGATACTGGACCAAGACCAAACATTATTACAATAAAAAAAATGGAAAATAAAAAATATGATGCAAGTTATGCATAAGAAATTTATTTTTTTTTCTTATTTATTTTGCAAAATCATATTAAAGTTTAGAAACTTAAACTCAAGATTAAATGGCAAGAAAAAAATTATTTATTTTGTGTTTATTTTATTCTTGAAACCTTAAATTGAAACTGTTCAGATCGGTTTGTTAAAGGTCTTAAACAAAGATTATAAATTTAAATTTTTTACTTTTCGTATAGCCCTTAAATGGGGGTGGTCTTTTTACTAGCTTGATGTACACTAGTACTCTAGAAGCTTGTAAAAAGAGCATTTCAATCATCCTTTAACAAACCTCCACGTTGGTGAAGGGTGAGAAACGCTAGCTCAGGGCACCAACTGATGACTAGTAGGCTAACTGTTAAGGTGATGTGTAAACCAAGGTGTTATGCGTGTTTACTTCAGTTAACTTCGGTTAGCTTCGGTGCACAATCCGTTCTGATGGTAGAATGGCTGAAAGGAGTCAATCGTGAACGGAGCCTAATGAGCACCAGGGGGAACTCATGCAGTAATTACCCTGAAGCTCGATGGTCGGGGGAAGCCGGAGAGTGGATTCATACAAACCCCCTACTCGTGGGAAAAAAATACGAGTACAATTAGCAACAAAAACCAAACAAGCGAAACACCAACTCTAAACCAGTACTTTGATAAGATTATAAGTGATCGTTTAAGTCTGCAAGAGGGCACCAATCCTGAAGCCAATAGAAGCAATGAACGTGGACGAGGATAAATTCTTAATATAGATCTAATGCCAGGTACAACGACAAGAACTGACTCAGGAAGAAATAATGACGATCGGATAAAGAGCACTGCAGAGGATGACGACGTTAAGTTGACACAATCCTCCATGTCCTGCTCTGTCAACACTATTACTGAAAATGCCCTATTGGAAGGTTCAAGGGACGTTGATGATGTTTCAAAGGCCATAGATAACCTTGGCATCAGTCAGACCGAAACGAAAAACCAAAAGACCAAGAAGAATATGCCTGGTAGCCAGAGAAAGAGGGTCAAGCTTCTCATAAAGCTGGGACGTAGTAGAGAGGAAGCAATATCCATGAATCGACTAACAGTAATGCAAAAATTAAGCTCAAGACATACAAAAATGGTAAGAACCATACTAAATGCTGGCCAAACAATTGGCAGTATACGCTACGGTCGATTGGTGGTCTTCAAGGAATAAGAAAATAAAGGTTGATTATTTATTTGAAGAAAGTCATGCTCTCCATTTGATTCTGATCATAGAATAAAACTTGGAATTAAAGTTTTTTAAAAGTCCAAGCTCTTAAAAATAAAGCTTTAAATTCGATGATCTCAATATTAATTTTAATTAATTTAGACTAATCATAACCAAAATGCACTTACTTACCCTTATAATGCTCATTTCTTTCCCAAATAATTGATATGAGTAATTTTTTTTTCTTATAAATGTTACATTTTCCTAACAATAGCATTTTTGCACACGTTCATCAATATTGAACAAAAAAAAAGAATTTCTAAAGAAATTGTAATCGTTCTTCCATAATATTGTAAAGAGGTCATCTGATACTCTTTTCTCTCTTCATTCTTGGTCAATTTATATTATTTATCATAATAATAATGAAAGGTTAGATAATTTTTCATCCATGTAAATTTAGTTCCTTCAATTTTTCATATTTTTACTCTGCATTATTTTTTTTTATTTATTCATTTATTATAAGGAAGAATGAAAGTTCTGAAGAAGATCCATTATGTCAATAGATTATCACAGCTTAAAAGTGTTGTTTCCTTACTTAAGACTATCTTTTGACTTGTGTTCATTTTTTTTATTGTATCAAGCATCATTAAGTGTGAGGAAAAATTTACAAGAAAGCTTTTTTTAACTGAAATCAATTCAAATTTAACAATGAAACGATTTCAGTAAATTTTTCAAAGTTAAATTGAAAAAAATTTGAAGCCAGTGAAGTAAAAAAAATATAAATCAAACCTAATCACCGCATTTCCTTGAATCATGACAAGAAATTGCTCAGTAACAAGGACATTAAATTAACGACAAGAAGATGAAACTCTCATAAAACAAGAAAATTGTCAATCACAGACATTAAAATTCAGACAATTTACCTTTTGCGTTCCTGTAAATGCTCTTAAAAGTAAAAAAAAATTAAACTTTGAATCCTTTTGCTTCAAAATCTTAAGTAAAAACACGTACAAACACATTTATGACATCCATGATTGCAAACAAACGTGCAATAAAACACTCATCATGCACAATTTTACTTTCCATACACACAAAACACAAAAATATATTTTTAAACTCAAATAAGGCACACACACAAAAAAAATAAGCAACAATCCCAGTGCTTTGTCAGAATAATGTGGCAAAAATGCTTGTTATTCATGACAAGTATATTTCTAAAGTTTTTTTTTTGCTCTGTAACTTCTTCATATTTTGTTATTATTACATTTTTGCTCCCATATCTTTTTGTTTCTTGTGATTTTATGTCATTTTATTATTATTAAAAGTAAAACATAAGCGTTTTGATGAATGAAAATACGAATGAATGTAAAATAGGTGGAGATTTTTCTTCATCATATAAATTTACAAACAAAACACAGAAAAAAAAGTAACTTGATGATGAGGCACAATAATAATGTTTTGTCGTTTAAATATAAAACGTTAACACACACACACACACACACAAATCACAAAACGTTTTTCCATGGATATGAGTTGAATTTTAAAATGCATTTAAAGACACACACACACACAAACGAAATATTGTTACATTTTTTTTTGCTTTCATTTGAGTTACAAAGTAAAACATGATTTTTTTGTGCTGTAAACTTCAATTCATGAACTTTTTTCCGTTTCTTGTTAAACTTACGTCTATTTATTTATTTTTACGTTTTGTTTTGTTTTTGAATAAGGAGGAGAAGAAGAAAAAAAATTACATGGTATAAAACTGAAACATTATTATTACAATTTGGAGACATCATCAAGTATTTTTTGTACCTTTTTTGCTTGCTTGATGTTAATATGCGATGTTTGCTTTAAGGAGCAACAAAAAAGCAATAAAAATTTTCTTGTCATAATACAATAACAAAACACACACAAACACACATGAAAATGACTATAAAAAATTGTTGTTGTTGTTACTCTTTATTGTTGTTTGAATGCAAAACAATTTGAATTTGATGCAACAATATTAAAAGTCTCTCTGTATATGGTTTTATGATTGTGATTTAAAAACTTGGTAATTTGTTTTGAAATTGTCTTTTTTTTATATGTTTTACATGATGTTATTTATTTATTTAAATTTAAATATATGTATTTGATCCTGTTTTAATAAAGAGTTGGTTGAATGGAGTTTTTATAATATTTAAGGCCATAAAATGCTATGATTTGTGGTTTAGGTGAAAATAATTGGAATATTAAAAAAATTTCGAGTAAGAAAAAAATTTAAAGCCACGCAAAGCACCCCGCAGTGTTTTGCGATTCGCGCTACATAGTGCTTTGTCTTGTTATTGCAACGTTAAATCGCCAAGCATTGTGGGGTGGCTTGCGAGCCATGTTCAATTAAGATTATTGTCCTTCCCTCACTCAATGTCATCATACAAACATTGACACAATCCCAATGACGAGCAAGAGTTCAAAATTCGATGCCGTGCAATGCAAATCAAGACAAGTAAAAGCACGATCTGAATTTCACCAAGAACCATCGCGATAAACATTTCCAAATTTTTTTCTTCTCCAACTGCATTCACCGAATAAGATGCTTCTCCAAGCTCATTTTCCAAAATCAAACGGATAATATTCGATTCCGCTTTCAATGGAATAATCTCGTAATTTTTGACATCAGATTTTGGGATTGAATGCGGGCCAACAGTGAAACGTATTTTGTCGGTACTTCCACGATTGAAAGGATTCCAAGAATTTTTTGAAAAATTGAAAACACATCCTTCACTGCAATTCTAAGAAGATCAGAAAAAGTGGGAATTCAAGAATAATTTTTACTGAATTTCAAATAATTTTCACCTTATCGATGAGTTCGACTCGTGCATGTTGTATCACGTCTCTGTTATGCCGAATCACTTTCTCATTAATGTAAAACGTTTTTGAGCTTTCTCTGATGAAAATTTTATCAAAGTTCAAATTTGGCTCTAAAAGTTAAAAAGAAAACATTATGATAAATTAGTAAATCATAAACCTTAACTGACTTGGAAGTGCTTTGACTGTTCTACAGGGCTCGGTTTCCTTATAATTCTCGGTATTTATACATATTTTGTAAGTCCTTGAACAGTTTTGATTTGAAAATAAAGCGAATTCATCATTAGTCGTATATTCAGCTATGATATCTGCATTTTCTTCTAAACCAAACACCACTTGATAATTTTTAACGTCTTTGGTGCATGGTTTGGTCCAAGTTAATTTAATATTTGCTTGACATGTTTCTTCAAATTCGAATTCAACGTTTATTTTGACATCTTTTATCTTGTGAACATCTTTGAAATAATTATAGGGGAAGAAAATTTTAGTCATACTTTCAGAACTTTTCACTTAAATTTACCTAATTGAGAGGTTTCGATGGTTTTTTGGGACTCAAAAACCCTCTCATTGTATCCTTCATGAAAAACTTCGAGGATTAAGTTGTATTTTGAATTAGAAATCAGTTTGTCCAATTTCAAGTCAAAACCAGTTGAATTGTAAACTTTTTCTTTTTCTATGGGCACTTCTTCGTGACAACTAGAATTCGCAACAAATTCAATCCAAGTAACTTTCAAATGGTACGTTAAAAATTTACTGTATTCTGAGCAAAATTTCACAATGGGACTTGAATCTACATCTGAAATTTTGATTTCTGAAAGAAAAAAGTAAAATATTATTATTTATTGACTGATAGAAATTTTGCCTTACCTTGAATGGGAGTTTCAATCGTTATCAACTTTGGATCTAGCTTATTTCCATTTAGAGTTGTTTCGAGCGTTACGTTATTCAAAGTGCAAGGTTCAAAAGTGTCGACTGCACTTATCTTCTGAGTTACTTCAAAATTGCACCATTCAAATTTTTCGGCTATAATCGGGGTAAATATGGGTTTGAATTTGAGATTGCCATTACCCAACTCAAAATGAAGTTTTGGTGTTTTCAATGTTTCTTTATGAAATTCAGTGATATTTAATGCACCTTCAGCCAAAACTATATTTTCATAGCTCATTGCAACAATTTTCACATCCAATGAATGGCAGATAGGTAACTCATAATAATTATTTGATGATCTTGTTCTTTCAAGATCTTGAACATAAACAACATAATTTTGTATGCAACATAAAAATTCACTGCTCTTCGTTTCAACTGATGGCCACGTAATTTTAATGGTGGAGTCTGTCATCATTTTCTTCAATTCAAAAGATTTTTTTACCGGACATTGGCACATCGTTAATCGATGTGAAATTATTGTTTGAGATATCACTGTAAACGTAAAATCTTCACATGCAGAGACATCATAAGATTGTATTATTGGAGGAGTTTTTAATGTTATTTCACTCCTATCGATTTGACTTATGACATTTTTTGAAGGTAATGTCTTGAGTTTATGATAAAATATATTAGGCAAAACTACAAAAATGTCAGTGATTGAATCGAGTTTTTCTTTCTTATCTGCTTCAATTATTAATTTATATTCAGTATCCGATTGAAGACCCAAGAACGAAATTGTTTGGCCATGCATGGTTTTATTTTGAATCAGTTCATCATCTTGAAAAAGGATTGCGTAAAAATTAAACTTCATGTCACAATCGGTGTCAAACACTAATGTTATGTCGTTTCTTTCAATTTTTTCATTTTTGAGTAGCAAAACAGGTGCTGTTAATATAAAAATGTAAGAAAACATCATGTAATCAATATTAAAAAAAATTACCTGTTGAAATTTTAATGTACAAATTAGTTAATGGCAAAATGTTATTTTTAGGATAAGGATCAATTATATCAACTGAATATTGTAATTTTAAATTGTAATTTTGGCATGGTTTTAAATTTGCTATCTTCCAGATTTCGCCAATCTTGGAAATACTTTTTTGTGCGATTAACCCACCAATACTTGAAGTTTGGATGTAATTTCTTTGTCGATCTTCTATTCTAGGTTGCTTCAATGCGCCTACAAGGTCGTTACAGTCCTGGTATTTCATGGAAACTTGAAATGTCGCACAATCATGAAAAGATTCATATTGAAAAGTTTGTTGAAGTGAAAATATGATCCTATTTTTTGATGCAAACAAGTCTTTTACAGTATCCAAAAACCCGTTTTGTTTATCACGGTTGACACATTCATCACCCGGTGTATGACAATCAAGGTGTGGCACAAATATGCAAATAATTAATATTAAAATCATAATTTTTCTGATCGAAAAATAATATTTTGCACTAGTTCCCAGTTTTATAAGAACCATTTTGGACTTGAATCCATTTAAAGGAAACCCAAAAAAAGGAGTTAAGAAAAAATTTAAAATGCAATTAAAAACACATTTAATACCTTTAAATAATTACAATTCAATGAATAAGTTTTTCTAGAAAAGGAAATCCAATCAGTATTGTACAGGAAGTCGTATCTTAATAATTTCTTTACGTCTCATAGTTTTAACCCACATAGACCTTCTATCTTCATCAAATGAATCATGAAATTCAGAAGTTTCACTTATTTCAGTTTATTTATACTTAAACTTAATAACAGGAATCACATACAAATTCTAATTACTGAACGGTTTAGAAAAGTGCATTTTGATGGAATCTAATTCACTGATTCATCAGTTTGCTAAGACTAACTTGTTAGTAGTTAAATTATTCTTGACGCGATAATGAAAAAAAATCCGCAATTTTTAAAAAGTCTTCCATTTTGGAAATTTTTTAAGTCTTATTTTAGGACATTTCAGAAATTTATATAGATTTTTTATACTAAGTTTCAAAAGTCGTAAAATTTTTTCACATTATTTTTCAACCATGAGAGTTGTCATAAATCCAAAAATAAAATGATATTTGGGTGTTTTCATTCAAAAAACTTTGAGGTTGAAAAATTCTCTTACGAAGACTTTTATGATGAAAACTGATAGAAAAATTCAAAGAATTTTGAAATTGAACGAAAAATCGGTTTGAAAATCATGTTCTTGCTATTTATGCTAATAACTTACGCTTGAATAGAAGGCTTTCTTTTATTGCTCATGTTACTCAACGATGCAAAACTGCCTCTGGGCTGTTTAGGCAGTGTCAAAAGGCATATGGTGCCTCCTGAGGTTAAAAACCATCAATAGTTAATTGGTTTTATACCGCTGAAGTGCATCCTTCGGCAACTTTTTTCTTGTCATGTCTGGTGGTTAAAAGTCAGTACTGGCAAAATAAGAAAAGGGCTGGACAAGCTACAAAGAATGGCCTGCTCAACCATTACAAGTGCTATGAGAACCACTCCTAGCGACTCTTCGTGCAGTCCGAGGCCTTGAGAACTTTGTATAGAGTTAAAAGAACTAATGCTCTGGCTTCTAGGCTGACTTTAGATGGACTCTCGAACATCTTTATTCTAATGATTAGAGGCTTGCCTATCTTGGAAGATGGATGTGATTAACATTACGAAAACATTTAGCGTCTTATTTCCGAGTAAGGCTGAAGGCTTGAATTGGTCTAAAGTTCCTGGTTCCTTACCAACAGCTTTAGCAGGAAAATGGAAGGCCTGCTTAACTGGCGTATATCCTGTGCACGTGATTCCAGTTTCTACTCCGAGGACCTTGGCCTCTCCTCGAGTGTAAATCTAGGTATGCTCTGATCTACTTTTGGTTTATAAAGTCTAAATAACTTTTAAAAAAGTATAACTTTTATTCCTCCAAATAAAATTTAATAGAACTGCTGGAACAAAATTACGGTTCAATTTCATTCAGAAAATGTAAAAAGGAAATTTAAAGTAAAAATTAAAATGTAAATCTATCATTTACTCGGACAGCAACACTTCATTTTTCTTCTTCTTCTTCCCTTTAACTTTAAATAGACAATCATTAGTCTCAAACAATCTAGAAGATAAATAGTTTTCTAAGTATATCAAAATGCTCTTTCTTCTTGTCACATTATTCTCAAACTGAATACAGGACACACTGACACACACACAGTATGAGAAGAGCTACTTTTTTTTTAAGTGAATGATATTAATGACCTTTTCTCCACACAATACTCAACATTTGCCCTTTTTCACTCATTGTCTTGTTTTCAAATCTATGCACTTAATTCAAACATTCAACTCTACTCTATTGACCATCTTTATCAGCCTAGCAAAATTTTATAAATGTACAGATAAATCCATTTATAAAACTCAAATAAACTGACAAGAGTTCTACCAATGAAATGAATTTGAAGAATGAATGTATAAATACGTGTAATCGCGCATCTTGAGTACTTTTCTATTCAATAAATTTACTTTTTATGTTGCATGAATTTTTAAAATGTTATACATTATTATTATCATGATATTTAGCGTTATATTAATTGTTTGAAACAAGGATTTATTACTAATTGTAAAAGTTGAGTATGATAAAAAATATGGAAAATGGAAGTGAAATGAAGAAGAAAAATGAATTTTAACACAAAAATTGCAATTACACTTTAGTGAATTTTATACAATTTATCTTTCCAATTCG
Source organism: Culicoides sonorensis (assembly GCA_900002565.1). Classification (NCBI taxonomy): domain Eukaryota; kingdom Metazoa; phylum Arthropoda; class Insecta; order Diptera; family Ceratopogonidae; genus Culicoides; species Culicoides sonorensis. Next base: position 454,127 of record LN483356.1, on the reverse strand, counting down.
AAAATATAAACGCACGCGGCACGCTACTTCCTGTCAAGATACGATATCTTAATGCACATCTTCTATTAATGTTTTCTTCCGTATTATCTGCTTCTTCTATATATATTTTATTGTGAAAATGTGTTGCAAAATAGAAAATTTATTCCTTTCAATGAAAAAAAAAATACTTGTGGATGAAAATAAATGGCAAATATATAATAATGGTAAGATATCTATTCTTAAGCAAAAATACGTGAATTTCTCACATTTTAGTTCTTGTATATGGATCGGAAATGCATGCATCATGTTTTAAAAAGAATATCACACACACACATACACACATGTTTCAATATAATAATAGGAAAAGTAAGTAAAATTTATCTTTCACCACAAACTTGCTAAATGTATATAGATTAGACATTGTTCCATTGTCATTGTATTTAATAAGTGTATTTCATTGTGTGTGTTTGTATGTAAGTGTGTTTTAAAATAGGTTTCGATAGCAATAAGAAAAATATATTAGAGGGTAATTTATATTTGAAGTTTAAATCGTGTGTTGTAACATACAATTAATTATCTTTTTGGTTTAGTTACTTCTCGTTTTCCAAAAATAGAATTTATATTCGTGGATTTACTTATTGGCTGGAAAAAGAAAATTAGTAAATCGATTAAATTGTTTTGCTTACCTGGGTCTGCTGTTTGACTGATAGGTCTGCCGTGCGTCTGCTGAGTTTGGTTCGTCTGCCGTTTTTCTGCTGTTTTTTGCCGGATTTGTCGTTCGTCTGCCATTAGTCTGATATTAGTCAGCTGAGTCTGCCGTTTTTCGGCTGGTTCTGTCGTGCGTCTGCTGAATTTTGTTATTCTTCCGTTTTTCTGGCGGGTCTGTCGGGTTTTCGACAACCTCGATAAGTTATAGCAACCCCATTAAGTTTTAGCACTTCTTGTGTTTCATTAACCATTCTAAATTTAACAGGCCTCACTAATTTCAGATTGTTTTCACAAATGACAGTGATCGATATTTCCTCTAACTTGCCTGACTATTCCTCATAAATTTATTTCACAACTCAATATTTCCATAATTCCTGCTTCAATTTTTATTCCCTTTACCTTTTTTTTTATTATTTAATTTTAAAATCTTGATTTCATTTTCCAGTAAACGAATCTAAATAATAGCAGTAATAGTTAAAGTTAGGTCTACACACCTACAACTCTTTTAACGATACGATATTTTCAAATTCATTTGCAAACATAAAGAATGAAAGAAAGTCGTGGAAACAAACTTTATCTTTTTCCTTTTAGTCGCACTATTCAATCACGTTCTAGTAATAATAATACGACTTTTTTTTAATTTTTTTTAGAACATAACTTGGTCTGGCTGATGGCGATAAAATGATAGGATACGAGGCAAATTATTATGATTACCGTAATATAAACACTGAAATCCACGGTGGATATAGTTAACTTTGTTCTGGTTTTCATTTCATTATATTCCCTTAATTCCACGCCTTACAACTTTAACTTTTATTATAAATATACAATCATGCTTTTAAAATATATGAAAATACAGGAATATTTAAAAAAAAAGTAATGAAATAACTGGGAAATATTTGCACAATTGAAAAATTTTTAACTAGAAAATTTGCATAATATTCTTTGGAATTGAATGTCATATTTATTATTATATTTTGTGTTTGGTATGGAACTTGGTCGAATATCGCGATGATGGTTGATTTTTACAAACATTAGAAGTTATGCAGATTTGAATGAAAACTCGTAAAATTGGACGATAGAATGATTGTGTGGCTACATTTAGTATTGAATGCATTTTCCTATTTTATGATTCAATTCTCTTCTTCTTTTTCGTTTCAGGATTTCATGGTTTGATTTTCCATTTTTTTTCCATTGTGTGCATTTTTAATAAAAAAAAAATATATCCATTAATATAAAAAATTATCGTAACGACATAGTTTTGGATTTCAGACGTAATGATGATGATTATAACGGAAAAATGACGATGACAAAGTAAGTAAAAGTTGTGGTTTAATTATTTTATTATGTTTTTCTTTAAAATGAACTACTAAAGTTTTTTTTAGAATTCTAATAAAGATTAATCTTTAAACAGTTAAATTTGAAGGAGGAATCAGGGCGAATGATCCCTTGTGAACTATGTATCAGACAGTGCCTAAGGAGAATAGACCCTAGATCCCAGGAGAGGTTTCAACTTTTTCTTAGAACATGACATGTTGGAAGACTTGAAGAAGATAAACATCATCCTAAGGATGGACCCCAGCCACAAGTAATAAGTAAGTAGAAAAACAGCGAATTCGTTTTAAGTAGATCAGATCAAAAAACGTTCATAGAACTACCTACAGGTCTACAGTCACTTCGCAAACTAGAAGGTGTCGAAAATTGGAGTTCAATCTTATTTCAGCTTCTTGGTTGGTAAGTAAATCATAATTAAATTATCAAAAGATGATTCTAGTAAAATAATCAAAGTTCTGTAAAATAAAATTGATGAAGAAGAAGTAATAGACATGAAGCTTAATCATACATTTGTTGATAACAGAAGAATTAAAATTGTATGTGCGGAAGTGAAATGCTATACACTGAATAAAAATTGTGATAAAAATGAATAACTCAGAACTTCTGATTGCAAAGTTGGTTTAAAATACTTCGAAAACCGGTTTTTTCGCCAAATTAAAGTAAACAAATAAAACCGGTTTTTAATGTCGAATAGTCGAAAATATGTTCCGACAATAAAAACAGAAGCTCTTAGGTAGATTAGCTTAAGTTTTGCAAAGGCATCCCGGTTTAAATGAGTTCTTGAATTGTTTTGAGAGATGTAAGCTACTATACTTATTAATCTTATCTGTTCAGCATCATTCACTATTTCGATTTTATCTAGAAGTTCTTCTGTTTCTTGACTCTCTAAAATCTAGACAGTATCTGCATGTTTCGTAATTTGTCGTCATTCTTATTCTGAAATCTATTTGTTTTTCGCTTTGGATCTACCTAAATGTTAAATTATATTCGTAATTTGTTGAAAAACTTTATTTTTTAGCAAGCTTTTTTCACTTAAGAGCTCCACTTCAAAGTTATGATTGAAAATAAACCTTCTTAACAAGTTATTCAAATAACTTGAGGAAATAAGATAAATATCGCACAGATGCTAAAGGAATTTTTGAGGTTCAGACGACTTTTACACAGAAAATGTTTTTGTATAAAATAAGAAAAAAAACCTTTTAAAAATGTATAAAATTTTTTACGATTCAAATTGTCGAATACACCGAATAACCGGTTTTTGTGAAAACCCACCTCCGAATAACCGGTTTTTCAAAAAGTCGAATATTTGCAATCACTGAGTCAGAAGAGTGCCTTACAGTTGCTGAGAACATGATTGTCTTAAACTATTTTAGTATTAAAATTAGCGACCCTACCATGAAATAAGAAGTCCTGCTAAAAGGGATTTAGCGATAAAATAAATCTATACTAGTTTTCTAGTAACTAGCGTCTAGTGAAACTTAATTTTCATCTTCATTGTGACATTATTTGAACTTTTAAATTCCAAATGAAACCTTTCATCAATTTAAATCTCAATGTAGGTCTTGGAACAGTTTTTATTAAGGTAGTGACTGCTTTTAAAAGAGATAAAATTCATTCATTTCAATTCATTTATTCAAATTGTATACACAGAAAAAATTCAACATAACAATAAAATAAAACAAAGCATAAGCTAATCTCAATTCAATTCAATTTCATTTCATTTTCTAACAAATTAAACATATTCTATTTTATTTCCACCCTTCTTTTTCTTATAATTCCTTTTAAAATATTTACTGACATAATTTTTTTTAGAAATCATTACGAAATTTCAAATAATTTTTTTTGTTGCTTTACACTAAAAAGTTAGAAAAAAATAGAATAATAATAATAAAAGTAATAAAAATTGGAATAACATTAATTTCATACTGAACATCGTTAAAATAAATAAGAGAAAAGAAAAACAATTTAATGTAAAGTAAAATGAAATGAAAAAAAGTTCAAATGAATCGAAAGGATTAAAAAAAATTACTTTGTATTGAATTGACAGAAAAAACAATGTTTTTTTTCTAACAATTTTAACTTGATTTTAACTTTAAAAAAAATTTTATACAAACATTTTTTTATCTTAATATTCGTATATTTACTATTAGTGTCGTTACACAATTTTTTTTCTCTACTGTTGCTATTTAATGGGGCACCGAGATTCCTTTTTCTTAATGTTTAATATAATAATAATAATAATGTAATAAGAACAACAATCTATTCAAGGGGAAAGCTGTATTGGAATTGCTTGAGAGTAATAAAAAGAAATAAAAATAATAAAAAAAGCAGAAAAAAGGTCGCACGCTGGATATTGATTGCATTGAAGTATTTTTTTTCTGCACACTCCTTTCTTATAAATATATATTTTCTCTCTGTGTGTGTATGTACTTAAATAAAATGTGTATTGTGTATAAATTGCAAAAGAATTTCAATGAAGCTTTTTTAAACTACATTACATTTTATATTATAAGCCTCCTCTTCATTTTCAAGATGAATGTTCCAGATATTGTTATATTTGTTTAATATACACTTTTCGTATAACGAGTAATCTATTGAAATGAATAAAAACGAAAGAAGAGATAGATTTGGCTTAATTTTATGGCATTTAGAGATTTTGTGTCAATATTTTAGTACTTTTCACAATCGATATAATCATTTCTTGCTCGATGTCATTTTTTTATTGAATTTTAGAGAAAGGAGACTGAATTGTGATATGAACATAGATATTATTTTCATATTTAATTTTAAATGAACTAATTAGTTCGGTATTTTTTGAAAAAATATTGATAAATTGAATTCTTTTTCTACAGCCCACGTGGTTCTACAGGAGCTAGTCGTATTTTTGTAAGCTTACCTTGTATAATTTATGATTGAATTTTTAAGAACATATGAGAAAATAAAACAACACTACATTTAGTTTGCTCACAATACATACACAATTTTATAAAATTTTCTCATAAGCAAAGTAAAGTAAAAATAATTAATTTAGCAAAAGAAGCAATCAATTAAAACAGCAAGTAAGCATTTTTTTTGGGATTTTCAGTTTTTTTCTTTTATTTGATAATTTTAAAGCTTTTCTTTTATATTTAAATGTAATTTTTAACATTAAAAATATTGTTGTTTATGGTATTTAAGAATTATGGGATTATGGGATTTGATAATACAGTTAAAATGTGGTGACTTTTACTTTTTAGTGAAAGTTTAAATGGTCATAATCTTCTGCATTTTCATTTGTTTGAGTATTAGATTGAGAACCGTAGAAGCGGTCATTGTTCAACGTTTCGTAGTGATCTGTTTCAAGGTTTGATTCACCTACTTGTGAGGTGTCCTCATAATAATAATTAGGGTCATTTCCTCTTGAAGGCCTTGTTATAATTGTAGGTTGTGTAATAATTGGTAGATTTCCTGGCAAAGTACTGTTAGGTTGTTCAGGTCCAGGTTCATTTTCTCCGTTGTAAGTAACATCATCATATGTTTGTGATATAAAAGTGTTTCTGTATTTTTTAATAACTTTTTTTATAAAACCAACGCAGATTACAAAAATTGCAAGCGAAGAAACGATGCTTAAAGTTATAATAAGAGCATTTGAGTGATTGGGTGATTTTTTTGATTGTCTTTGGGTTTTAAGTATTTTCCAAGCAGATTCATTTTCAATACATGTACCGGAATCAACTTCAATGTTGCGTGACTCTAATATAGTCTTGTAATTGTTTTGTCTACTGCATAAAAATTCATTGTTACAAAATTTAATTTTTTTTAAATTTGGGACCTTTTCTAACATTTTTAACAAATCAATGTCTGATAAATGATTGTCGTTCAAATGAATTATCTCCAATTTTGTGACGCCAGGTGCATTTTCTATTAAGGAAAAATCAATCAGTTGATTGTTGTTCAAATGAAGTTCTTTCAGGTTTGGAACGTGTGTTAGAAAATCGGATGACACAGAAGTCAATTCATTATTTGCCAAATTTAAGATGACCAGTTTTTGGTTGTTTTTGAACAAATCTGCATCAATGTGATTCAGTTTATTGTTGTTAAGCAAAACTTTTTGTAACTTATGATTCTGTTCAAAAAGTTTTGAAGGGACATCAGTCAGACTATTGAAATTCAATTCAATGCCTTCTAATTCAGGATTTGAGTCAAATATTCCTAGAGGTACAGAAGCCAACATGTTGTGCGATAAGTTGATAAAGGTTAAATTCTTGTTATTTCGGAAAAATTCGGTATCAAGTTTCTTGAGTTTATTGTTGTTCAGCCAAACATTTTGCAATTTACGATTTTGTTCAAAAACGTTTGAGGGAATATCAGTCAACTTATTGAATCTCAAGCTTATAACTTCCAATTCAAAATTTGAATGAAAAAGTCTTGAAGGTATAGTAACCAGCATGTTAAATGATAATGAAATAAAGGTTAAATTCTTATTAAATTGAAACAAATCGGCATCAAGTTTTTTGAGCTTATTGTTCTTCATCCAAATTTTTTTCAACTTGTGATTCCGTTCAAAAAGTTTTGAAGGAACATTAGATAAAGTATTGAAACTCAAATCTATTATTTCCAATTTAGCATTTGAGTTAAAAATTCCGGAAGGTACAGACTCCAAAATATTGTTTGATAAGTTTATAAGGGTTAAATTGTTATAAAATTGAAACAAAGTAGCATCAATTTCCTTAAGTCGATTTTGATTCAACCATATTTCTTTTATTTCTGTGCAATTTTCTAAATCACTAGGCCTAACGACTTCAAGCTTCCAACCACTAGCATTAAGTATTTGTAAAAGAGGATTTTCATTACAATATTTATCTAACTTATATTCATCAAGTTCCTGACCAAAATTAATGTTGATCAAATGAAAAAGTGCAACAGTTATTTGGATCAGTTTTAAAAATGTTTGCATGTTTTTTTTTTAAGGTACCGCTTTGGAGAACAATTATTGTCTCTGGAATTGAAAAAGTTTTTTTTCATTTTAAAAAGTAAATCTTTTAAATAAGTTAAAATTGAGCCTCATTTGGCTGCCAAGATAAACTTGCTTAATTCGGATCTTTAAAAATTAATTTACCAATGTGTGGTGAATGGTCATCATAAAAATTAGAATCAAAGTAGGTATTTCAAATTTACGTAATCAATTTCAAATTTTTTTTTAGATAATTCTTAAGTAAAATAATCAAAACGTTTCGACTACGGTCTCTGCATTGAAAGAAAAGTATAACCCATTCAATAACCCTAAATCTATTGGAATTAAAATTGAAATCCAAGTATTTTATGACGATTTTAAGTATGACCCATTTTAAACGGATCAATTGGCTAAAAATTATTAGATATATTCGATTTATATATTAGATATATAAAGGTGTGTTAGGTAATCTTTCAGGAAATAAACTGTTTTTCAATTTTGTCTCAGGTCATATAGGGTCGAGTTACCGCCTTTCGTTACATTAAAACTCATTGTTCTTATATATTTTAAATATTGGTACATAGAACTGTTTTGAATCGTTTAACCCTCTCTTTCCCAGGAATAGATCTAGCAGGAGTTTTTGATTAAACTTTATATTTTCTAGTAGATTTTGTCGCCAAAATGAATGATCAATCAAAAAAAATTTGTTGGTAGAATAAAAATTTTTCAGAAGCTTATAAAAATACGTATAACTCTTATAGAACTACGTACAGAAATTTCACTATAAAAATTGCTACAAAAACTTTTGTTTTTTCTGACATAATATCTTAGACCCCGTAAAATTTTTTTTAAAACTGATACAGAAAATATAACAGAAACGCTTCAAAGAATCTATTGATTCATAAAAAAATTGCCAGAAAATGAAATATGTACATTAATGTACCGTGGGACACTGGGAAAGAAAGGGTTAATGATAGAAAAACTTCTTTATTTAAGTCAAAATTACTTAAAGTACACTGTAGACCTGTAAAACTGATGCACGAGTCAAGATAAAAAAATTATAACTAAAAATTTATTTTATATTGATATGGGGCTAAAAAGTCCTTGGACAAGATAAAGGTTAAAAATTCTGAAAAGTATATTTACCAAGTGCTGCAAATTGATTTTTACTCGATTTTTATTGATATTCAAGCTTGATCTTTTAAAACTTTTAGAATAGTATGAAAATTGTTTTACAATTGATTATTAGTTTCCTGTCAATGATTCACATTACAATTTCTAGGGTCTTCAACGTTATAATTATATGAACTGAAAGATTCGAGTGTTTTCTATGAACTGAAAGCTTTATGTTCTGAATCGAAATTCAACAGGAAACAAACTTGTGATTATTTATCTTTTAATTACTCATGATACTAATCTCAATTACAAAACACGTAAACATCTAGCTTTACATAAAAGTAATTGATAAGAGTTATACAAAAATTATTATTTTTTAAAATCAAAATCAATAAGCCTTGTAATTCAGGTAAAAATCATCATAAAAATTGAGACCGAATCAAAATGCAAACTTATGACAAAGCAAGCGAAATATTTTTAAAAGATTCATTAGAAAACGTGGACAACAGGGGTGAGGGTAAACTTCACAGTGAGTTTAAGCAGGTCCAAAGTTAGTTTTAAAATGAAAAACATCGATTCGCTTCAAATCATAAATGTTTTTCTAATTGAAACTAAAATCGGTCTCTGGAAACACGTACATGTATTTTTATTCTCAATATATATTTTTTATTTCATTTTCTTTTCATTGTTATTCGCTTTTAATTGCTCATCACAACAATTTTCCTTGCAACCCTTTCTCCCATTATCTTTTCCTTTTTTTTCTTCATTTTCAACAATAATATTATTCAAACACTTGAAACACAAAATCCCCACAATCAATCAGTGTCTTGTTAATTAAAATTGCGTTTTAAATATAAAATAAAACGTTTACAATTTTACACAATTAAACTCCATTTATTTTGTCGAAAATGGTACTCAATGAAAAATAATAAATCACAAAAGTACTTAATGGGTATCAATGTTTAGAATGGGACAAAATTTTAACACAAATCAATTTTATGTCCATTGCTTTATTTTTTATTATCCATTTGATTGTTTTTGTTATTTCGATACGAATCAAATAATTTGTAAATATGAAATCAATTTGCAAGAGAAATTTATATTAAAATATTTTCAAATAACAATTTGAATTTTGAATAATTAACTGATTGGATTGATTTATCTCCAATTCTCTGTGAATGTGTGTGTTAGATTTTGTGTCCCCCAAAAACTAATCTGTTAGATATTCATTATTTTATTTTTATTATTATCAATGTGTACGAACAAAATTTTATTTATTTAGAAAATAACATCACGTACAGCGAATTTGCAGTGAAAAATTATTGTTATATTATTTTAAAATCCACACCACTCGATGCACCGAGTTAACCAGAAATGCATTCGCGTGTGTGTGTCTGTGTTTGCTTAGAAACTCAGTGAATATGCAACAATTTTGAATTTATCTGTTTGAAATTTAGAATAAAATTTTTAGTATTTATACCTGAATTCAAAATAACAACAAACCACTTTTGAAAATACGAATATAAATAGATAGAATGTGAATTTGGATTTTGTGGTGTGCCCACCACCATTTTATATAGACAGATAGATAAAATATCATTCTGTCTCTAGATGCATATTCACTTTTTACTTCAATTTCATGAGGATTTTGTGTATCAAAATAATAATAATAATTTTATGTATTTGCAGAAACTTGTCGGTTTTTCCCGCTTGAGTTTGAGTGTGTGTGTGTGTGTGTGTGTGTGTGTGTGCATAAACAGATTAATTTTGGCTAAAGTGAACCTGTTGAATTATTATTATTACTGTACTTTCCACATCATACAGAGGTTTTTCCATCCTTCGTTATTGTTGTTGCCTTGCAATTTTGTTGCAATAAAATGCATTTTCTATTTGATGCACATGTACAACAATTGCAATAAATATAAATTCGTCTGATGATCATGTCTCATGTGTGTGTGTGTTTGAGAGATGTTTTTTTTAATATGGAATAAACTGTACCTTAGATATTTTGTGTTTGTAGGTGGTTGTTGCTGAGCTGATGTTTAAAATTATACAAATTTAAAGACTGTATTATGCAGAAAACAATACAAATATTATTCGTTTGCGGGTATTAAATCGATATTTTTGAATATTTTATGTGAACATGTTTGGACATTTATTTTAATACCAGAAAACATCGAGATAAAATATGTTCTTTTTGTATAAGGGGTATTTGTATGTTTTTTTTTTGACAGACACTATCAATGAATTTTGAAAGCCTTGAAAAATCAGATCTTTGTGTTTTGAATCAATGTTATTCAATGATGCGTCTTAACTGGAGTTTTGCTGAAACATCAAATTTGAAAATCTGGAGATTCTGTAATCAGTATTTTGAATGATTCAAACTTGAATTTACTAGATGGCGTCGGTCCGTTTTAACTGAAGTGCTTAACTCATTAATCGCTTCTCCTAAAATATTGAGTTTTGAACAAAAAGTTCTTCTATGATTTATTCTTTAGGTAAAAATGAACACTTTTCATTTCGATGAAAATTTTAGGTTTCATATAAAAATTTTACAGGAGAGCCAAAACAAAATACGTATAAGTCCTACACAAATACATACAGAAATCCGCGACTTTTCTTAAAAGTTTAGCTCATAATTTTTTAATTTTTGGTTTAAATTCAAAAACCATGCAACTGTTTGATACAAAACATCTTAAATTAAGACTCTAAAAAAGATTGCCAAAGAAATTATTTGATTTCAACGAGAAAAGTGACTTCAAACAGGCGTTGTAAAAATACAACGTTAGCGATTAATGAGTTAAAAAAGATTCAAAGTCGAACTTCCCAGATGTTGTTGGTTATGATATTTGCTCATCTCTTCTGACATTTTTAGGATGGTTGAAAATCTGTTGATTCCATTAAAAGCTTATTTGAGGACTTAACATGACTAGATGGCTCTGATTCCAATTTTTGAAAGAAATGAGTCGTTACTCTCATATCATTTAATAAAAATAGCTTTTCTTCAAACACCCCAAACACAAACTAGAAATCATTTTCAGTATGACATATTTTTTTCTTACATTTGCTTATCATTTAATAAGTTTATTTTCTTTTAAAACAAAAAAAAGAAAAAGAATGCAAAAAATTTACTGATGATGATGATTGACCTCTTTACCGCAAGGATTTACATATATTTTCTTCATTATTTCTTTAAAAAATACAAAAAAAAACTCTCATCTCCATACATAAAATAAGACTTAAGGAGACGAGATGCAGACAGTCAGATAATGAAAGAGATATACACAACATAAGGCATTCTCATAAAATTCAAGTAAAAGCCTTAACTCTAGAAAATTTTCATTTCAATTTAAAACTTATACAAATTGTATCCATCTTCATTATTGCATTTATAAGTTTTTTTTTTGCTCTTCTTAGAATTCACAATTGTTGTGTCTTATCTTTATGCGACATCATCATCATTTTCTGTGATAGAAATGTCCTCAAGATGAACTTTCTCTATAATAAAACATTCATCTTACTACTAGATTTCTTTATTTTATTATTTAATTTTTTTTTTCATTTTTTATCCAAAGGAGGATTAAATGTGATCAACAGTCTCTGTTGTGTTTTTTTTTTTGTTATTTTCATTCATTCATTATTTTTATTATTATATTTTTCTTATTTAAATGAGTGGTGACTGCAACAACGAGTACAAAAAATCTTATCTTTACTTTGAATGTCATCAGAGCACACGACGTATTAATAATTGGCTGTATCTTAATTTTTTCAATTGTCACAATGAAGAAAAGTAAAAAGAAAATTCATTTTTTTAAAGTAATTTTTATCATTAAAGTTGAGTCATTGTTTTAAAATTGATATTTTTTATTGTCTCAGTGAAATTTGAGAAAAAAAATCATACATAAAATAAATAAATTCAATTTGACTTGCTTCATTACCCCCAATTTTTATTATTTTTCATCAGTTATGGTTTAAAAAAAAAATAAAATAAAAAATATATAAATTTATTTTATCACCCGAAAAATTTCACACACACACACACTATTTTCCGTTCATTTAATTAAATTACCAAACAGTTACAATCATTCATAGATAAATTTTCCCTCGATTTTACTCTTGTTTTAGTGTATGCTTGTTTGAACCCATTAACCAAATTAGAATTGAAATGGCTTAAAAGCATAAAATGAGAAGACATGGAAAAAATTTAAACGATGAGAATTTATTTAGAATAAAATTAAATGTAAAATATAATAAAATTGAATTACTGAACTAAAATTAAAGAAGAAGCAAAAAAATATTCACATGGGACATTTATTGTGATGATATTCCAGAAATTGAGCTGGTGGATGATGAAAAAAATCTTAGGAAAACCGTCAAAACAGTCTAAAAGAACGCTGAAACCGATTAAAACGTCCAACAAGCGCGACCGTGGTTTATCTGGCAGTGCGGATCGTTTTCAATTAACAGGGTAAGTGTCTTTAATAAATTTACAATCCAAATTTTATGGTATCCATAACCCTTTTTCGATAGCAACAGAAAAATATTGTTTTTTTTTTGTCACAAGTCATGAAAAAAGACCAACAAAAAAAAATCTTTAAGAAAATCAGCCAAAATGGAAAGTGCTGTTATTTTAGTGTCTTGTAATGTCTTTCTTGTACATTTTTCCATGTTGTTTTTTTTTAATACACACTTAGATTAAATGTTCAACACAGAACAGTGTAACAGTAAACTGTCAGCCATAAATTCTTAACAACATGACACTTCTTGCTTAAATGGCAACTCTTTCCACTTTCTCTTACTCTTCACAATAAATTCTTCACTATGATACTAAACTATAATAATATAATATAATGTAACACAAATAATAAAAAAAAAACATATAATTTCGACACTTGAAATAAAACACAAAAAAATGTATCTGTAAGTAGATGAAGCAAAAAAAAAATTAAAATATGTGAAAAAAACATTGAAAATACTTAACTTATGTGTGGATTTCTAAATGGATCATTCATATTTTTATATGTTTATTTTTAGTGTTTCACATTTAACTGTTTCACTTAAAAAAATGGAATATGATTTGGAGTGTTTTTTATTTGGTAAGTGGTTGATTTTATTTGGGTTTACTGAACATTTTTTGGTGTTTGCTTAGAGTGAGCTTTGGTTTATTTGATTTTGGCCAGAATGCTAGTTCATAATCCTAAGAGTTACTCAAGCTCGGCTCTATGACATTTTCTCGAGCCTGAATGAGAGCTTGTTAACTCACGCTGTGCTTGTTTGGCTAAGTGGCTATATAGGCAGCACCCCAACACGATCGTGCATCGAAGCCAACGTTTGTTATTCAGTATCGATACTTATTCAGGCTAATAGATGAATCAACCTAGTACTGGAATCTGCAAAACAATCGTCTTTCTAAACAGCCAGTAGCTAAGCGTCAACGTCAGGCTCAACTACAGCCTCATAGCGTCTAATCGAGGGATCCTCGTTTGGTTATGGTGATCAGAAATGATCCTGTAATGGTTTCATTTACGGATTTCCAGCGTGAGTCCAGATGGAGTTTGATCGGGTCTGACTGATGTAGCTTACGCTACGACTGTTCTTCCCAGGATGCTTTTGCCTGGCTCGCTGAAACGATCTCCTGCATCGGTTTTAATCCGCTCTGTTAGGGCTGCAAGATTAGTTTTTCTAGTTCTGCAGAGCTCTCGAAGTTGATTAATATTTGCTGCCTTTCCGGGTCCGAGAAAGTCTCCACGCGAGATTTTTTCGATCCTGGAAAGAAACAATAGTAGTCTCTCAGCTTCTCAATGGAAGGTGTGCGGCCATCGATAAGCTTTCTATTGAGATCTTGAGAGACCTTAACTGTAGGCCTCAGTATGGAACCTACGATTCTGATAATCCAATTTAAGCACAATAGTTTTTTTTATTCAGTAAAAAAAATGATGATTTAAAATCTTTGTTTAATGAAGCAATGGCTAAGCTCAAAAACCAAGATGATGATAAAAAATCACGTGATTCAGTAAAAGATCAATTAAAGAAGTTTGAAGAAAGTGGTAAACTTACACCTTTTAAAATGAATAAATGTGTATTATGGTTAGAAATCAATAAATTCAACATCAACTAAGCCTGAACGCTCTCATTTCTCGATCATGACCATTCCAGAGAAAAATGACATCTCTATTCTTGTAGCATTTACGCGACACGTATGTTAGGAAGAGTATGTCGAGAAGAAGAAGAAGACTTTGTTCAACACATTCTTTGGTTCTGTAGTGGACTTGAGAACAGGAGAAAAAATTTTTTGGCTCTTTTAATTGGCAGACAAATCCAACGATATTCTTAAGTTAAAATCTGTTAGTTCGTAGTAAAATCGAACTAAAAAACCAAAAACAAGGATAAATCGAAATTTCGTTTAGTTATTTTGTAGAACTTTTGCCTCGATTTTTTTTCTCCTATTTTTGCATTTAAATTGTTTATGTAAATGCCATATTATTTTTTATGTGTTTTTGTGTTTGATGCCAAATTTTCATTCCATTACTTTAAACATTTTTATTCTGTTATGTGAAACGAACTGAAACAAACAGTTCTAATTCATTTGTAAATTTTGTTATCAAAATTTATAATTCATCATTAAAACACTTGAAGCAACACAATTAATTTTATATCCGTATGTAATGTATTGATTGTGATCAGTACAAGATTGAATTTTATTTGAAATTGCACTTAAATTTACATACACACACACACACAAACTATCACAGACCATAAAGAGAATAAAATTTGTGGATGATGCAAAAATATGGAGAGATGATTAAAATTCAAAATTAATTGAAATACAACAATACACACACATTATTTGTACAACTACCCTGCAATGTATAATTGAATTTTAGAATTCTAATTTAATTTGTATTTCATAAATTATTATTATGTGTGTTCAGTATTCAGTCCAATTGAATTCTGAAATGATTTAAAATGGACGTTGCACTGTATGTTTTGGATTTATTTTTGAATTTCAAGAAAAAAAAATGTTCACATTTCAACCCCAATTTCCACGTTTTAACAACTTCATTATTTGAAACAATATTTGAAATGCCATAAAACGTTAAAGACATTGAAAGCATAAACAAATAATAAATTCTTCCATAAAAATAATAAAAAAAGACAAACAACAAGTAGTTAAAATGAGTATTATCTCTTCATATTAAAAGGCCAAAAGTAAATAAAATATAAAAACGCACACACACACACACACACACACACAGAGTTACTTGAACAAAATAAAAGACAAACTATATTCAACTAAAATATTGACTGTGTAAAGTTGCATGCAATTTGAATTTCATTTAAACGACAAAATGAAAGAAAAAAAATACAAGGAGAGCAAGATGAAGAAATTAAATGTCTTATTTGTCTTTATATTGTTTTATTACGATTCCATGTTCCCCATTTAAAATTTTCTCTTGCAAAAGACACAAATAAAATATATAAATATAATGATGACGACGATGATGATTACACTTGCATGTCAATGAAGTTATTTCATATTTTTGCCTCATGTATAATTTTCATATTTATACGTTTACATGTATTTTAATGTCATGCCATCAAGTGGTTGCTTTTTTTTACTCTCTTTACTGCAGAATTCCTTTTGTAATAAAATGTTTTATTTAACTGTGAACTGTGATTATTATTTGTTTCGTTTATGGAATAAAAAAAAAGTAATATAAATTATATTGCAGTAAATATTGAAATATGTGCATACACACACATCAATGTAGACATCATACAGACATATCCATGTTAAGAAAATTGTGAACTCCTTGTTTTATTCAAGAAAAGTGATTTAGAATTAAATTTGATGGAAAAAAAGTTCGAATTTTGATAAGTCGCTCTTGAACATTCATCATTAAACCAGGTTTTCCGACTACAAAGTGTATGTTAGCTGAGAGTATTGACTGCTCCTTCTGACACGAAATGCCAACGGATATTCAGATTGCCTGGTTTGGGGTGTTCTTCTTGAAGCAGCTTGACTTGTCGTTTTGACTCTTGGGTCCTTCAGTTTGTTGGTTGCAAACCATTTAGTAGCTTGTGAGTTTACTTGTGCGTGGCCAATACGCGCTCTCACCTCAACTAGCACCAAAAAGTGATTTGCACGAACATTTGCTCCCCTACATATTACATACTTCGATATCAATCACGTCTGAAAATATCGACCATGAACCAGACATTAATGATGGAATAGTTCATAAAGGTTAGGTTAGGTTAGGTTTTACAAGGGCACCACCGCGGTCTCAAAGAGTCCTATTGTGGTATGCCCAAGAGTTGTAAGCTACTAGGCTTACAACCTAGTTAATAAATTGATTAAAATGTACAATTTCTCGTTGATCAGTTTGAAATTTTTGACCAGGTGGTTCCATCTGTGAGCTACAAAGAAGCCTGTTCCAAGTACAATGACAGGTCTATTGCTACTACAGTATATGGCATAGGCATACTATCGAAGGTAGATTTTTCCTTCGTAAATCTTGTTTCCAGTAATAAAAACACCGTTCGTACGGGTTCTGGCCTATAGAGTGATCTCACATTCCAGGTAACCAAGCGTAAGTCAGTAGTTTGTTTCCATTTTGATGCTGATATAATCCATCTGTCTTCTTCTTTTTGATAGGTCATCACTTGCTATTTTTATGCGATAGCGTTTTTGAGCTCTACGAGCTTCAAAGACAACAACAAAAAATTTACCTCATTCATTGTGTCGCTTTTGTCTCAAAATCAAAAGCATTCTAAAATTGTACAAATATTATCATTGCATAAATGTAAATTTAAAACACACAGGAATTCACAAAGTGGATTCATTAAATAAATTATCAAGTTGATGTTTAATTTTACCTCTTTATAAAGTAGTATTTGAAATATTTGTCAGTTCTCAGTTTGATTTGAACGTGATGAAATTACGAATTTATTTTAGTAATAACTCCATTAAAATTATCAAGATGGGAAAATAACATTTGAACATTTTAAATTCTCACTTTAAGATTATTTTACTTTTATTTTGACAATTTCTTGAGAAAATAAAATTTCATCACAATTTTCATAAAGTAGTTTTCAGATCATACCTTCTTTTCCAATTTCATATTAGTAATATTATTTTATTTTATTTTTCTTCATCTATTCAAAATTGTAGTCTAAAGTACAAAATGAAATCACACGACACATTCCTCTCTTTTTCTACTCAAAAGTAAGTGTGTGTGTTTCAAATCAAATAATCCGCTTTTATCTTCCTTTTCTGTTTGTGTTGTGTTGCTTTTTCATATAATTCTAATATTTCAATTGAATACGTGAACTTTCTAATGTGGTATCGGTATGTTTTTCAATAAAATAAGCACATACCAAAAAAAAATAATAAAAAAACAAATGGCAATGAAGGTGAGAGATAGAGATTGATTTTATGAAAACAATTTTTAGTATATTCAATCAACAGCTCACAGTTTCACAGACAATTCATATGTGTATAAAATATAATAATAATAATAAAATGGTATGATAGAGAAAAAAAACGAACTATGATCATGATGTTGTTGATGATGATGATGATGCTGATGATATTTTACCGTCAATGACAAACTTGGAGTTGAATAATATGGAAAACAAGATAGAAAATAGAGGTGTTTTATTTTATTCAAATTTATTTGTGTGTGTGTGTGCATATTAAAGTAAAGAGAGCAAAAAAATAGCTGTTGATTGCAATGATGGTTTTTTTTTGTTATAAAAATTTTATTTTTTATTTCAAATGAAATTGAATTGTCGTCGATTTTTATTGATAGACAGAGACTGGGAAGGTAATCGTTATATTTATATATTGATCTAAATGCACACAAATGGGAATCATCTCCTTTCTGATTTTTATTATTTTATTCATTTTTTTTGTGTGTGTGTGTGCCTGCTGTTTTGCTTGTTGATGATAAATACTCTCTGTGTCTCTGATTGGTATTTGGATTAGGTCTGTTTGATTATGGTTTTACGTAGGATTTTTTTTTTGCACTTCTAATGATAAACGAATTTTTTGTGGATAGGAAGCAGAGTTTATGATGATTATTTGTGGTACCGGTATGAATAGTAAATTTATGGAATTTTTTTTCCTCAATTCCGGGCGTCTTGGTTAAATGATTGATTTTTAAAATTTTGAGAATTTTTTTTTAAGTACAGGGAACTTTCGATAAATTGAAATTTATATTTATGCTCTTCTTGACTAACATTTATGACGAGTAAATTCGTCGCGACCTGCCTACACTCTTTTTTAAGGATATTTTAATTGAATAAAAAACAAAAAATTTCAAATAATGTTTTATATTGAAATTAATTAAATCTCATCTCTTCGTTGGAAGAAATATCCATTTGTTCTTCTGGTTTTGCTTGATGCCGAAAAAAATGTTGAATTTTTGTACATAAAGCATAGAAATTTTTAATCACAATAGAATCTAACAAATATTTTTGTCACCTCACGTGACCGTCTTGTTGACTTCGCTCCAAAACCTTGTACCGTGGATGGCAATTCGATAATTTTATCTTCATTTGGTACTGCGCGTCTAATTATTTGCGAGCCTTGTTTTTCAAATATTTCATTTGTGAAAAGGCTTGTTCGCGCTTGTAGCGTAGTCCGTAATGAATTGACACGCTTTAATTCGGAGGTTTGAACCGCTAAAAAAAGTAAAGAAAAAATTAGTAAAAAATACAATTGAAAAAAGAAAGAAAGTTTAGAGCCTAAAAACCCAAATTTCCTAAATAAGATAAGTATATTCTTTTTCAGCATTTTTTACGTCTTTTTTTTAATTTTTTTTTGATATAATTTGATTTTCAAAAATAAGTATGCCGTGAACTCAATGACTTTGATTCTGAAAAAAATTGTTTTACCGGCTGGCATCATGTCAGTTCAAAATTCTTTTTTAAATTATGGTTTTTCATTCAAAATTTATATCGAAAACGAACAAAAAGTTACAAAATCTATATTTTTATTTTGCGACACGCGAAAAAAGCCTATCTCCTTCCTCTATGAAAAAATGCAACGTAGAGAGGCATTTTAGATTAGTGCATAATGATGAAATTAATATTAGTACAAGTGAATTAAGTCTAAGTAATAATAAAAACAAAATTAATTGTGAATAAAAATTTTAAAAAATGAATAATAGGCCTATAAATAAATGTTAAAATTAAATATGAATGTAGTTTAAAAAAATATGAAAATTATATACATTTTTTTGGTCAACAGCCACGATATCGTGAGCTTATTAAAATGAATAAAGAAAAAGAAAAGGAAACTCCTCAAACAACAATTAGACCTTTGACACCTAAACAAAAAATTTCACGCCTGAGCACATTAATTTCCACATTAAATCGCGCAGCAAAGTGTTCAAAAGGCAGTTTCATATAATGCGTGTCAGGAGATCATTGTACCGATATTGTCTCATGCATTGAAAGCGATTCAGCAGGCCAACATCAATTTAAATGAACTAGATGTTGATGAATTTATCAAAGGCCTGCCAACCTTAGCCAAATCAATATCAAGGCGTGTTGCAACAGATTGCAAATCAAATCGAGATGGAAATATTGGAAGTAGGTAGATTTTTCAAAAAATTTGATCAATTTTCCCTGTGGTTTGAATTTTTATTTTTTTTTAAGTGACTATTAAAATTTCATCATGTCCAAATTTATTTCATAATATCACATGGTTTTCGAATCCACTTCCTCTTATTGAATTTTAAAAGTCTTCAAATTTGTAGGCGTATCTTATTTTTTTTTTAAATCTAAATAAACTGTTTAAATTTTATGATTCTCCAAAATAACATATAAATTATTCTGCTAGACATAAACCTAGATGCACATTTCAGATAAAACTCTGTATTAAAATATAAATGTGACGAATTATTGGACGATTACTGTCATAAAATTTATATATGCGATTATTGTATAATTTTAATAGATACATTACTCAATTCGTCTTTTTTTATTTTTTGACAAATATAAACACGAGTCATAAATGCCATAAAAACTGAAATAATGAAACTCACAAACATATTGGGAAGGCATGAAATGGTCAAAAAAAAGAAAGAAATATAAATTATATGCGTTTTTATTATTTTGCTATATTTTTATGTCATTTCATACACAAAAAAAAATGAAATAAAATAAAAACATAAACAACGAGACTCAATCATCAACTTCGTGTCATAAAATAAAAATTGAAGTTAATTTTGAGAGAAGCGGGGAAAAAAATTGGATCTGTAAAAAGCAACTTGGTCACAATGATTTCTGATTAAATTCTAAACGGTAATAAAATATTTATGGGCATGAAATTCGTTTTTTTTCCTTGCTCGTTGCGTTGATATTAAAAAAAAAAGAAAATAAATACATTCGAGCGTACAAAGATAATCTTAACAATTTCATCTTGCATTGATTTTTTTTTTCTCGTCTTCTCATCTCCAAAAATATTTGAGCCATAAAAAAGTGTGTACTTTGAAAATTGCCCTTTGGAGATTCATTATTTGATTTATTATGATTCCTCTTTTTTATTCACATGGCATTTTTTTTCTTTGTATGTACGCTTGAGTAAAAAAAAATAAATAAAACAGAGACGATTCCGTTTTTAGATACATTTGATGCGTAACAACCATATTCTGATTAATTTTTTTTTTACATTTATTTTCATATACAATATATCTTTAGTTAAAAGTACTTACCATGGAATTTTGGCGTCTTAATTCCGTTCATCTTCATCTTCTTCTGTAAATATGTAACGTCTTCTTTTTTATCCTTAATCTCAGCTCCACTTCAATTTAATTCAATTCAATTTGATTTGGTTTCTTATTTTTCTATTATTATTGTTATTATTATTTTGCCTTAGATAGATATTCATTCATTTCGTTTTAAGTAAGTTAATCTTAGTGAAATCATTGTTGCATGTAACACACAAAGTGTATGATGAGTATATTGGATTGTCATAAAACAAAATTAAGTAGGAAATCTGCGAAAAATACATAATCCTATGTTTCAATTTGTATCTTCTTTTTTTAATATTATTATAAGAATTTATTTGTGAAGTTAAGAAATGGTGAAGGGAAATAAATTACTCATAGAGATAACATTCTTGAAGTGAAATTAGAACAAAAATTGAAGTAGTTTTTGAAACTTAGAATAATTTAGGAGGGGCCAAATCTAGCGAAGCAACTTTAACGATAATAAAAATAAGGATTTCAATAGACCTGGTTCAGTTCAGGAAAATGACTACACCTTCTCAACAAATTTATCACTTCAAGACTTGAATTCAATGCTGTTCAATGAAAATATCAGAAATGATCTTACAACTGGACAATTCAGACATCAAGAAACTGACGGGTCTCGTAACAGTCCTACATTTTACGCAGTCCTCTTAAAGGGAAAGGAGGGAGTGATTCAAGTACCTGCTAGATTTACCTAGAAGACGATGAAACATCAAAGCGCATCCTCCAAGAGTGCGAGTCACTGGTTAGAGTGAGAATATTCACTATTTCAGGGAGGGCTTTCCATCTACCTCTACTGTGGTGAGTACAGATTCTTAAGACTTGAAAAAGCAATAGACAGCCTATGAAAAGATAAACCTGCAAGATGTCAAATACCAATTTTGGCTTCAATAATCTCAAAACTCCTTACTGGCCCCCCAGAAGATCGGAGGGGCTAGCCCACAATTTCCACCTTCACCCATCGATGAAAGTCAGTTTTAAGCTACTTGCTAACTTGAAGCAAGGTATATTTTAACGTAATTCAAGAGCCCCATATTCCACCATGATGACAATTTTTCCTTAAACAAGACATCACATGAAATTTGACAACCCCCTCTTTTCAATTCATTCCTCAATTCACCATGATAACATTTTATCACACACATTATTTTCCTTAAATACAATAATACTCATAATATAATTAAATAGAAAACTCCATAGGATTCAACTTTAATTGACATACTTTTGATGTCTTAATTTTATTTTATTTTCAAGTAATAATATAATAGAAAATCCTCTTCATTTTCCCAAGACATTGCTAATAAAAAAAAAGTCTTTCATTGTATGATATGATTGTCATTATTGCTTCATTGTCGCTCATACACAAATTTTCTTTATCTTTTGTTGTTTTATTTTATTCATTTACTTACACTTTGACTTTATTTTATACGAGAAAAAATCATACAAAAAACAAAAAAGTTAAATAAATAAAGCTCAGAACAAATAATATAACTTTGACTTTTCTTTTAATTTGAGGCGTCGTCGTCGACATTCTCGGTCGTAACATAATACAAAACAAAATAATTTTAAATTAAACAACAAAGAGTACACAACAAAAAAAAATCATAATAAAAACAATAGAATTTTCAAGAACAATAACAATTGAAAGAGAGAGAGCATCAAAATCATAAAGACAAAAATTTGTGATAACGTCAACTAGAGCATTTAGATATGGAGTTGGAAAGAACAATGTCACACTTTCCTTTTCATTCATGCTCTCACAATTCTACTGAGCTAAACTAATTGTACTATTGAGTGTCTTTTTTTTAAATGTTATGCGATTTTCTTGATGGTATTTTTTTTCATTGTATTATTTTTCTGTTGATATGTAACCCCAAAAAAAGAAATTTTAAAAAACAAAAAAATAAAAACAAAAGTCGCACTCATGCATAACCATCCAAATAAAAATTTTCTATGGAAAATTCATACACACACAAACATTTATGAAAGACAGGCAACCAGTTATATCATTACTTATCAGATTAGCTGTTGAATTTGTTTCATCCAATTCACTCTCCCTCTTCTAGCTATTATAGCACTTGTTATTATTATCTTAATTTTTGTATTTCAACTGAATTTTGTGTGGAACAAAACATACTTTTTTTCATATAAATATAATCATAATTTAACAATATACCAAAAAAAAAATAGAAAATTTCATGAAAATAAAAATAAAAACAAATTCAGTTGTCAATGCACACACACACACACACACAAACACCAAAATGAAAGAAAAAAAATATTTCTGTTAAAATATTTGACTCGTGGAATTGTGTTATGTTTCGTTATTTTTTTTGTTTGTAGTTCACAGAGTTTGCACAATAATAAAAATAATGATAAAATTGAACAAACACTGAAAAATGAAAGCAAAATAACTGAATAATGTAATAATATCATAAAAAGATCAGATGATGATATTATTAAAATGAAAAAAAAAATGCTGAAACAGAAGCCAAATATCCTAATAATAATATCACGATACGAATTGTTTTGAAAAAAATAGTAGTAAATGTAATTTTTGTTTTTAATTTGATTGAAGAGGAAAATAGGAGAATAGTTGTTTTAGTTAGATTTTAGAATGAAAAATTAATTCAATGTAAAATAAAGTTCAGATAATTAAAGAGAAGAAAATTTACAGGAATTTGGAGCAAATAGAATCTCTATTGATGAGTTACCGTTAACGATTGTTGAATTTCAAATACTGGTTTGATTCGAATAGAGCAAAACTAGGATTACGTTGAAAGGTGTTGAAACCTATCAAATAGCATTCGAGCCATAATATTTAGCTCTTACGGGTGCTTTATACAGATAAATTCTTAACTTAGCGTAGCTAAATCGTCGTATATATCCACACAACATAAAATTTAGTACCAGTTAAAACTTGTACGAGATGTATGCATGTATACGAAGGTTTAAGCTACGCTAAGTTAAGAATTAATCTATATAAAGTCACGGTTATGCTTTCCGTTCTCTGGAGATTTCTGGAATTTGTATAGTAGACAATCACAATGTGCGTTTGCTCCAAGGATACTAAACTGCTTGATACTAAACGATTTCTCTTCCAGTCATGATTCTAATAATAATGTGAAGGTTTCAGCCCTGGTCAGTTTGCTAAGATGATGTGGAAGCTTTCTTGAACTGAACCAAGTCTAGTGGACTTCTTATAACTTTAGTTGATTCTCTTGATTTGGTTCCTCGTTATCAGATATGATAAATTTGTAAGCACAGTGAACCCGTCTGTAGGTGTAAGTGCTGGTTTTCTTCTGTGGGGACCGCCCTAGAAATTTGATTTAATCTCTGGTTAAAAAAAAATAAGAGTAGTAGTTGATAGTGTAAAGATACTTTGAAGTAAGGATTTTCAAAGGCTAGTACTGCCTTGGACAGTTGGCAGATGAAATCCACATTGATCTTTTGAACTTTCTGCAACAACTCATGTAAAAAAGGTGCACGTTACCCAGAACAATGCACCAAAAACTGGCTTGGACTTGCTTTTTCTAACAGATATATCATTCAGCAAGTGCATGCGATTTTAATATTTCCTTTAAAAGTTTTTCAGGAGTAGCAGGTTCTTTAAAGTGTCTAAGTGACGAAATCTTGATTCACGCACCATCAATTTCGACACAAATGATCAACATACAACAAACAATTCGAAGCTTATGATTCTAAAAGGTGAGACAGGTTGGGCATGAAGACAACCAAAATCACTGGAGAAACTTCTGTAGCAGCCTATGATCTACTGAGATCATTGGTTTGAGTGCCAAGGCGTTAAGCAAGTATTTAATTCGCTGGTTGATTGCAAGATCATTGAACTGTGGAGCCGGCATCAATGCTTTCAAAATTAAGAGTACAACTAGTCAGAGAGAACGAATATCTTTTGGTAATTTTGAGCACAGTAACAATGTCCTCGTGCTGTATCAAAGTAGATTCAATTATAATTTATGAAATTAAACGGAATCTAAAAAGCCAACTCATTCCTTAAAATCAAACGGATTTTATGAACGGTATGCGATAAATCCTTAACCTTGCCTGGCTTGCTCTCATAGGCCTTGTAATTCGTAATTATTTTAACTACATTGAAATTGGTAGTATAAAACTTCCGAAAACTAATATGACAGAATTCATACTTTCTCAAAAACCAAACTCTGTCTATAAAATTATAGCAATCCAATCCAAATATTCGACCAATTCACCTCAAACTATCACACAAATTTTTCTCATATTGATTCCAGTAAAAAACCAGACATTATTAAGATGATATAAAAAAATAATATATTACTAACAACCAACTTTAAATAAAAAGATAATAACATCCTAAAAATATAACCATAAATAATATAACCAGAAAGGGATGATTTCTGTATACATAAAGGAAAAAAAAAATTACCACACACATTCATTCACTTCTTTACATATTTTAAAAAATGCAAAGCAAAAAAACGTAAATTTAGTCTGATCTGGTTTGCATAAAATCCATTTATATTTGCATTCATATTTTATTATCATGTGAAAATGCAAAATAGAGAAAAATGTGACATGACATATCATATCATCAGTATTTGAACCAGAAAAAAAATGAAATTTTATGAGTAACTGCATGAATAGATGAAATATAATGCAGTTTTATTACTAGATGGAGACAAGTTCTTGTTTCTGTTTGAAATTACCTGCATATTTTCACTATGTGATAGATTTGAAATTTATATGTGAATAGTTTGCATGAAACAGATTCGACTAATATTTACAAGGGTGTGTGTGTGTGTGTGTGTGTGTGGCATTAAATTGAGACGTGTATTGTATGTTTTCTATAAAATTGTAATCTAATCTGTGTGTTTGTGAGTATTTATTGCAGAAAAAATAACAAAACATGAAAATAGAAATTTTACTAAAAAGTGAATAAATGGGTTGATGGTCACAAGCACACACACACACACATGCTCATATCGATATGTGTAGTGTTTTTATTTGTTGTTGCTATTAGGCTTTTATGGCATATTTTTAGCAACAGGTCAATTTTTGTGATAGCATGATATGGATTTTTTTTTCTGGTGAGCATGAAATGAAAGAAGGATACCGAAGTAAACAGAAAATAAACGATAAAGTGAATTGAAAACGTGTGTTCTTCAGAAAATGGTGATGGTGATGCTTTTTTTTTATCAGTTTTAAGTCCCTTTGCGTCCTGTTTCGATTTTATTATTATTATTTTTCTGTTCAGTCTGAACACTCTTCTTATTATTTTTTCATTTTATCCATTTCATTTTCTTTTTCACTTTTTTTTGCTCTCATGTCTCTACGATGCTTTTGGGATTTAACACTATCCTTTTTTCACTATCATATCACTCTCACTGAAATGTGTTACGAAGAAAAATCAAATCGAATCGAATCGTTTTCTTCTTTTTTTTCTCTGTTTCAATGTGTCTGTGTGTGTTTTTTTCATACATATTTAACACTCACCTAGAAATTGATGTTTCACACAAAAAAACAAAAATAAAAATGAAAGCAGAAAAAAAATCATCGTTATGAAATAAGACCAGTGGGAATTTGAAGATATGACTGCGTGTAAAGATGAAAAATTTTATTCAATATACATTATTTGTATGATGTGGAATATAAATCCTTGATGAATCATACACAAAACACACTAAGATATGAAAAAAACATGAAAAGTACAAATAAAAAGTGATGCAAAACTTTTATTTTTGTATGACCTGATGATACCAGAGGAACAAAAAAAAAGAAATGTTGAAGTGAAAGCATAATTTTTTTTTTGATATCATTTCATATACAATCATGTCACTTTATACCCAGTGCTTCGTTATGACTTCGAAAAATTATACAAATAAACACACACACACACACACACATACATACAAAAAATATACGGAGACAGTTTTGTTCCAGTTTTTATTCTTCACGAGTGTGTAGATTAGCAGAAAACAATAAACAAGCTTGTCATTTATGTTTTTTTTAAAGAGATGGAGATACGTTAAAACAAAATAAAAATAACAAAAAAAGGTCAAGTTGTAAGTTGAGACACATTTATCATGCATGAGTTCACGACCAGCGGCTATCTTTATAAAATGTCGGGAGATGTGATAGAAAAGTGATATTTTTTGTTATTGTTAACATACAAAAAGTATTGTGAGGAGGAAAAGTGACGTATGATTTTGTTTAAAAAGTAAGTTAAGTGTGAGAATACCAAAAATAGCGGTTTCAGTGCAAGCATTTTCCCAACTCACATAGCTTTGTTTGAATTCGAGCCATTTCGGTTTTTCCCCCTGATCCTCAATTTACTATTTGCAAGTTTCGAACTTCACCTTGAGATCAAGAGAACTCTTGAGTCGATGGTTAACGTCTTTCAATACATAAGATGCCTAAGGTTGTCGATCTTAGTTAATAATAAACCATAATTTTCTATGAAAATCTTAGAACTGGACAACAAAACGTCCAACTTTCATCTGAACAAGCTTCATAAACTGATTTAAAAATAAATAGATTTTTTTTGATACAGTGTAATTGTTGTTGTCATATAAAAAAAGCAACTTTTGTAATTAATTCACTTGTTAAAGTTATTACAATAAATAATAATAATAATAATAATAATAAAGAAAAATATACAAAATATTGAAACTATTACAAACTATAACAAGATCTAACAGTCAACTTTCCTCTGTATAGACGAGATATAAAGAAACTATGTTGCTAATTGGATGTCATTTTAGTTTTTCTTTACTTTTCATACGCTTTTCATCCAGTAACTATAATTTATATTTTTTTGTTTTGTTTTGAAGAAAGAGAAAAAAAAACTTTAAAAAAATAATAAAAACAAAAAAAAAAGAAATTTTCAAACAAAATTATTTAGCTTTGATGTGCTTCTGCTGTTTTAAGAGTTTTTCAAATTAATTACAGTAAAAAAAACAAAAAAAAATTTGAAAAGTAATGGAACAAGAAAAATGAATAAAAAATAATAATAATAATGTTTATTATCGGATTGGGAAGTAAGACGCTTAATTAGAGTCAACAACAGTTAAAACATTTTTCTTTGAAACAATTTTTTTTTGTATATCATTGTAATTTTAAATAAAAATGGTAATTATTTTTGCATTGTTTTTATTAAAGTTTTAGATGTTTTAAATGACAATAAAAAAATTAAGTTTTGGGAGTTCATTTACATTTTATCGTAGCAACAAAAAAAAAACATGTATTTACCAGTAAAAATTAAGTGACTTTAAAAAATTTTTGATGGCTATGTTTAAATTTAAGATGGTCTTTATAAATTATTCTTTTTTTTATTTAAATAGTTTTAATCCATAAGACATGACAAAGACCCTTTTTGTACTTCAATTATAAAAATGAAAAAAAAAATTAATAACAGTAAGAATAAAGAAAATGCATAAGCGCATTTAATATTAAGTGACTTTATTCTATTTTGTGCCGAAAAAAATCATCAGCGAATTCAGTACCATCAATTTTACTGTGCACTGGAATTCAAATTAGTTTTACAGTTATATTGTTTAGTAGCTTTCTATTACTGCCTAACTTAATAATGACAAATATTTTCTAATTTAAGAAAAACTAGTGAACCAGCCCTAATTAAAGAAAACTTAAAATAAATCATGATTAATTTAATTCATCTGCAAAGGTTTTTTATTTCAAACTTCAATTGTGGAGCAATTTTTGTATATATACATACAGTATACTTTTTTAGTTCTAGTAAATTTAACTTATTATTATTATTATTATTATTCTTTATTTCAAAATTTTGAGTTAAATACAAAGTTATGGTTATCTTAACGTTACACCAGTGACTTCAAGTCCTTGAAGGTTTGACCGTTTAAAACCGGTGGCGACGACGGGTTTACGATAGAGCTGCCAAAATCCCTCCGTCAATTAGACTTATCAAAAAGATTTCTTCGTGAGTGAGTAGAGTGATGAAGACGTGATGCTGACTTAAATTCCATCAAGCTTAATCTTCTTTGCAGGATTGCTTCTTCACCACCATATACCTTTTACAAGAATTCCACTGCCTCCTTGTCCATCTTAAACGTAACTATTTGATAAATTCCATCTGGCAGAATTGATTTACTGACAAATTCTAATTTATTGATACGAAGATCTTTATTACCTGTAACCGATTGGTTGATAAACTCTCCTTCGGTTTATAGTGTTTTACGCTTTAATATTTTATTATTACATTTTATTAAGTCATCTTTTTCCTCCGTTTCTATCCAGTTGATTCTCTTCATATTTCTCAATAGATCTTTCAGCCACACTTCCGAAAAACGTATGAGAAAACGAAGGTATTTCTTACACCCTTCAAAAAACCTTCTTTAGGTTGTCTATATTTTGTTGAAGCTCGTAAGAAATCTCCTAATCTATGCCAATTAATGACGATTCTTAAAACAAATTAATTCAGTTGCTTTGAAAGTTCTTTTTAAAATGATTAACTTCTTTATTTTTCTCGCTTGCATCTCAATCCCGTGGATAATACTAAACGTGTCTGTGGTGTGAAGGATGGACTCAGTTCTTCACCATCGGGAGTGTGAAAGGTCGTGCGATTATACTTATCTGTAATATCTATCAAAATCTGGGTCATGTAATTAGACCAATTGCGTGTGCTCAACGAATAAATTTTGGTAGATGCTTGTCGTAATATCGACTGGTTACTTGAAAAGCCCATTCATGGGATTGTGGAAAAAGTACATTGTGACAAGTTCCAAATCAGAACAAGCTGGCTTCACTTGCTTTGTTGGATCTCTGGTCTGAGTTGCACTGGTACAGTCCTGCGGGTCTATTTCTCTCGCTTGCATAATTTTGAAGAAACCCTCTATTATGAAAAAAAAACTTCATATTGAAAAAACCGCCATTTTGCAAAAACTGCCATTATGAGAACCCCGCTGGGTTTTTGACCGTTTTCAGGCTCTGGAGTCTAATCTCTGAACTCAATCCCTGAGCCTTATCTCAGAGCTAATGAAGTAAAGTTCATTTTAGTAAACTTCTCCATCCAGAAACAAATCTTCAACTTTTTAAAAATTTTAACCGTTTTTAACGGTTTTTCAGGCTCTGAAGCCCAATTCCAAAACTAACCTCTTCTATCTAATAAAAAAACCGTAGAAAACCATACTGGAATTATGGATAGCTGTCAGTGACAGATTGTTAGAGTGACAGAGGGATAGAATGACGGCGGACAAACCATCTGTAATAGAGCATTTTTTTCTTACGAAATGCACTAAAAAATTAAAGCACAGATTTATTTTTTACAATACTGCAGTACAGACTTCAATACACCCTACAGACAAAAAATGTAACACTTTTGTCACTATTTATTATTATTATTAATATATTAATTTTTTTTCTGCTTACATTTCACAAACAAACACATTGTTACCCATTTCATTATAAAATAAAAAAAAAAATTATAATAATTTTCAGATGATTTAATACCTTATTTTATATAAATATAAAATGCAAAAATAAAATTAATATGGTGACTCGTGTCGTCGTCATTATTTTCCATTTTTTTCGCTCTCATCAACACACAACAACAAACATCATGGTATAATGTGGTGTAACATGTTTTCTCATTATTTAATTTAATACAGGAAATTAAATACTCGGATTTTGTATGGTTGACTGTAAGTTTGTTGTCGTTTTACTGTGTATTTATTATTATTATTTAAATTAAATTAATTTAATTTTTTTTTAAACGTATCCATGGTGTTTCCTTTTCTGTTTTTGTTGTTGTATTTTTTTGATACTTTTTTTTAATAGTAATTATCTGTATTTTTTTTGAACTTAATTCACCTTTAAATTAAATTTACGTTAAAATAAAAATTTAAAGTATGTCTCACTTTTTTTTCTTTTTCTCTTTAAACAATAATCGAAGATTTTCTCTAAGTAAAAGCACTTTATTTTTATTTTATCTTATTTAATTTAACAAAAATTATTCTAACTCATTTACGATGGTAAGTGAACTTGTTGTTCTATTTATTTGTATTTTTTTTTCATTCTTCATCACCATCATCAAAAAATGTAAGAGGCAAAAATGTTCAATGGCATACAATTTATTTTTATTTTACACACATTTTAAACATCTTATTTGAAAATCTGTTTTAAAGTCATTCTAATTTTAAAAGGATTCATAATAAAAATGAGTCAATTTTTATCATCATCCTCTTTTTAGCACAAAGAAAAAATTGCATTATTATAAAGATTGTCTTGGATTTTTATTATGAGAGTTTTGTTGTTGAAGAAGACGAAGAAAAAATTTAAAGCACCACAATATACAGAAAATGTGTCATCATGCTTTAGTACATTTAGCTATGAAGAAATCAACTTAAGTGCACAATATTGTAAGTGTTCATAAACGAATTCTATGTTTTATAAACGAAAATATTGAGAGACGTAATTGTGTTGTTATTTTTAAAATCTGGAGGAATATTGAATAAATTTTAAGCTTTAATGGAGTTTCGTAAAATTAAATTAAGTGCATTTTAAGGATAAAAATGGAGATTCTTTGTCTAAGGTGGCATTAAGTGATCAAATTTCTTGTTTTTAACAGAAAATGAACCAAAAAAATTGAGTAAAAATATCAATCATAGGTTTTCAACTAAACTTATCCTTTATGCGAACCCAGAGCGTAACGGCAAAATTTGGAACTAAATTTTTATATGTTTACTTGAAATAATTGAAGATAGGTCTTGTTAAAAATCTGCTATGATAGCGCTAGGATGGTTTACGCATATTTTTATGGAGCCTCATTAAAGCCTCATCTATGGAAGTTGAGCCTCATTAAAGCGTAAAGATAAATTTAAGGGACATCTGGTGGCCAACTTTTAATAATTGTATGAAGAGTTTTATTAAAACCATGTTAGCCTAACATTGTTAGAGCTTATCGAAATCCAGGTGGTGCCTTTGTAGAACCCAAAATAGTATAAAATTTTCTTCCATTCAATGGCAATTTAAACGACGAAGAAAACGAATTTTGTAGCGACATCTTGAAGCAAAATTTTAACTTGTTGTTTAACAAATTGATGAAAAAATCTATTTTTAAATTTGATTTTAAAGGAAAAAATGAGAAACAATCAACAAGGCTATTAAAAGCTAGGTGTAGTGCCATCCGGTGGACATTTTTCCATTTTTTAGTCACTATTTGAATTGTAATGCAAATAAGACTTTTTGAGAAGAAAATATGGCTAATTTTTCTCCTTTCATTAAATAATTAAATAAATCCTCGTTCATCATCGTTAGAAAAATATTTTTCTTTATATCTCTTTGAATAATCTCCCCATTTTTTTGTCATAAAATTTTAATTTATCATACACACAAATAAAAATCATTTTTACCTCAAGCGCAAACACACACATACACACACTTGCATACTTTCATTAATATTTTAACGAATTTTATTAAATTGTACAATTTTCTTAACACAATTATCTTTTTCTCTCTCTCATGATTTCTGGAATTAAATTCAACAAGCTTATTTTCTTCTTTATTTTATTTTATTATTAATATTAAAGTAAGCTCACACACATACATACACACAGAAGCCTCAGTTCTATGAAAAGAAAAAAAACATTTTGTGGAATATCTTTTGTGATTCACTTTCTGTGTATTTTGTGTGTGTTGTCTAATTCGTTCATATCAACACAACATTCTACAAGTATTATTATTATTATAAATGTATATAAAGATGTGAACAACATTGGATTTGGATAAGAGATGTATACTTAAAATTGCTCACTTAGACGAAAAAGTACTTCAATTACGACAATTTTCTTTCCTTCAAACAAAAATTTCAAGTGTCTTTTAATTGTTTATTTTTTCTCATTTTCTTCTTAATAAGTGTCCTCAATCAAAACGAATATCATTTAAAGAAAATTAAATAATAAAAATAATTCCCTTTAAATTTTTTTATAAAATGTCCTTTTTTCTTCGGATTTTCCTTCTTCATGGGAATTTTATTTTTTTTCTAGCAATCTTTTGTTTAAAATAAATTAAGACACGAATATGGAAAAAGTAGAAAAGTAAACTTTTTAATGTTATTTTATCTGAATATTATATATGTGTGTGTGTGTGTGTGTGTGTGTATGTAAGTGCTATGTATGTTTATTATGAGGATAATGGATAGATCTAATTTTACTTTATCATTTTTAATTAATTATTTATATCTTTCACTCAAACATACACGTATCACATGTACATGTGAATGAGATGAGATTTTAGGATGATGTGACAAATATTTATACATAACTTTTTTTTCTTTTAAAATTGAATTGATATGATTTTGAATTATTACATTTAAAGGGGAAAAAACTGAATCAACATCATTGAAAGTGTTTTTTAATTAAATTGGGTTAATGGAACGAGATTTCTCTTTAAATGTTTTACTAAATTTGAAACAGTTAAATAAGACTTTAAATCTGCAGAGAACAATTTGAAAAGAGAAGAAGTC
The DNA here is from genome assembly GCA_900002565.1 of Culicoides sonorensis. NCBI lineage: Eukaryota > Metazoa > Arthropoda > Insecta > Diptera > Ceratopogonidae > Culicoides > Culicoides sonorensis. Next base: position 420,802 of record LN483356.1, on the reverse strand, counting down.
ATGCTGAAACTTCTTTGGTCTTAAATTTACTGTCAAAACTCTCAGGCAGTAAAGAACCTTTTTTGGCAGCAATATAGGACAATTGAATACAACTCACAGAATTCCACGTAAAGAGCAACTGAAAAGGATAGACAGCATGACTTTGATCCAAAAGATGAAATATGGAGAATTACGAAACAACATTGAATTGAAAACATTTGATCAACAGCATTGATATGAAATCAGAAACAGGAATGACTTTATTTTGCCACGAATTAGATCTAAATTACTTTTTAATAGCTTATTGGCCATTGGATTATCGAATTTTAACAAGCTACCTGATTAACTGAAGAAAGAAACAAATGTAGTGCTCTTCAAGACGTTCTTGAAATCCTACGTCTTAAATATCTGCTTGCTTACTGCTGAATAACTCTTTGATAACTTGTAAAACTTCTGAATATCTTCTAAATGACTTCTAACTAATAATGAAAAATTCTGATTGAACTGCATGAGTGAGTGCTCATAACTCACAAACCTGAATTGAACCTATCTGAATTCTGTTTGAGCTTCGTGGGTGCTCTAAACTCACATAACCTAGCTTCCATAATGTTTTATTAGTTTAAAATCTTTTTTTTTTCAGAAGTTCAGCTAAAAAATTTTCAGCTCAGGGAACTTGTCTTATAACTATTCCATTTTTGTAGAGTCAAGGAATCTGACATGCTTACGTTTTGAAGCTTCGCCCAGGGACCAGTAAACATCCTAAAACTACAAATAAGCTTCCTTGAACAGTTAATTACACGACTCACTAATTTTGTTTCGGATCCTTAGGAAGAAACGTTGAATTTTTTAAAAAATCCTTGTAACCTCGATCAGATTAAGAACAAAAACATTACCAAGAAAACACCTTTTCATGTCCACGCAAGACAACATTTAAATCCATAACTTTCTCCATATCACACACCACACAAATAAGTAGATGCACTTTCAACATTAACCTTACATAAATTTCAGTTGTTACAATTTTATTGGAATCAAGCCATCTCATGCGATGCACAACCTCATACAATCTTCTACACTTATTGAAACGTAAACATTAATTTATCTGTCCGATATATTTTTTCCTCTAAATAATGTTTTTAAATGTGTTTTCTCTCCTTTAAAACATTTCTTTTTTTTCTTAATGTATCAAAGTAAAATCATACAAGAAGAGAAAAATAAGAAAAAAATAGATAAAGACTTGACCAAGTCAGCAAATGCACATTAAAATAATTTTAATCTCTTCTGCCTGTTTGCTTTCTTTTAATATTGAATGCAATTTTTTTTCCTCCTTTTGCACTTTTATTTTATTCATTTTTATTACATTTTACACACCATTTTAATTTATGCGATAAGACAAGCAAGATAAGGCATTAGAAAAGGAAAATTATTTGTATTAGATTTGAACATTTTTACATTTAAAGTTAATATTCCGTAAATGAATATTAAAAAATGTGGTCCTATCTAATGATATCTCAGGAAAATTATTACATCTAATGAACTTGGACATTACTTTTAAATGTAATGTCATTTAATGATATAAAATAAAATGAAATTTAAAAGGAGAAGAGATGCAACTTCTTATCATTTCGCCCATCATTACAACACTTTTCATTAACATTTTTCACACTTTTAAAATCATTTAAGCTTCTGCTTCTTTATTTTCCTTGAACAGAGAAATAATTATATGACCATTAATTACAGTGATTAAATTTTATCATCCACACAGGTATCTTTTTTATAGATATTTACTTAAAAGTACTCGATTTGTACGTGACTTATATATGTGTGGTAGCCCACATGATTATAATTACACATATTTTGCTAACGCAGCCACCAATTTCATATGTTTGGATAGTCATAAGTGTTAACTTTTCCACATCAATAATAGCAGATTATGGTTTTCATATTGTTATTGCTATTAGAAGCCATAGAAACTTATCTAAATATCTGTGTGTGATTCTGTGTGTGTGTGTGTGTTTATGATTCATAACTATTATTATTTTAATAGAAATGTATGTAAAAAGAGATTATTACACATGAGTTGGGAAATTATAATCCGAAATTGTTTGAAATTTACTAATTTAATTAAAAGAAGATTAAATGAGTGAAAACACCTTCAAAGTTCTCTAAACAATTTTTACAATATTTTTTTGAACATACATTTTTTGCCTTTTACAAGCCAAACAATGGATTAAATTGCATAGCAACAAAAAAGGAGGGAAAAAAATGCAGAAAAAAATATCAAAGAACGATAACTGAATTATATAAATTGCTCATGCATAGAACAAGATAACAAACAAATGGACAAAGTGATGCCATGATGCTATGATGCCACTAGTTGAGGTGATAACGTATGTGTGTGCGGATGTTTAAGTAGGTGGGTGAATGTGGTTGAAAAAAATTTATATGAAAGTGCTGATGTGATAATTTTATTGCCAGTAATTTTTATTCTCTACTATTTTTTCTTTTTTTTAGATAATATGACAAGCAGAATCGCATGGACAATGATAAAACGTCACTGGTTTCATTTTATTTAAAGGGTTGTCTTGGTTTTGCGATGATGTGTCGTATTTTTTCTCAAAAAGTTGAATAACAATCCTGGAACAATCAAAAATTATTTCAACAAAAAGAGATAGCTGCTAAATTGTATGTAAGAAGTCTCTCATTCGTCTTCAGTTTTTGGTTGACCTTCTAATCATAGGCTTAGTTGACTAAGAAATGGATTTCCTTGAGCTTTTCCAGTGTGGTATCATTTAATTCACTGTTAGCACGTCAAGGTGACCTTCATTCTTTCGATTAGAGTTTTTTCCAGGTTCCTGTACTTAGCCAATAGTTTTCACCTTCGACAAATTCTAGAATAAAGTTATTTGATCCTATTAATTTTTTTGAAGTAACTGTTGACTCGGACAATACTTGTTGGGTGGACCAAAATATTAGAATGACTTGATATTGACTTGAGGTTGACTCGGACAATACCTTTTGATATCTGATTAAGATTGACTTAGACAATATCTCACTTAATATTTGACTAAGAATTGGATTATATTGGACTTGGAGTATCTCTATTGAAACAAATTATTTCTTTTTTTTATATAAATTTATTTGATTGAAACACGTTTCAACTCGTTCACTCCTCTGACCAGACTGACAAAGCCTACTTTGTGAGCACTGTGCTTCCTCATTGCTAAGTTCCAGCTTCAAGAAATGCCTTCTGTGCTTGAACTGTAAACGTTTTGTTAATTTTATTCAAATTTAACTGTTGTTATTGATGGTGGCATGAAAGCCAACAACTTCTATTCTCGCATCTTCTTTCTTATCCATTCTTCCTTGAACATGGTACTTTATTGTCATGTTATTACCTTCAAGGCACTTTTAAAGTTAACTATGCTCTTACATTGTTTTGATATACTCGCCTCCGTCAATCCTCTTCATTTTTGGGCCTCCATTCGAGCAAGATGATAATAATGATAATCAAACTGACTTACATCTGCACTAGTGCTATGAAATTTTCATTTAAGTTACTCCCTCAAATTGCTAAATTGACAGTTTAAGACATTTTATGTGGTCTTTGATCTCCATATCATTGTTACTTTTATTACTCAGTTAAAAATCAAATCAAAAATAATTTAATAGCCCAAGTTCTCTTAAAACCACAGACAACCTCAACCAAATGTCTGAAAATATATTGCAATTAAAATCTAAACAAGACACAAAAGAAAAGTATAAAATAACATTTTATGCAATACAAATGGTCTCATTCTAAAATCTACATAGAGAATATTTCAACACACACACACACAAAAGTTACTTAGACCTATTAAATTTTATCTGACATAATTCCATGACCGCAATTTGTATAATAAATTATTGATAAATAATCCGATTAATTTATCTCAGCTCATTAGACACATTTTGTATCAAACTGTTTGTGTGTGTGTGCATCAAACGCTGTTAACTAGATTTTCTAGTGAGATAAATATACATACAGAATCCATATAAGTATATTTGATACATTTAATAGTGAAAATAGACATCAAAAGCAACAATGTTTTACCCTCGTTTCTCGTCATCTCTTGTTGCTGATGTATCTCAACTGCTTCTGCTATATATTTATATAATTATTATTATTGTTCAACACGCGTGTGTTTCTATTTATTATGATAATAACTTTGAGAATTATTATCAGACACTGCTTTCGTTATATCACAACTATAGTTTTGCGTTTAAAAAGTAAGAAAACGCGTGTGTACATCTAAAAATTTCATCTTCCCCTATTTCGATATTTTCATATTAATACGATAAACATGTTTTTTTTTTTATTTTACTGGTACATGAATGCAAAGAATGCCTGTTAATAATTTTTAATCCGTATCATAATAATGTTTTATTTTGTATACACAACAACAACAACAACAAAAAGACAACAGATACACACACGATGTTAAAATTATGTTGTGATTGTGTTATGTATCGAAAATAATATAAACAGAATTAAAATATATTTGCGAAACATCAATGGAATACCAATGAAAATATTTTTGGTTGAAAATTTCAATCATACAATAAATGAAAATATAAATTCTTTGTGTATTTAAAATTGAATAAAAACATTTTGATGAGAGAATGAGATATAAAAGTATTTTAAAAGGGTGTCTGATATAATTTTCCACACGCGAATAATATAATTAACCATAGAGACAAATTTGACAAAGAATTTATGTTATTATTTATTTTAATACAATTTAAAAAGATTTTTTTTATTGATTAAAAAGAATTGGGTGTTTTTCTGTATTTGATTTTAGTATTTAGATGAAAAATATTTTTAATCCGATTATAAAATTTACTCGTCAATTCATTTCCTGTTTATTTTAAACTGGTGGGAAAGTTACTGTTGTGATTATATTTTTAAACGGTTCTTATTAGAAATGATACACTGTGAACTAACTTTCAACACTGATAAATAGGCATACTTTTGATGAAAAATCTGGACTAGTGCAATACAAAATCGGGATTTGAAAGCAAAAAATAAAACTATTAAGTTTTTACTAGACTGAAGTTATCAACGACCTCATCAATGACCGTATAATCCTTGAGAAGGGATATTTTGGACCCTCCCCACTGTCATCAACGGCTTTTACCTAGACTTTTTATTCTTTTTTGCTGTTTTTCAACTTTTTTCTTCGTGTCAGAATCAGCTCTCAGCGCCCTCTGGAGTGTTCAATTGAAAAAACACAGATACAAGACGCTGTATTTTTTTATTCTCTATCGATCGGTACACTTTCGACTTTTTCCTTAGAAAATTTGTCAGGAAAGTGTTTCGAGATTAAGGTCAGTTTTGGGACTTTCCTGGTAATAATATTTGTCAATGTTAAAAATTGGGAATCGGGACATTGATCCGAAAATCTGGTTTGTCCCGTCCTATGCCTACTGAAATTTTATTCTGGGATTTTTTGGGACGAAAATACACAATTAAGGTTCCTTTTTAGCGCATTTCCTGAAAATGCTGATATTTAACGTTGTCTGGCTGTCCGTGCTGGGTCAAAATCGCCAATCATGATAAAAATGTCATCTGACCAAAATGGCTGACTTACCCAAAATCAGCATTTCTTGGTTCTTTCTGTTTTTCGGAGAACACTATCAAATATGCTCAGGTTTGAATGTATGTAATGTAACAATCCAGTATGTAGAAAAAAACACCAAAAATTTTCATATCATACCATTAAACCATGTTTTTTTTCATTTTACATATTTTTATGTCATATCATGAAAATTCCTTATTTTTTTTCTCCATATCTTTCGAATATATCACCAAAAAACGAAAATTGTAATAAAAATTTAGAGACCGTATCACAATTCAAAACCCATTTGAATTTAATTTCATTTAAATTTTACAATTTATATTGTGTGATATGATAACTTTTTGCTTTGCTTGCGCGTTTATGTCGTTTTTTATTTGTGAATTGTTTTTTTCTATATGCTATATGTGAGCCTGTGTGTGTAACATGATTTAAATATGTTCAATTTGAATTTTAACAGAAAATAACAACCCTTTTTGCGTTGAATTTTTTTTAGGTATTTTATAATCTCATTGTTCTATTTTTTAAATTGAAATTGAAATTCACTAGCTTGCTGTTTATTTGAAAATTTCAGCTAAAATACAATAATAAAAATTGTCCTTAAAGCTGAGAGAAAAAGATCATTAATTTGAATTCCTTTTACTTATAAAAAAAATAACATTAATTATGTATAAAATCACGAAATAGGCAAAAAAAAATAAATAATAAATGGACTGATTGTTGATATGCTTTGAGTGTTTTCAAACAGTTACGCATCAGTACCATCAATTTCTTAAATGTATAAAAAAAAGTACATTATTATCACTTTTTCTGTTGCCTTCCTGCTTTCATCTTAAAAGCACACACATCAATGTAATAATAACCACTTTATCCATTTACGAAATGTAACGGGATGAGTTTGAAGATATCCGATATCGGATATTTCTAAGCAACACATTATATTAGAAGAAAAAGAAAATCATTAACTACACGCATAGACTCTTATGATTTTTTTTCCTTGCTGCTTCTTCAATATAATCTTCAATCATCAAGTATCTTATCACACGTTTATCACATCAACTCGTCGTTGTTGTCGTCCTTGTCTCTTTCACTTTACATTTAATATACACACACACACACGTATATTTACCTTTAATTTGACATAATATTTACTTCACAACAAACTGATGAACGACATTCTACAAGTTTCATCATGCGTTTAGCGGAGTAAATGTTTGTAGTAGCATGAAACCAGGAAACGGAAAAGCATCAAAAGTGTCATCATTGTATGGAATTAGATATGAAAAAAAATAAAAAAAATATGTTTATGGAGATTAGAGAGTTGTCTTTAAATTTAATACATTTTCTTGTTAAATTTTTTGGTATTAAGGAAAATTTCCATGAAAACACTGAAAATCTGAATAAAATCCAGTTGAAAAGTGATAAAAACACTTTTTTTAATGTACATTAGATGTTAATGTAAAAATATTATCAGCATGATATCAATTCAAAAAATTACAGCAATCAAAGTGTGTGTGTGTTAGAGTTTTGGTACATTTAAATTGAAGTTAATATGAAAAAAAAATGGAAAATACACACACGGGAAGGAAAAATGGGAGATCCATTGAAAGGAATCAAAATTCTAAGTGTATCTAATTGAATTGAATTTGATTTTTCACTTAAAGGTAATAAAATAAAGTGATTTCTTAAGTTTCAGGTCTATACAGGGGAAGGTGCTTGCGAGCGAGTGATAGCTCATTATGGCCGAAAATAGCAAATGGACGATTTTAACGGATTAGAATAGAGTAACGGATTAATTTGTCTTAAAATGGCCAATTATGCCTGTTTATAGGCGATTGAAAGTAATCGAAGCCGATGTTGGTGGATGGCTAATTGTGACCAAAATGGTATTGGTAGAATATGATAGACAAAAGTAAGTAAAACCAATTTAGTAATTTTTTTTTGATTAATTCTACTGCTTACTTCTTCAGCGCTACGTCCATTTTTAAGACTATGTCTATTGAAGAATTACTTTCCAAGTTTCCCTAACTTGCGCTTGCTGTTTCTAGTTTTACATCCGTAATGTTCTCAAGTCTTGTTGGAAGCCATCGATCCAACTCTCTTTGGGGTAAAAGATTGAGCAGTCCGCAGGAGGCTCCAGGGTTTATCAAACTTACAAAGGAAGTGACAAAACAACAATAATTTTTTAACAGTGTAAGAATTCTAAGTTGAAAAATGTTTTTTCAATCACTTTAAAACTTTTCAGGATCTCTTGCAAAACGGCTTCCTGTGCCTTAAAGCACATTAAATTTAATTTTCATAATATGATATGTGATATGATACAATAACGTCACAAAATAGTACGATCACAAAAAAATAGATATTCAAGTCAAATGTGTTAATTTGAAGAAAATTAATGACAATACCAAAATAGAGACACAATTTCGCCTCATTAACACCAACATATATCGAACCAATACTTTGAACAAAAAAAATTAATTAAACTGATTTTCTTCTGAAATTAATTATCTCGCAACCAATTTCCATATTAAATGTAATCGATAATAAGAGAGCACATTTATTGAGTGTGAGTAACATTAAAAAGGAAATAACAGAAAGAAAATTCGATATAAATGAAAATAAAATGAAATCTTATTTCATAAAAGCTTTAGGGATTTTCACTGAACTGAAAGATAGACTGTTGCTTTTAAGTTTTTTTTACTTCTCTTTATCTTTATCCTGCATTGTCTTAGAATGAGTTTGAGAATGAGTTTCATACTTTCATATTAGAAAATGTATTTTGAATTGGACTGTGTATGAAATTTAAAGAAGAAGATGATGCGAAATCTAATGAAATCCTTTGAAGAAATAGACAGACTAACAATTCTTCCTTGGTAAAATGGATATAAAATAAAATAGTGCATTTATTTTAAAAAGATATCATTTGAGAGATATTTTGTAGTTTGTAGTTATGAGTGCATTCTATACGATTTATCTTTTCTAGCCAGATATATGTGAAAATGGATTTCCTTTTTCTATGCTTATGATATTTTATGTGTAGTTTAAGACATGTGTTGCAAATACTTTAAAATGGGATGAATTTTCACATAAAATAAACTTTTTCGAGTCTGGATAATGAAGAAGCAGGGATGAGGTCTAAATGGGCCATGGTGCAAATTTATGCTGAGTGCGTTGATTTTGATCAGTAAAGCAGTACCTGATTTCACAAAAAACGAAGAAAATTAAAATCCATATAATAACACTATACAACAAATACGCGAAACCTGAGCCTCCGAGTCGAGGCTTTTACTGGCGTCACTTATGATCAAAATAAGTAAATTGGCATTCAAGAAATTTCCCTAGGACGTCAGGTTCCTGAGATAAGCCCATAGGGTCATTTAGGCTCTTTCCATATAATATTTCATAAAAACGGATTTTTTTATGAGTTAGAATTAAAAAAAAAGAATGTTAAAATAGTTTAAAAAGTATTTGACGTAAATATATTTCATGTTCAAGCGAAAAAATTGACAATTTTCCCTAAATTCTGTTATGCAAACAAGAGTTGGAAAACACAAAAATTACAAAATTCACCAAAATTGTGCATTTTTTCTTTGTGTAATGAAACTTTTGTACGCTAAATACATTTTAAACTTAATTAACATTCATTTTTCAAGTTCTGACTCATAAAAAAATCCGTTTTTATGAAATATTATGCTTTAAAGAGCCTAAATGACCCTATGGGCTTATCTCAGGAACCTGACGTCCTAGGAAAATTTCTTGAATGCCAATTTACTTATTTTGATCATAAGTGACGCCAGTAAAAGCCTCGACTCGGAGGCTCAGGTTTCGCGTATTTGTTGTATAGTGTAATGAACTTAACATATTAGAAAAATGTTTTAATAACAATGTAGGTTATATTGCTATGTACAGTAATGCCTTTTTTAAAAAAAATTACCAACTATCAACCATCAAATGCTTATGTAGAAAATCAGAACAAGAAAATCAAGGAGGCTATTTTAAATAAAAAAAACGACATCAACCATTAAATTGGTATTTAGAGAAATCCTATGAATGCGCTGAAATGCAATTCAATCAGTTAAGTGTGCCACAACTGAATCTAAAAACTGATTCGTCCGAGCCTTTGAACAAAAAAATAGAAAGTGAATCATATGATTAACAATCGGAAGTTTCACCTGACTTATTTAACAAAAATGTAGAAAAAGTATGGTCTGATAAAAGAAAAAATAAACAAGGCCCCGAAAATTTAAAAAGACACTTAGAAAAAAGAATGCCAGAAATAATTGAGAAGGCTAATAAAAAAGAAAAAAAACTAAAAGCATCATAAGTATTTCAGAGAATTCTATGCTAAGCTTGCTCCCCGAAAACGATGTAGTAGAAGATATAGAGTACAATGATGGCATCAAAGAGTTTATAGTTAGTAATAATCGTGAGCTTAATACAGAGAACTGAGTAGTCCTTGAGCCTGGATACTATAAAGAAGTAAGAGATCTTTTATTCCTAAAATTTAATAGTGGCTGATTTTTAGACTTTAAATGAAAAAAATATATCAATCATGCAGTAATTGTTGCCTTGATAAGCATATTTAAGAATAACAGCCCATTGAAAGACGATATGTGTCGTTCCAGCTTGCAAAGTGTCAGAGCATTCCCCAACTAAAGCTAAACAAAAGACAATCCAAAGAGATTTTTCCAAAGATTTTATGTCATATCAAAAATATATAAAATGCCTTTTTGCGCTAATTGTCAGAAAATAGCTAATTTTAACCCACCATCCATGAGACATACTTACATACCTACTCAGACGACAAGAAAATAAAAAGATGTATTTGAAAACAAATACCACCCCTGAAAACAAAATTGAATGCGAAACAGTTTCGGATATTGTTAAATGAAGAAAAGTTATAATACAAAGTTCAACTCAGTAAAAATTTGTTTCAAGGAAGACCATTAAAATAACCTTATGCTATATTTCTATAAAATTGAGCTCAAAACACTGACAGACGTTCACAAGTGCCTACAACTATCGCATTTGTTCATATTGATAGCAAATGCGCTAAAAATTAAACAGCTACCACAAAAAATAAGGTAACAAACAAAATAATAAATAGGCACACACAAAAAATCCATATAATGCTGAATGAACTGGCATTATAACGCAACAGATTGCTTTGGGATTTGGGCTTTTATTCTCTTCATAGCTCACTCTCACTCAGTTTGGTATATCATTGCTTCTTCATTATTTTCGCTTAACAATGAAACAGTATGAGATAAAGGTTAAAAGCTTGCATTTTCCCTTCGGTCATCAATGTAATGGAAAATATTTTATCTGAAGCAGGAAAAACCATTATATGGTGATTAAAGTCTCGTTAAGGATTTTCTTGATTTTTATTTTGACTTGAAAAACTTATAAATTATTGATAAAAGTGAATGAGAGTGAGTTAAAAATAAGGGGTGAAAGACATTAATCTAGAAATACCATGAAATAGTCAATTAAAAGTAATTATCTCACTTTATCAAGTGTCAAATGATGTATAATGATAATAATAATAAGAAGAATAACGAACAAATGGTCCTAATGACATTCACTTCACATGAACGTATAAAAAAGTCATTGTGAATACGAAAAGAAAAAAATCTTAAAGACACACTTGCTCATTTGCATAATCTTTAAGAAAACATTCAAATGAGATGTAATTAATTAGGTAAAAAGTGGTGCACAGCAGGCAGAAAATATGTTTTTAAGCTATTTATTCAAGGCACTTGCTGTATGTTTGTCTGCATGTCCCCTTGTCCCATTTATTTAAACACATACAAAATTTTTACTTGTACATTTTTTTTATTCGTGTTGTTTACCATTTTTCTCTCACTCTAAAACGACTCTTGTTAAATTAAAAAGGTTTTTTGTACCGTTTCTCATTATAAATGTATGGCAAGGAAAACATTTAAAAGCAACAACAACAAAAAAGTAAAGATAAATGTCTCCATAATGTAATGAAATTATCTTTTCCTTTTTTTCCTCCTAATGTCATACAACAAAAAATAAATATTCAAGTAGGATAAAAAGGAAGGCAAAACCGTTTAAAAGAAGAAAAAAATTATACAAGCGCAAAAAGAGAAATATCTTAATCATTTCAAATGAGATGTATTAACCCCAATGATTGTCCTGGATTTATAACCCTTTTACTCAACAAAAGCAATGAAATATTTCTTTTTTTCTCAACATTAAAGATTTATTGAGGATTTTCTTCACATGTTTTATTATTTATGAGTCGAAGCTCGGAAAAGGACTGAATTTCCTTAAATAGATTCCAGACATGTCACTAAATTCATATGAGGGTGTAGCTCATAAATTTTCTTGCAATAATAATTCATAAATTTCGTGACGATTGAATGACCAGAGCCATACTGAAGGATGACACGTGGTCAAATAATACGAAACATGTGTCTTTCGTTGAAATGAATAAGCGTATTGCGTAAATTGCTTTACCTTAAACTGACAGACAGAGGCACATTTTTCATTTGAAATGAAATGAAGAAGGTGAATTTTCAATATTATTAATGTCTTTATACAAAATAAAAGAAAGAAAGAAAAAAGGATTAAAAGATGAAATACATCAAAATACACCCCTTTGCTAAAAAAAATGTTAAGCGTTTTAGTCCCACATGTGTTTATCGTCTGTAGTGAGATCAAATAAAAAAAGATAAAAAAAAATTTAGGGAACATAAAAAATGAACATCAAAATGTGTATTCAAGTGAAAGTATATAAAAAATTCATTTTATTTCATCAAAGGATCATTTAAAATATTAAAAAATGCACATTTTAATTCATTGAGTCAAGGTATAAAATCAATTGTAAGCAATAAATTTTTGATTAAATGCTCGATTGTACTCAAAAAATCATTATTGATTGATATTTGATCATCAAAATAACATCAAATGATTGGAAGTGATATGTGATGATGTGGAAAAAAATACGAGAATATTCCTTTTGTTTTACTTTACAGTGGCTCAGATTAAAATTCAGTTGTTATGCCATTTGATCAGGTTCTCTGTAGTTTTTCTAGGATTCTAGAGTCAGTTTTTAGATAATTAGTTACCACGATACACAAAATTTAGGTTGTAAGGTATGAAAGAGAACAGTGACAAAAATATACTATTACATATTTCTGTTTGTTTACACTGTTAAAAAATTATCTGAATATTAGGATGCCGATTTCTCATTAAAATATTGAGACAGTGAAAAATGGAACTGATTTTTTAAATCAAATGACTCTGAATATATTTAAAGGATGTGATGTAAATTGTCCTATTCAGCATGATCTATACCACTCCTTGACTACCTCTTCAATACTGATTCGAAATGACTAGCGCAAATGACTCAATAAAGTATGAAATGATCGCTATTAGTATTTTCATTCAAGTCGAACTAAATACCTCATTAACGAAGTACCACAAGAGTAGAGCCTAGCATCGTTACTTTTTTATCTAACATGTAAATGATTTATGTATGTAAATTATCTTATTTGCCTTTAAACAGGGCATGACGTTGAACCTAATATAAATGAACCTTTTACCCCTGGACTTAACTCTTAAGCTAATTTTAATTTCAGGTGTATTGTATTGTTATATTGATGCATTGTTTTAATTAGTTTTAAAGAGCTTGGGGTTACTACGTCTGTATTAACGAAACTCACTTTTAGTTCTGACAAGAAAATTTCTTTTCAACCAGCTCAACGAATTATATCCAGTACATTCAGTCTTATTAAAAAAAACGTAGTATCAGCTTTCAAATTAATGGAAATGTATGTACATATTTTGAAAAACTTATCTTAATCCATGATATTGAAGTCTCGATGACTCAGGAAGCCGAAATAGGCAGTAACTTCTTAATAAATAAATAAAGCCAAATTATGTTCCCTGAATTTTAAATAACATTTGAATATAATTTTATATATTTATAATTTATAATTTTCGTATTAAAAGTTACAGTACTACTTTCGAAAATTTAGCAGGAAACGAATATTTTTGAATAGCCCAAAGGGTCAAAAAACGTATTATTGTGATCTATCTTATCAAACCGCCTAATTTTTTTATATTGCAATTTCTATTTTTTACTGATTTCCATTTTGTCTGTTAATATTTCCAGTCACTATCCTGTTATGAGCTGTCCCAAAAAATTCTAAGGTAATTGACACTCTAATTTTTCTTATAACTTTTTAACAGTGTAAAAAAATAGGAAAAATGTTCATAGTACTGTACGAGCATGATTAATTTTAAATTTTTTAAATTTTAAGTGAGATCACAAATGATTTTGGCTGCAATGAAATCTAATTTTCCTAGTGCTCTGAGAGGCCATACCTGCAAAAAGGCTCTTAGTCAATCATGAGGTCCAAATATAAATTTACCAATATTTTTTTACCATTAAGGACAGCTTATAAATCTCAATTCATTGTTTCATCTGTTCAATTTAGTCCAATCCGATTTTTAATCTCAATACAAAATAAGTACAAACAATAAAACCACACATGGATTGAAATAAAAGCAAATTGATGTAATCCATTTTTAGTTCAATATAAATTAATAATCCTTTAAATATCTTCTTAAATGATTTCTATTTTGAATTGTAATTTATCTCCACATTTATTTTAATTTTATTTTAAATAAATGTACTTTGCTTGATTTTCAACAAAAAAATTAAAATGAATACTAATCTTTGTTGTTTTCATCAGGATTGAGTTTCAAAAAAAATACGAATTCATGTTTCATATTAAAATGTTGTGTCTTATAATGTGATGCAGGAAAAGAGTTTTTAACTTTGATGTTCTGTATGTGCCTTCTCATCTTGGAAGAAATAAATAGTTAAAAGATACACGGAAGCCATATATAGTAGACGATTAAAATAAATGTAGTTGAAGGAAAGTGTAGTCATTCACATTAATTTCCTTTTTGCTCTACGACTATGAACTATGAATTTGGTATGAAGTTTCTACCCAAAAAAGGATTTCACTCATGATATTATTATGAGATGAGCTTGTAGTGAGAATTAAGGACGACACATATACTCTTAACATAACACGTCGCACACGTATTAAAATATATCTTGTTCATTTTCTCTACAAACACATGCAATGCAAACGCTTTGAACAACCTAAATAACAAAAGATATATATCTTGCTTAATGTAAAACCTCTTCTGGTGTACATTAAACGCAATTTTTGTGATATGATATCTTACTTATGTGATAAAATAATGAAAAGATGAGTTCAGACAGCAGGAAGTGAATCAACATTCAAAGAAAATTCACATTCAACAGTGATATTTATTACAAAAATCATCATGAAGAATTTTAGTTATGAAGGGGATATGACAATGTTAGTGCAGTCTTTGTGTAATTTAATAAAAAAAATATTTAGCATCGACTCACTTTGTACTCAGGTCACACGAAATTTACTCACGAGATGTCAAATCACTTGCGCCAATTTTCAAATTTGGTAAGTTACCCTTTACTACTACCTCATTAACATTAAAATTGCGAGTTATTCATAATTATAACAAAATTTTATAACCATAAAGATAAATTACATGGATTTACAGTGAAATAAACGTTTACAAACAACAACAATAATAAAACACTTAAGATTAATAACACGTGACTGGATTACAAAAAAACTTTCAACTCTCACAAACTTTCCTCCTGTCATTTCATTGTATTTAAATTTATTTGAACATTTGTCATTTTCAACATTTTTCGTTTCTTATCATATTCCATTCTTATCACTGAAATCATGTGTCACATTTAAACTATATATCAAACATTTTTGAAGTCAAATCACACCAAAAAAAAAATAGAATACAAATGATAAGATTAAGACACAAAAAAAAAATTCGACATTTCAATTAAAAATATCATAAACGATCAAAACATGACAGGTATGATGTTTTATCACATCCAATAGATTTGACATTAAAACAATATAAATTGGTTCTTATCTTTTTATATTTATAATTTGTTATGATAGAAGAAATAAAAAGAGCATAACAAAAAATACCTGGAAGATACAAATTTATACAAAGTGACGTGAAAAATATTCCAGTCAATCAAATTAAGGTTTCAGGCGATTTTTTTTTTGTGTCCTGTGACTTGTTATGACTCGGGAATTAGAAGAAGGAGTGGAAAATAAATTTATCTCTGATTGTTTTGGGTGATGTGGAAAAACAAAATACAGGTGGGTCGAATATTTATAAAGTAACACAGCTATTATTTGTGTGTGTGTGTTTTTTTTAATCGTATGAAAGTATTATATGAAATGAATCAACACCCTGAAGGCACTTGTACAAATAATCAGAAAAAAATAAAAATTATATGAAGAGGGAAATATCCTTCTAAATGCATTGTTAAGAGCTATTAGACAGGAATAGTGACGGTATTCAATTTTTTGAATCTACAAATTTTTTTATTAAAAACTCTATGATCAAGTATTTTTATACAGCAGTCATAAAACCGATAATCATCTCTTGAACCTCCGTATAAAAGACATGAGTCGAAGTTCAAATGGCATCTAAGAGTTTCGCAAAAACGACAGACGACACTGAGCTTTACTTTAGGGTCTGAGAGTATCGAAAGTCGTTATGAAATAGAAAACGGCTTCTTAATTTGTTCTTACCATTTTCACAAAAAAAGAAAATTTCACATTGTTAAAGGCTTTTGTAAGTAGTTTTTATAATACTTTTAAAATTACAAAGCAAAGTTTGATGAAACGAACGACACGTTTCACGAGATCATCCGCCCCGCACTGGTCACAATCAAGAATCATCAACATTTTCTCGAAGCTGGCAAGAATGCTACAGACGAACGTCTACAACCAGCAATGGACGAACTCGAGAAAGTTGAAGAAAAACTCGATCCATTCTCACCAGAAGTCAAAGCAGAGTTCCTCAAGTTTAAGGCAGAATTAAAAGGCGTACAAGATCAATACGATAAAGTGTAAAATGAGTGGTCCAACGCTGTTGGATTCACTAAAAATTTATCGAATTCTTTCAAGACAGTACCAGCAGAAACTCAAAAGCGCAAACGCGTTTACTTTACTTGATTTTTTTTTATGACTAGTTAAAATGAACTGAAAAAGTAATTTTTTTGATATTTTTATTTTAAGACAAAATTGCAAAAATGTTCTCCTGTTGTTTGTCTGTTTGTAATACCTCAAGGATCCCTAAAAGAATTTAAATTTCATGCATTTTAATTGAAATTTAAATTTGGATGGTGACATAAACTTTGGACCACAAAAATAGCCACTGATAGTGAAAAAAGTCGTGTATCGCGAAAAAAACGCGAATCACGAAGCCGCAGATCGTAAAAAAACGCGAATCACAAAAACCGCGGATCGTGAAAATAAAACTCGGATAGTAAAAAAAACCACGGATCTCGAAAAAAACGCGGATTATGAAAAAAAACGCGGATAACGACAGTATTATTGCAATAGAACTGAACTGCATATGGCAATAGCTAAAATAAGGCTACAAAGGATTTCAAAACCCATGTACTATTGGTTAGATGAACCTACTGAAGGTTATTGAATTATTGACTGACCTGAGGAAATCATTGAGCTCCAATGGTTCTATAAATGCATGAAAGATCTGTTTAAGGTGGATAATTTAATAAATTTTAAGGAAATATATGATAAGCCATGATAAATCTCACTCTCATTATCCCTACCTAATACAAGCAAAAAAAAAATTGAAACAAAAAGATGGTGCCTAATTTTCTCAATTTTTCTTCAACACAAATATAATTTTCATCTCACATTCAATATATACATATATGAACTTATCTTAAAACAACTTTTATAGTATTTGTACAAATAGTAGAGTAAAAGATATAAATTCATCATTATTCATGTCGTATTTCACATTCTTCATGCTTATTTTCAACTCTATAATAGATATATCTATGTAATAATAAAAATATAGTGTGAGTAAGTAAGTAAAATATACATTTAGTAAAAATATAATAAGTCAAATTATTCTTAACATGTTTCAAGACAAGTACAAACATTTATATTGTCTTATCATTGAATCCTGTGTATGTTGTTTTTTGTATGTCACGTGATTTAAGCTTTATCGCGTTCTTCACTTTTTTTTTCTACTCTCTACTTTTATGTTATATTATAATTTTTCCACTGATTCTCACTCCAAACAATAATAATAATAATAATGTATGCATATGAAGATATTTTTTTCCTTTTTTTTCTCTGTTTGTGTGATTGTACTTGGGATTATTAGGACGTGTTTTGCAAGATTGATAAGAGAAAAACACCTATCGAATAATTTTTTCATACAACGTTTACCGGATTAGAACCAAGATTAGCACATGAGTTTTAATCAGGAAACAATTCAATGAGGGTTGCAACGAATAAAACGTTTAATTTTCATTTTCTCTCACACTTGAATTATCTCATAAATTATATCAAGTGTCTAAAACTGGAAAATTATTAACTTTACACTAAAACATACATACACACAGTCACTTTTACAATAATTCAAATTAATTCAACACCTATTTTTTATTACTATATTATTTTTAACTTCCTGTTTTCCGTTTGATATATAAATTATAATAAATATAAAGTGCAACATGCACTCTTTCTCGTTTTTTTCCTTCTCTTTTCCTTTGATCATAAATAATCGCTTAACTCATAAGTGTAAGCATCATTTCTTATAAATATATTTTTTAATACTTTTCTTTTTTGCATACATATGCAAGGTGGATATAAATCTGTATATAAATATAATAAAAAGGAAAAAATATATTAAATGATTAATATACAGTAGAGTTAAAAAGTAAAGTTACCTTGTGATACGATATTTTGAACAAAAGTCACCGTTTTCTCGTCGTTGTAATTTTTTTTGAATTGTAAGGGAATCGCTGCTTATAGAAGGAAGAAGGCAGGCATGTTATTAAGTAATAAATATAAAGTCAAGTAGATCTAAAATAATAAATGACGGTAATACGAGATTGTATATTGATATAAATCATAGAAAATGAGTAGTTATGGAAGGTAAAAATTTAAGTGCATGAACAACAAGTTAGCATGGATTTTTGTAAACTGTTTTTTTGGAAACATATTCTTGATATTATTTTGTAAGAAGTTAAACTTCATTTAAAGTGCAGGTTTGAAATGAATTCGAGCCTCATAATGTAATATCTAGACCTTCCAGCCATCAGATAGCTTTTGGGAGTTATAAGATTAAGGTTTAAAGATTTTCTTAAAGAACAGTTTTTGATGATATCATCAAGAGTGCGAGATGCAAGATCGTTGTGATGGAGGACGATAAGAAAACGAGTAATGGCATGATTTGGAATAAGAAAAATGATTATTTTTAAAACTGAAGGTTCTTGTTTTTTTCTGAGTGCTCGGACCAGTGTTAGGTAAGTTATTTTTACTGTTCTTAGTATTTTTAGTAGCTGTTTTTGTCCTGTACTTCTCACAGTGTATTTGATCCAACTTCTAATAATTTTTTTTCTGAAAAAGAGATTAGAGAACTGTCGAAAGTGCAAGATCTAGAATATAGCCAGAGAATTCCTAGTACAAGCGTTTACGTTTACGTTGATAGTGTTGAAACTGTTTTTGATGGATGTTCTGCAATTGACTGAGTAAATCGTGCCTAAGCTATACTTTTCAGAAATAATTAAGATTATCATCGTGGTATGAGGTGGTTTTAACTGACATGGCGATGGCTTTACTGTGACGTCAGGTGCTTAACTTTTAGCTATGCGCTTCGTGTACACTACATAGGATAGCGTTGGTTAATTTTTATTTTGTGTGAGTGTATACGTAGCGCATATCTAAAAGTTAAGCACCTGAAGCCGGCCTTAAAGTATATCAAGTAACATGCTTTGAAAGCCAAAGGTACCATGACGCTACTTTGTATATACTGAGTAAAGCCTTGCTAAGTAGCCTACTGGCAGATTGGTAAATGAATTGATCATTATTTGACTTCTGCTTTCTCAAATCAATTATAGTTTCTTAAATTTTCCACTTGTAACTATACCAAAGCCTTAGATAGGCTTTAAAGCTCAAGAATCGTTAATTTTATGCTTGCCATCTCGCTCATGGTCATTTTGTTCCAATTTTCAACCAAATCAAAACCAAAATCTTCAATTAATCCAATAGTCCAAAAAATAAAAACATATTTTTATTGAAAAATTGCAAGAAAAACATGCACATTAAACTGAATTACACTCATAAAGCGATATCCATCAATTCAATCAAAAATAACATCATTTGATTACCATCGAAAAAATCTTCTCTTTTTTTATCCAATCATAATCTGTTTGATCAAATTAAAACAACAATCTAATGTGAAAAAAACAATCAAATAAAAGGATTTCCAAGACTACGTCTAATTACCACTGATAAATTTGTATAATTTCATTCCATGACATACAAGAAGAAGGAGATTAAATAAATGATGTAATGATAAAGATCTCTTACAGAAAGAAAAGGGTTTTTAATCAAGAAAACTCATACTGTTCTAACACATAACTGAAGGCGATTAAATGTGAGTGAGAAAATAAATTTTGACGCATTTTTGGTAATAATGAACCATTAAATGTGTGTGTATGTGTGTTTGTAAATTTATATTAAAGAAAGGAAAAACCACACATCTAATAGATTATGGGATATTTATTAATTGGATGAAATTGATTAACTCAAAATATTTTTAGTATAATAATAATATATGATGTGGTCTCAAAACATCTTTCTTTTTTAATAAGTAATGATATGGTTTTATTTTCCTTATCTTTTAATTTACTTTAATAATGTCCTAGATTCAATATGTTTTTTTTGTCTTGTCTTTGCTTGTATACAATCAAATGAAATAAAATAAAATCTGATCATTACTTTATTTTAGTTTCAATTCTGATTTTTTTTATGTACATTTACACAAAAGTTGATTATTTATTATCTTTTAGTATAATCAAAATCTTTTACTATTATTATTACTTATTATGATTCTGTCTCTATTTCTTCTGGATTCATCTCTAAATTGATTGTTTCAATGAAGACGTTGACTAACGCAGAGAAAAAAAAATAAAATAATACAATTACGAGTTACGATTGAATTTGTAGAATGAGAAATATCATAAAATAAAACATGAAAAAAATTGAAACAATTTATGCAGAAAAACGTTTTACTCATTTTGGTATTGGAGCCACAATCAATTTTGTTTTGATATCAGTTTTAATGTAAGAACTGAATTTGTCATCATAAATATGGTTAAAGAAGCAGAGGATGTGGGTGATTTCAAGAAATTTCACTTACTTAATTTAACTCGGAGATGACACTTTTCTCTCTCTCTCTCTGAGAGACCGCGTTGGATCGAATAAGACCCTAAGAGCATATTAATCAGCCACGATCCTTCAGCTGACCACTAAATTCGCATTGTTTTCCAAAACTGCAGGAAATGAATTGAAATCCTTCGACTTGTAAACGACAGAGCTCTATTTGCACAGAGAATCACCTTACACTGCTATGAGGATCGAGAGGTTATTTCAACTTACAGTCTGGAATCATTAATCAAGAATCTTTATTTGAGTTCAGGACCCTTCGGAACAAGAAACGTGGAGTGGAAAAATGTCAGGTTTCTCTGTCTTGTACTTCCACCTTTCTTTGGGGCTTACCAAATCTCAGCGTTCACGAACGTTTTAGAAAAGCATAGCTGGAGTTCAATCAGGGTTCATTAGTGCCAAATAGGCTACTCATCAAAGTGTAACTTTTAGATAAGGACTCCTCGCCCTCTAGGCTAAGATAAAAGCAAATTAAGTATTGGAAGAAAATGAAAGATGTCAGGACACTAAATAAGGACAAACCTGTTAAAACAATGATTGCCTTTTGAAGTAACCAGGGGCGGATTGACCCTGGCATTCTGAATGATTTTCTTTAAAGTGTACTCTAAACTTAACTTTTATAAGACGTTCGACTGCGGTTTTACTGGCGTTTGCCAGATTGCCTGTATGACCAATTCGCCACAAGTCGTAACCTCAAAATATCGATCCACATTCTAGCGTCAATCACTTTTTCAGTACCGGAAAGCTCATAGGATCGGTTTTTAATAGTCAATCACTGATTTTGACTTATCTTAGCTCATAGGCTTGTGATGGCCTTACCGAGCTGCCACGGGTTTTGATCCTTTCATGTTTTTCTTTATAACTGTTATCCAGCGAAAAGTCATTTTTATTAAAAAATAAATATAATTTTCTTATTTAAACATAACTCTTATTACTCTGCTCTGAACTTATCAGTGTGTGCATATGTGTGTGTGTGTGTATTTACTTGACATTAACTAATAAATCCCTCAATTCTAATGTATGTGACGATAAATATATTACAGCAAATGAAAACGAATATGAAAAAATCATTTTATTATTCTTTATCTTTTTATTTGATTTTCGCATTCACATACACACACACACACACAGAGCCACATACACACTGTTGATGATGATCCAAAATAATTCGGTTAAGTCCTTCTTTGCCCTCCACACACAGAGATATTCCACTTGTAACATATTATTACAGCAACAACAGAAAAAAAAGAATAAGAAAAACCCTGTTTGTTATGGTTATAAATAAATTGCCATTATTCACATTTTCGCATTTATACTGTGATATCCTTCTCATATCAGAGCAAAAGACACAAAGATGATACTTTGAGATAAATTCAAGCTAAACAACTTTCAATGAGATGTTGCGCTTTCAGTGAAAAGTGACTAATATCAAAACTAGGAAATAGAATACAGAAAAAATAAATAGAAAATAAAGCAACAATATTCGCAATATCTATATCCAAAGAAATGGTAAGAGGCGAAAATATATCTAATCTGTATGATCTGAGTTATAAAGAGACATGGAGGATAAATATAATTTCATTTAATTCACATATCAAATGAAAAAAAAAATTCTATTTCTCTCTCACACAATAATCCCAATTTTATGTCAAATTTCCTTATTTATATTATTTTCTATTTATTATCTTTGACTTATCTTATTGATGATAACATTCATCTATTTTTTGTGTCATTCATTATTTGGGCCATGTAAGGAAAAGCTCTCTCATTTCATATCAAGATATGGTTTAGTGGTTAATTTTCTATTTTTTTTCTTCCTTATTTATTTATATGTGAATGACATTATCTTAATCGTGTATCTCGAATAAACTTAAATTGTATTGGTCAGTTTTCATTTGGCATGACATTCAAAGCTCCCTTTTTCTGTTCAGATAAGCATTCAGATACAAGTTGAATTTCAATTGAAATCGAAACTAAAACTGAAAATTTATTTCATTCAAATTCCAATTGTTGTTTTTACACTTGCAAACTTTTCTGTTATCACAGTTTTTGCAACGATGATGATGATGATGACAAAAAGAGAAAAAAAAAATACAAAACAAATCAAAACAATTTAAGAAAATGATTCACCTGAGAATACTTAATTCTTATTGTTGTTTGAATTGTATTCATATAAAACATGAAATAACTTCAATTTAAATGGAAGCACGAGTTGATTGTGTTTGTTTTTTTTTGTCTAGTTGGTATTTGAAATTGAGAGGGGAGATTTGTGATTTCAAGTAAAATTCATTTACTAAATCATACTTTTATGTTATTTTTACTTGGAAAATTGAGATATGACGACAATGATGATGATGATAGAGAAAAATTTCTTTGAACTTTAACATGATACAATTGTAAATTGAACATTATCAGAAAAATTCAGTTGATTTTCATGTAAAATTGATTGTTTTTCTTATAAATTGCAGTTCGTGTAACTTTTCATGACTAAGCTTCGATTTTTCTGGTGAGTTTTCGATTTTCCTGGAAATTTTTCGATTCTTCTGGTGAATTTTAGATTTTTCTTATTATTTTTCGATTTTCCTGATGATTTTTCGATTTTTCTGATAATTTTCGATTTTCCTGATGATTTTTCGATTTTCCTGATGATTTTTCCATTTTCCAGGTGTTTTTTCGATTTTTCTGGTAATTTTTCGATTCTTATGATGATTTTGCGATTTTTCTGTTGATTTTTCGATTTTCATGACTATTTTTCGATTTTTCTGACCATCTTTTAGTCTTCTGTACCAATTTTCAATTTTCCTGATGATTTTTCGATTTTCCTGGTGTTTTGTCAGATTTCCTGGTGATTTTTGGATTTTCCTGGTGATTTTTCGATTTTCCTGGTGATATTTTGATTTTTCTGATGACTTTTCGATTGCCTGATGATTTTTCGATTTGAAATTTGCCTGACCATTTTCTAGTTCTCAGTACCGATTTTGAAGTTTTCAGACCATTTTTGATTTTCCTGGTGATTTTTCGATTTTTCTGTAAACCTTCTGGTTTTCTTTACAATTTTCCGATTTCCTCAACCATATTTAGAACATTTTAAAAAAATTTTTAAGCTCCGATTGCATAAAACTCCTTTATATAATTCTTTACAATCAGTGAAACAACAAGTCGCTTAAAAAATTTCTTTTTCTTATTCATGCATTGCAGACCTTTCTCATAAAATACATAAATAAATATTTTGTGTATGTTTACGGTCTTTTGATGTATAAATTATTGAGTCATTTTACGCCCTTTTTTAAATCCCTCGTGGTGTCTACGATATATTTATTTTCGTCCTGTCTAACTCCAGAACCAATACTGTCTGTAAATCTAATGAGTTGTAATGTAGATGAAAAATCTCCTTTTCTACATTTTTTTTTCTATTTTTTAAATGAAGAAAAAACACACCTCCTTTAACTGCTTAATATTTATTGCACAGATCATTTCCCTTTCCAGTAAAAAAAATTTTTTTTACACACACAACTTAAACAACAAAAGGACTTTTTTCTATTTTGGAGATTTTGTACATAATTTTTGTATATTTATTGCACATAATCTCCAATATTTTTATTTTAAGAATAGAATCCGAAGGAGTGACAGAGAGAGAGAGAGAAAAAATAAGAACTTTTTAAAAGATAAATTTCCGGATTATGTGATCAATGAGACGCTTATTACTTATACACAAATCTTGAATACATATTAGAAAAACAGTATCTTTGAGTATCTTGTAAAGTAATTTTTTTTAGTACATAAATAAATATTTTTTTTTTATATCTCTTTCAATTTCATATTGAAAATTGCTTCTTTATTCTTAACTCTTGTCTTGTATATGGAAAAATAATAATAAAATGATGAAAAAATGTAAAAGTAACGAGAATTATTTGAATTAAGTGCATTTAAGATGGTATGCATTTTAACAGCGCACCGGTAAATGTGCGGCATGAAAGTGAACTAAGGTATCACATATTAAAATTTTCCAGGAAAGTCTTAAAACTGAAAAAACTTATTCACTAGCGCCATCTCATTGAAAATTCTAGAATTAATCTCAAGAAGCTTTGCTTAAATAGTTTTCAGAGTCAAAATAGTGGCTATCATTGTGCGAGGAGTCCTCCAGATTTGAACTCTGGGGCTTTGCATTTGGATCTATTTGATAGCACTGCTGGTCGTGTTTGTGATTTCTGGTCAGTTTTTCTCTTACAACTCCTGAAAAAGTTTTGAAGGAAAAAGTCACGGCCACCATGCCAAGAAGAAAGGTCTTCCATTTTTTTAGAAGGTTTTTCAGTTGAACTCACCAGATGGCGTTGAAAAGAGTCATAGATATGCAAAATGTTCTCAACAGCGCATTTAAATCACTTTTTGCAATAAAATATCATACAAATTTTCGTAAGGCGTATTTTTTCACTTTTACTCCAGTATTTAACAAAACATAGTGTTAAGAACGAAAAATAATCGAAGTAAATAAAATTTCATCTTCAACATATTTATCCATATAAAAGTGGTAAGAAAAAATTCAACACAAAAATTCTTTATTTACATTTTCATCTTAACACAACATATTTTATCTGAACAAAAAAATTTCAGAATAATAAAGACATATTTCAATGAGTATTCAATAAAATACATAAAAAATATCCTGATTGGAATGTTTTTTTTACTTTACTATCGTCATACACTTATCCTTATATTTTTTTATTACTAGTTACAATATTTCGAAAATTCTTGGAAAAATTTATCATCATAGTGATATAAAGAATGTTTGTGGATCTTGTGATTGAAAAATGACTAGCAAAAGTATTAATGTTGGCAGATAATGTACAAAAATACATTTAAGTACGCGTAGTTAAGAAACGAGCAAGCAAGAAAAAAAATCAAGTGTTTGATTACTTTGCTAAAAGCATCATTTTCACAAACGAGAATGAAATTTCAATAGAGATTTATTTTGTATTAAAAAAAATTAAATAAAAAGGCAACGGCAAGTAAAAAAAAGGGGGAATCTTATTTGATGATGATGATGATGATATTTGAACGTGAAAAATAGCAAATAATTATTCATTTAAAGACGAAATGTTAACGGTTTTTTTCGATGCATTTTCTTATGAAATTATTGGAAATCAGTAGTGATTGGAATGAGTGTTGACGATTATTTATTTGACGGGAAAGTTTTTATTGAAATTGTTTTTCTTAGAATCGAGGGAAAAAATTAAGGTAATGACTCATTTATTAGGTTTAAGATGTCAGCAAAACAACAAATTATTTGAAAACGAGGGATTTTGAAATATTTTTTGTGAATTAGAATTTCAGATTAGAAATTTGGATCATTATTTTTGGTCCATAGGTGATGTGAATATGAAAGCAAAGAAAAGCAGTTTTTGAAGGATTCCTGTTCAATAATTTGTTTTTGAGAGTAGTCCAGCTGTTTGGTTGGGCGTTTTGAGTCTACTAAGCAGCAGAATCAGAACAAACGGAGCTCAAAAGGGCTTAATCAAAAGATTCACTGAATGCTATTATGGAATCAGTATGCCTGAGGATTCAAAATGTAGTTCATTAACGAAGACATGTCGAGACCAGGGACGATTCAAGTGGCTATCATTAATAATAAGGAAGCAGGAGATGAGGACGAGTGGGCAAACACTGAGATGCTTAAAATGTGAGCAATTTGAACATGTAAAAAGACTGCACCAAAAAACGAATACAGGTTCGATCAGCTCACAAGAAAAGTCAGATTTCTCATCTTTCAAAAGAAGTGACTGAACGTAACTCTTTCATTTTTCACTCAACTTAAAAACAGTGAGAGTGGATGTACCTTCATATTAAAATTAAAGAGACTGTAAGTGCAGTATTTCACCAACCTTACAATAATATAAGATATTTTTTATTAATTCGGTATAAAAGTGATCTCAAACTTTTATCTCTTCAAAGTAACAGTCGAGATTTATTATTAGCTTTTTTTGAAAAATAATACTATGAAATTGAATATTATAGTTGTCAGAGGGTAAAATCAATAATTTTTTACAATGAGTTATCGATTCAATGATGTCCATTCATAATTTCACTTCGGTATCCTTCTGGATTCATGTTTTGCCATCTCCAAAAATCGCGACACATTTCATCAATATTATGTCTAGCTTCCCATCCCAACTCTTGCTTAGCCAATGACGGATCAGCATACATAACCGAAATATCTCCCACACGTCTTGCTTCAATGCGATATGGAACTGTCACATTATTGACTCTTTCAAAGGTCTTCACGAGTTCCATTACTGACACACCTCGACCAGTTCCTAAATTATAGAATTTAATTGTATTTTCCATGGTATTTAACTTTTCCAAAGCAGCTACATGTCCAGTTGCCAAATCCTGTTCAATGAAAATTTAAACAATTTTAATTAATCTTCACTCTTCATATATGAAGAGGATACTCACCATAACATGAATATAATCACGTACTCCTGTACCATCAGGTGTATCATAATCATTGCCAAATATAATTAGTTCACGTTTTTTGCCCAGTGCTACATGACTCAAATATGGCATTATATTGGCAAATTCTTTTGTTGGATCTTCACCAATTCGGCCTGATTGATGCGCGCCAACTGGATTAAAGTATCGCAATGCAATAATTTTCCAATTTGTCTCGGCAACCGATATGTCACGTAACATTTCTTCGATGAAGAATTTAGTTCGACCATAGACATTTGTAATGTTTTTTCCTGTAAAGCAATCCTCGGTAATGGGCAGTTTTTCTGGTTCTATAAATAAAATAAAAATTAGAATTTTAATTTGTTGTGAGACCGACCCAAATTTTATTCAAATATTTAAATGAAAAAACCGGATTATGTGCTAATTTTAAATTTAATCACCTCCGTAAACAGTACACGAACTAGAAAACACCAATTTATACACTTTATATTTCTTCATAATCTCCAGTAAGTTAATCATTCCAATCATGTTATTCTTATAATATGAAAGTGGTTTTATCATAGATTCACCAACAGCTTTAACAGCAGCAAAATGTATAACAGAATCAATTGTATGATTCTGAAATATCGTTTCAACTTCATCTTCATTGAGTAAATCACACTTGTAGAATTTCACTTTTTTCCCAGTAATTTCTTCGACACGTTTCAAGGCAACCGATTCCCCTTTGTGTGTATTCACGGAATTGGCAAAATTATCTAAGGCAATTACTTCAAAATCGGCCTCGAGTAAACTGACCACACAATGAGATCCAATGTAGCCAGCACCACCCGTAACTAGAACAGTTCCACGAGACATATTTTTTTTTGTATTTTATTGAAATTTTATTAGCCACGTAACAATTAAAATGAAAAAAAAGTGTATCGCGCGCGATTTCACAGAATTTCTTTAAAATTGACTGGTTAATATAACATCAGAATGGATACTAAACACTCACTCTCTCTAGTATTATTTTAAAATTTTTAATTCCAGTATGAATCAACATAATACAACACAACACAACACAGTTCTGATTTGTATCTTCTTCATTTAATATTGTTCAAAAAAACACATTCATTCATGTATTTTTATAAAAGAATGTGTGTTAGAATCCATCAAGTAAATGTGTGTGTGTTAGTATTAATGAGTACACACTGGAAGTCAAAGAAATATAAATAAAATAAAATTAGATAGCGATATCTGATCTATTGAAATGATTAGTACACAAAAAAACGAGTATGAATATAAATACTGTAAACTGGTTCTATAAAATGCACATGAACTTGACCATATGATACATGTACGAATGTATGTTACATATCAATGTTAGAATGCCGATGACACGCTACGTCTACGATGTATGTGTGTTGTAATTCTTTCTTTTTGTTTGCTTTTTAATGTTACGTCAACATTATTATTGTTATTGTTATTTCATTTTAAAAAAGAGTTTACTCTCTCACTAATACACTTGTAATTGTTTTGCAATGCAAATAAATGAAGGCAGTACAAGGGAAGTACAGGGAAGTGTTTTTTTAAAATTTAAGAATTTCATACGATTTTGACAATTTTTGTTCAAACTTCATTGAAGTAAAATTAGCTAGTGAGTTTACTTTTATATGTGAATTATAATTTCAGACTCTGGACCCTATTTTTTTGAACAAACTTTTAAAAAATAGTAAATGGTGAGCTCCTTAATATTTACTCACTTCTTAATTCGTTGACAATCTACTTTGCGCGACTGTTCTTCCTGTTTATGTTTTAAACGCTTTAAATCTGCTGCAATGGCACCTATCCAACTCGTTTAAGGCCATCCAACATCTGGACGACCATCTGGATTATTTTTGAACAGTAAAAAGAGAAAATGGTGTTTTGGATTAAAAATAGGACAAAAGACAACTTCAAGTTGATATTAGTTGACCAGTTGATAAGAAACGGACAGAACTTCGATGAACATCTGTTTAAAGCGTACAACAAGAACTCGAAAAAAACGAGAAGCACAAACTCTCCGAAATAGAAATTATTAGGTCAGTTTGTGATTTTATCAGGTTTTTTTCACCTTTTCAAAATTTCCTTTCGATTTTATCTGTCAATTATGTCTTCTTGATTCAGTTGTTTTGATATTTCTGCTTGTATCTTTTTCGATAAAATTGATAAAAAAGAAAGCCTTTTGTCAATCATCGTTGACTGTATTGCCGTTTTTACTAGTTTCAAATTACTAAATGAACGTTCTTCGATACAGATATCACAAATGATAAAAACATTCTGTATATAGCTTTGACGTTAGGAAAAGCTAAATCAAGTTTATTTTGTTTAATATTTTTATGAATTTGATTAAAATTTAAGCTTGTAGAATGATTTTTTCTTATCACTTCTTTTTACAGTTAAAATTCTAGTATAAATTCATGATTAATATCCTTCGAGTAAATAATTTATAAATTTTCAACTTTTTCAGTTATATCTGAGTCATCAAATTGTATCAAAAATTAAAACCTTTCAGAAATTTTATGATAATGAGCACCACGGCTCAAGTTGCTGATGTAATACGTCATTAATTGGATTGCTGTAAATTGGTCTACTCACTAAACTATACTGACTAATTTCAACATTTCAAACCTTTCATTCATTCAACATTTCAATGCTTGTAGTGCTGCTTCAGTGCTTGTATGGCACGATTGGGTTACGCTGACAGTAAGGTGGTCTTACCACCTTAATAACTAACTGAGTGTTGTTACTCTAAAAACTATTCCTGTTAGCTGTAAAAGAACATTTTTATTAATTTTTTGTCTTTTTAAAATAAATTTGTGTGTTAAAAATTACCTTCTAACTCTAATAAGCATTTTAAAAAATGAATCAGGAACACAAATTTATCTTATTTTTCTTTTGATAATAAGAGACAACCACACATTTCTGTTTTATATAACACTTCAATATGTGAGTGGTATTGACATTGATTGATTGTGTGTCAATAATGAATTTCCTCTGATCATTTTTTATTTTTTCAAATTTTTTTCACATATTTTTTTTCTAGGAAAAGCACTACTTATATCACTTTTTCACACGTAAACTCTTATAGTCACACATTAAATGGACATTAAAAAGGCAACAGGCCATTTTAAAGATTAACCTCATTCTGTCCATCAAAAAAATGTGTATATAATATATTATGTCACATCCTTATAAAAGTTTAAGACGATTATCTATTAATAATAAAATAGTTTCCTATTTTTTTATTCTCAGATTTTTCAATGCTTCCACTCTTATTATAATCATCATCATCATAATTTTAAAATAAAGTGTCAAAAACTTTAATTTGTCAATCATTTTCCTGCTCTTTCTTTTTAACATTATTATGAACCCTTTTATCGTCATACATCATCATAAAATATTTGATACTATATGAAAAGGATGTGACTGTGAGTTTGAGAACGTGAAGCGCGACAGCAACATTAATAAACAATAAATTAATGATCAAAGTTTGTTGCTTCTCTCCTCACAAAAATCCTGCTACCCTTAAAAGACTTAAATCACAATTCATTATTTATTATTATTATTAATATGACAAGTACACACACATACACTAAATGAACATTCTCGTCAGCCGCCCATCTAGAAAGCTTTGATGATGATCAAATGTGTGTATTCTATACATTTAAAAAGTAGTAGTAGTAGAATAAATAAAGTGAATAATCACATCCTGACAAATATGTGATATGTGTAAGAGGACACATACATGATTAATTACAATTTTCCATCAAAACCATACGAGACACACTTGTTGTTGGAAGTTGTTGTTATTTATTTATTTTTTTTTGATGCAACACATATAAAAATATGTAAGAAAAACATTTAATGGATATGTTTCACTTTATGCATTAATGGTGGGTGTTTACTACTTTTTTTTTCTATGGTATTGGGGTTTTCTTGATTGTGGCTTGTATAAGATGTCACAAGTGTGTCATTTTTTTCGTCAATACTTGAACTTATTTTTGACATGTACTGTGTTAATGAGTGCTTATAACGAGAAACAAGTTTGGTTACTTCAGTACCTAAGTTACTAGAAGACTGGGCTTATTGTGGGTTGTAATTCGACTCACTCTAAGTCATATTCAACTTAACGATTCTTATTATCTTCAACTCATATATCAAATGAAGTTTCATGAACTGAAATCAATGCCAACTAGAGGGTCATCTACTATCTGGTCGTCCAATTTCAACTTTGAAGGCCGAGAATTTGTATTCCCATTCTTCATTGATTTGAACTTCCGCCTCGTATCTGAGCATGACACGCTGAATTCAAGACTCTCGACATTTTGACGCCAATAGTCAGATTGAGTTTCTCGTATTTTCAGTCGAAAGGCAGCTGTCAACCTCCGATACAAAATTCCGTTTCCAGAAAATATTGACACCTACGAAACCTTCGACACGCCTTGTTTTTGTCCCTTTTAAGTCGCGTCAGTTGTGAAGTCCACCATGGAACACGTTCTGTTACGAATATTCTAGACTTGAAAATAAGTACAAATTGCTCTGCTGCTTCCGTTTTTAGATCAATAAATTAGTAATTGGCCACATTTTCTATGTCTTCTACGTTCCCAGTCAACTTTTCAAACAGTGACAGTTTGGCAAGTTTCAGATTCCAAAACTTTCTAGAGAATTGAGAGGCTTCTTCTAATGACGCTCTACTATGTACAAATCTTCGTGATGTCAGATTAATGACTACACAGCTTAACAAAAAAAAGTCGAAGTCAAACTATTGAGAAATCCCGAAACACGTCAAAAAGATTTTTCAATCCTGATTATTTTCCACTTTGAAATTTTGAAATTCACTGATTAGTTTTTTTTTATTAAATTATTAAAATTGTATGGAAAAGAGTCATTTTCCCTTTAAGTTGAAATTATTAAATATCAAAGTTTAAACTTTTCTGGGGTTTATTTTTGTTCCAAATGTCAAGTAATTTATATTTTTAGAAAGAAGGCAAAAAGAGCTAACAGAAAATATAAATTTTATCAGAATAAGCCCACATAATATTCAATTTATATTAAAGTTTGTTCAAAAAATACAAAAAAAAATGAGTTTTTTCTCTTTTTTGTAAATGTTACCTGAAAAAGCCCAATATAATTGTACAAACTATATTAAAATTTATATTTTCTGTTAGCTATTTTGCCTTTTTTCCAACGATATAAATTACTTGACACTTTGGAACAAAATTAACTAATAAAAAGATTAAATTTTGATAATTAATAATTTCAACTTAAAGGGAAAATGACTCTTTTCCATACAAATTTCAATATATCATAAAACAAACACGAATCAGTGAATTTTAAAATTTCAAAGTGGAAAATAATCAGGATTGAAAAAACTTTTTGGGGTGTTTCGGGATATCTCAATAGTATGACATCGATTTTTTTTGTTAAGCTGTGCTATCGACATGTGATCGGACCCGCAAAGATCTGCAGTAACAAATCAACTAGGCTTTCAGTGTGATTTTATCGAGTTTTAAGCGTTTCTGAAAATTTTTCCAAAAGCAAAGTCATTGATGAGTATACATATCGATAGAGCAATCAATCAAAAATAGGATTAAAGTCATTGACCGTCTTGGATCAGATCAAATCAGATTTCTAGGGCGGACGCAGAAAAGAACCAGAACTCAGACCTACATACGGGTCTATTGTGCATATCCGTTATCATCATATCTAATGAAGAAGGAACCAAATCTAGAGAAACAACTGATGATAAAAGTCCACTAGACCTAGTTAAGTCCAGGATTGACCATACCTGCCCAGAAAGCTAAGCACGGCTGACATGCTCACTTCATCAATCAATACTTGGGAAGTACTCACCCAGCGTGAAACTACACATTCTGGCAATATAAGTCTTGGATAGTGTTGGTGAGAGTCTAAAAACTCCTTAAGCCTGCCAAGGTTTTAAATCAAGTCATCACAGTTCCGCTCAAATGGTATATCTATTGTAAGGCTAGTAACAGACAATTTATAGCTCAAGAGTTTTTTTAAAATTATGAAGTCATTGTACCCAAGCCAAAGGCGTCGATTCTTCAATGGAATCAAATCTGAAATTTAATTCTTGATCAGACCAAAACTAAGAAACGGTTAAGGTAAGTAGTAACCTTCTTCACCAGCATATGTCTGATGATTGCTTATTTCAAGTACTTTCAACAATGAAAAGCAATTTAAATTTCCATTTTCCACACTTCCATTAAGGAATAATTTTACAACACAATTTATAATACATACACAACTAATATTATTATTATTATTTCAAACAACATAAATCTTGTCACTAAATTGAATTTCTTCATTACATACCTTCAATTCAATGATATGCAATTTCTCTTTTAAATTGTATTACATTGAACATTAGCCTCTTCTTCGTCTCACACAAAATTTTCTAATATCATGACAAACATTTTAACAGATATCATATATCACAACAAATCACAAACACATAATCTCTTGTAATGTAAAATAATTCATTCATGTTTATAGTTTTACATGTATGTAACACACACACACATACAGGCATGTACTAAAATAACACAGATTGAATATTAGAAAACGAGTTGAGAAGAAAAGATTATTTGCATAAATATGAGGTTGTGGCAAAAGGACAATAAATTTTCACACAAATATTACTTTACATTAAAAGTGATTTTCAGTGAAAATTCTATGGTTACGGTATGAAGTGGTTTGGTGACTCACATACCTAAACACAAAAAACTGTCCGACCAATGTTTGTAATAGAAGTAAAGTGTGGGATAAATAAACATTTTACGGAAATTTATGAGTTTTTAATCATTTTAATTTGATCCTTATAAAATCTTTAATTAAAAGTACATCATACCGTTACAAGACGATAGAGATTAATAAGTAAAAATATGAATGAATGAATTTCTAATTTTTTGCCTCGTCCTTTTTGTTCCCTTTTTTCGTCTACAAAAAAAAATGTTTTACATTAATTTTCAACGTATTATGTATTCACTTTGTCATGTTTTTTCGATTCCTTTCATATTTTTCAATTAATTCACTTATTAAACATCAAAACAGATCTAATTTGATTGTAGACTCCTCACACACACACACACAAAGAAAGAAGGGAGAAAATTTATGTTATTAAATGTTATAAGAGAGCGGCAACAGGGTCCTTCAATACATAACTTTTTGCTTCTGTTTTCATTATTATTTAAACATTCTTTTGCCACACTGGATTCGATTTAATCAAATTTTCTTTCTTATTTAACATGCAAATTAATTACAAGAGACTTTACCCAAATAATTAACATAGCTAATCGTATCCTATCTAAATTTTTAGTTGATTTGATAGAAAAACAAGCAAATTTTTTGACTTGACTTGAATTTTTTCGATGTAAATAACTTTGAGTGTGTTGTGTTTTTTTCCTCTTCATGGTTAAATTTGGAATTTTGGCATCAAGGAAGTTGCCGCAACAATAAAAATTAAAATCATCATTGGAGGAGTAAAGGGAAAAAAAAGTTTTTTATTTTGATATTTCGCTGTAGCTTCATAATGAATTTAGGGTGTGAGTAATTGATGTGGAATAAAATAATAAATAATGAAAGCAACCAGTGACTGTTTGCACACTCTAGACTAGTATTCGTGGTTGTTGTTGCTGGATTTATTTATTATTTTAATTTTTATTTTTTTCTGAGTATGAAAACTGGTCGATTTGTGTGTTCATGAAAATTTGTTCTGCGCTGTTTTGTCGTTACAAGAACAACAATAATAACAACATCACAAACATAAAGCTATCAAGCTGATTTTGGTATAATAAAATAAATTGGAAGCCAATTAAAAGCCTGTGGTTTGCGTGAAAAGTGTGGGAAATTGTTTGCATTGCTTTGAAAATTGTTTTTGTTTTATTAATTTGAACAGAAAATTTGCTGAGTTTGTACATTTTGTTTTGTACATTGAAATATTTGCAATTTGATTTAAAAAAATAGTGAGCTATAAGCAGATCATCTCCAAATTTTTTAACCTTTTTAACCGGTCTTTGAACTATTTTTAGCGTATTTCTTAAAAATGCCGGTCCGTCTGTATAAATTTCAAAAGGGCGAATTTACCCAAAATAGCCGACTAACCCAAAATGACCGACTGATCCAAAATAGACGATTAACCCAAATGGCCAACTTACCCAAAATGGCCAACTAACTCAAAATCGCCGACTTCAATAACGATATAAAACACAAAAAAACCATATGAACAATATTTTCATCTTAATAACGCGCTCGTTTATTTCGTTTATGATCACGTTTTAAATTTTTTAACCTTGGTCTGGTCAAGAATCTATTTTTTTCTATACTTTCAACATAAAAGTTTAAAAACAAATTTTAAGTCACAATCAATTTTTTTAACGGTTAAAATAAAATTTGAAATTCAAATAGAATGTCGCCTGTAATCAACAAGTTGTGTCGCCGATCGTTACATATCTGGAATTGATCATTAATTATTTGACTTATTTTTACTAATTTATAAATTTTATATGAGATTTTCATTCAAAAACTTCCTCATTTAAATGAAAATCTTCAAAACATTGTTAAACTTCATGAATTAAATTTAAACAGATACTTGATCGACCCTCCTGCAAAAATCATATGTTTGAAGTGTCAGAATCCGTCTCCCATTTCATTGATAAGTAAACAAAGTTTTGTGTTTTTGTAATTTTAAATGAAATTTTTAAAAATTTAAATTAAAGTCAAATTTAATATTCACAGACTTTTGCCATTATTTTAATAAATAAATTTTAAAAAAATAAAATAAATAACTTGATTATAAATTCTGCAAACAAATTAAAATGATAATTCTTTTTTGAATGTTTTATTATTAGTGAAGTTTGCTTATATTTGATTTAATATTTATATTTTACATTCAAAGATAACAAAAGTTAAAGATAAAAATGAGTGCTGTGTCATTGCTCACAAAAGCCATTGAATTAGATGTAAATGGGAGAAGAATTGAAGCATTAAAATTGTATGAAGAAGGAATCGGTGAATTGTTAAGAATATGCAAAAGTATTAAAATAGTAAACTTTTATTCAAGGCTGTTATTCAAAAATGTAAATATAAATTTTATTTTTTTTTTTTCAAAAGATGAAACGAATGAGGAGAAGAAAAAACATTTTCAAGCCAAAATTCTTGAGTACATGGATCGAGCTGAGCAAGTGAAGAAACTCGTTCAAAAATGGAATACCAAAGGGGAGATTTGTGATAAAATTCATGTGATTGATGGTGCGAGTGGGTTCAGTTATCGACGTGTTTTCGAAAAATACATGAATGATGATGTGAAAGAAATTTTAATTGATGAACCGTATTTAAAGGAGCATTATCAGGTAAATTTCAAATTTTATTGTAACAAGCATTCCATGCACAAAAATAATTTTTCTAAAGATTTGTAACCTTGTGATGTTTTGTGAACTTGCGATCTCTCAATGTAAAAATTTAAGATACATAAAAGTAACCACAATTAAAGATACAAGACCGAATACTGAACAAACGACAGGATTCAAATCATTAGCAGAAAGTTTAAGTAAGAAAAGTATTACTTTGTACTTTGATTATTCTGAGAATTTACACGATAGACAAGTGATGTAAGAATATTTTTTTTTCAAATTCATTTTAAAATTTCATTTCAATTTAAAACTTTAAAAAAAAAGTTTCAGTAATGGCTACATAATAAAAATAGGACGAGGACTTCACTATTTTAAACCAGCTGCAAATAAATATTCAATTGGTGCATTCGACCACAATTATCGTGAATGTCGAGAAACTAATATTGACATTTTTTATTGTCCAGAAAATAAAAAATAAATAAAACATGACAAAAAATTTATTTTCTTTTGAATATTTTTCCTTAGCTTCAATTGATTTTTTTTTGTTCATCTTCGTTTAAGTTTAAAAATAAAATAAACTTAGATTCTTCGTGAGCTATACGTGTGGAGTCCTGTTTGTATATATACAAAATGTCTTTAATATAAATAAAAATAAAGGAAAACGACAGTGTATGACAAAAATTATTACACTTTAAAAATACTGACAGGCAACAAATGTACAAAAGTTTATGAATACTGTTGCTGGTTCTGATATTAAAAAATGCCTGAAAATGGCAACGAACTGAAAATCATTTACATATTTTTTTTATAAAAAATGAACCACGAAAAGAAAACTTATGGTAGTTATCGCAGGAATTTTTGGTAAGACGTTTAAATGTGTGAAAAGAAAAAATGGAAGAATCAAAAGAGCAACAAACTCCTCAAATTAAATTGAAGACCTGCTTCAGAAAAACGTAAGCGATCGTAGCTTTGCCAGAACGGATTTTTTTAGAGCATTTTCCGTGTCGAATAATTTGTATGATGAAAATGCTAAAGATGGAGTATTGTTTGGTTTATTAAAACTAAAACTGACGAATTTGAATCTTAGGGGAAGACAACATTACGCGAGCTTAATTTCAAAAAGATTATCAAACGAGAGAAAAAGGAGAAAGAATTACCTTATATTTTTTTTTTGTTTTGTGTGCAGGTCAATTTTTGAAACCAAATGAGGTTTAAAAATAATAAACAAGTGTGCAAAACTTTATTTATATCTTTTTGTATTTTGAGTTACATTTTTCTATGACTCATAATGTGAACCATTCATCTGATACCTGTGCCAATAGTTCATACTCATACAGTACAATACTCGTAGTATAAAAGTATCTGAACGTAAAATTTTCATATAAATATCGGTGTATCTGCAAATTAGCATCATTCACTGCAGGATTTCAATAAGGATGGATCATAACTTAGTTACTAGTGGATTTTTCAATTAATAAATTGAAAGTCCGGAAAATCATAATTTTGAATATTACTTGAAAACCCGTTCTGAGGCAGCAAATTTCGTAATTTAAAAACTCTTAAATTTTCGTAATTAAATATTTTATGAATCTTATTTGCGATAATAGATTTAAAATTTCAAACTTAAACCACTCACATTCTTTTAAAAATTTTTTTTTTAATTTTACATTTATTATCTTGTTCAGACTAACTTATTTGTTTTAACCTAACATCTGGTTTTTCTTAAGATTAACTTATCGACTTTTGTTCTTATCAATTGTTGTTGTTAATGAACTAATGAAGAATTTATCATTGCATTCAAAACTTTTGAAGTCCACTCTTTAATGTAACAAATATACCATTTATACAGTCTGAACTCACTACTTCATAAGTGGGTGGATGCATAGTCTAAAGATGTCGATTCAAATGTTTCTTTAAAATTAAACGCGAACAGAATTTGCATTCCAAGCTTATGTTTTTCACTTAGAAATTTCTCCGTAAATATAGAAACTTTTTAGTATTATTATTATTTTTAAGATTTAATAAATTACAGTCACTGTTAAGTGTAAAGTAATAAGATTTTATTTAAAATTATTTTATTTTAATTTAATGTTAACACAATAACGACTATTTTATTTATGCTAGTTGTTAACGATATGACTTGCTTTTTATATCCTATTTCATGACATCATATGTTGCTTTGATTTTCTTCAACATTATTAATATTCCGATTTCATTGATGAAAATTTTGCTCACAAAACTGCGTGCTCTTAAATCGGTACTTGTCTTGATATGGCTCTCAAATAGTGACTCTTAAAAAGCCTTAGTTTATAACTACTTATATTAAAAAGATATATCCTCCATCCCCCATATTTTTTTTCGCTCGAGTGACACGCGAAATTATTCTGAAACTTGTTATGCCCTTATCGATTTGACTTTATTCGAACAATCAGACAGAACATTTGAATACGAGAATAAAGTTATGATCTAATTTTCAGAAATTTAAAGTTCTTAATTTTTTAGAAGATGTTAAAAAAAACTCAGCTTACCTAAATCGGGCGAACGTGGCTCTTACTACCATATCTTCTGATTTTCAATTTGACTTCAGTTACTTAGCTAATTGATTCCTCTTTCTCATTTCAAAACATTTTTACGATATATGTTCATATTTTTTTGTGAGACAAAAATTAACATGCATTTCAAACTAAACCGTTGGAATCTTCAGTGAAATTCACCCTTTCCTTCACTTTTTGTTGTTGCTGCAATCCATAGCACAACAAATTATTGTCTCAATTTTTCAATGAAAAAAATAAATTTATAGAATATTTATAATAAAATACAAACTTTAACTTGCCAAAGCTTAACAATTTTTTAATATTATTTATTGTAGTCATTCAACAACAGCAGTCTTTTTCTTCGATTTATTATTATAATAATTTTGTTTTTCTATACATTTCGATGAAAAAAGAGGCACAATAACAATAATAACTATGATACAACACATGTGTCTGACTATTCATATTTGGATGACAGTTAAAGATATTAGGAAATTCCCTGATTTTTCTTCCCTTTTTTCATATAATTTTGTTTTTTGTCATTTTTTCAATAACGTGAAAGGATTGTTGTTCTTTTTTTTTAATTTTTTGTATTGTGTTGATAAAATCAATAATGAAACATAAAATTAAATTAAATTCATGAGAGTAAAAGGGAGGAAAAGAACAAGTGTGAAATTATTCAATATTCTCAAATTTATACATAACACAACAAAAAAAACAAAAAATTGATTAAACTTTCCTTTATCACTCATTTTTTGTTTGGATGACAGCCAAGAAAAAAGACCCGGAACTGACAACAGAGACGAGAATGACAACAACGTCTAACAAGTGGAAGGAGAATGAAACAAAAAAATGTATTTTTCCTTCTCCTCATAGAAACTTTATAATACTCATAATGACTTTCTGCGGATGTTTCAAAAACTTTGTTGTTATAATTTTTTTCTTCTGCATCATTTTGTTCATTTACTGTGTTTTCTTTTTCATTTATAAAAACTATTTTGGTTCTGAACTTGACGCAAAAATATATTAAAATGTAAAAAAAACAGCAACAAAAAGTAAAGCAGATTAAATCTTGTCGTCTCATCATCAACAAGGTGAAACAATGGATTAAACGGCTATTAATTATAATTTTTTTCTAAGTAACTTTTTTTCTTACTATTTCAAAACAAAGTTGAAAAGCGAGACAAAGACGACATAAATTAAAATTAATGAATTGAAGTTTTATTTATTATTTATGGATTTTAAAAGTCAATGTGATGACGTTTAAATTGAAATTATCTTTTATAATTTAATATAAATTTGATCCCATTTTTCTTAGAATACTCCCAAGAAATTGGAAAAAACAATATCAAAGTAGCTCATTCTCATATCAACAAATTTTTTTTAAGAGTTAATCATATGTTAGTTACACTTTCACAACTTTCTGACACATTCATGATTAAGGTGACTAGGTGCGTGAACGCGTGTCAATGTCATTCTTAAATCTAATCTAATTTTGTGTTCTTTGTTTTTCTCTTTTTTTTGTTATTTTACAATTTTTTTTGAGAGAATATGATTATTATTAACATTATTATTATTATTATTATAACAAAAAAAAAATTTACATTTATTTGAAAGAAAATCTAAAATAAAAACATGAAAGAGAACGCGTTCGTATGTGAAAGCCAACCTGACTCATTCGGTAAAAAAAAAAGAAAATCTGTCAAAAACATACAAAAAGTAACATTTATCAGATTTACTCAACATTTATACTTCTTCTTTCGTGTAATCTTGTATATTAACACAAAAATTTAACACATTGTTCTTCATTATTCATTCCTCATATAATTTAGCATATTCATTGTAACATGTTCCCTAATTTTATTTTGAGTTAGATTTTTTACTTTTCCTTATTCTTTTTAAAGTGGGTTCAATTTTAAAATTGTAAATTTCTTTGTTTTTTCTTTATTTAAATTTGTTTAAAATTTAACTTGATTTTTTTATTTGAATGCAAAAAAAAAATAAAATTTGAAGGGTGGTAAATTGTGTGGTACTTAATGTTAAAGTGATTACG
The DNA here is from genome assembly GCA_900002565.1 of Culicoides sonorensis. Lineage (NCBI taxonomy): Eukaryota > Metazoa > Arthropoda > Insecta > Diptera > Ceratopogonidae > Culicoides > Culicoides sonorensis. The sequence continues at coordinate 379,429 of LN483356.1, read as the reverse complement.
AAGAAATCAATAGCATTGAGACGATTTGAAAGAAACATGACACGTGACACCTTAATTTGAATTAAGATTTGAAAACATTGAGGAAATTTTGATTTGAAAATAAGGACTGTTTTTCTTTCTTTTAAGAACAGAATCAGGTGAAATCTTGAAAAAAATTCAAAAAAGTCACAAGCTCAGATTTTTTAGCGGGGTTCCAAATCTCTGTGGAAGTTGACTGTCAACAACATACGCCCACACTGTAAGTTGAAACCCCCAGAATAAAATATTGTCTATAATAGATTCAATTTGGGCATAGCTGGATTGAGAGACTATTACAAATTTGTTCAAGAGCATTAATTGATATTACTTGGTTATCGTAAGATGTCGATTCTTGGCCAAAGGTACTTCAACAAAATCCCCCTCAATCTGATACGAACGCTAGAACATTTGACTCTGACTCCTAATTTGACGTGTCATCTTATTTAAATAAATCTATATCACGTCTGCATCCCTCCGCTTGCCTCTCTCTTGACTTGTTGCTGCTCCACCTCTGGGTTAGCCTCTGGACTTTGGGTTCTTGCAATGTACTACATGAATTGATTCTCCGCCCCAACCAGAGGGGGTTGTGGAGTAACGTTACAAGCCCGAGAATTTAAATGTTAGATGCCTTTTTGTTTTGGAAAATTTGTGGTTTCTGTATGATTTTCTGTCATTGGGTGTCGGGGACTGGTTGCGTCTTTGGGCTCACATCGTTACCTGGATCTTGAAAAACCTACTTTAAACTTTAAGTTGAAATTTTAAATTTGATTGGCCAATTCTAAATAGCTGTTCTCTTAATGATGAAAAAAAAATAATAATAATGATTCGAAGTTTTTATCCAAATTAACAGAAAATGCGTTAAAAATTGCATTCACCAAACACCCTGTAAGCGTCAATCAAAGATCTCCGTCTTCGGACCTAATCAATTTGTAATGCGAGGCGTTTTCAACTTACAGTGCATAATCAAAGAAGAACCATGCAGGTCAAATATATTCAGTTTTCAACGCGATTCAAAACAACCTTCAATGATGTTAAATTCCGACATAGTGCCTCACTATTACCATACTGGCATCTTCCTAAGGTTTTTCTTAAAACATGGATATAAAACCACTCCTTTTAAATTTTATCCTAAAAACTTCAAAAATATATCAATATATTCGTTATTTACTACCAGAAAAAGAAAAAATTTCTAATACCATAAAAATTTAAACAATAAATCCACTTCTATACTCCTTCACTCTTACTTCCGTAATTTAAAGATTTTCCATGGCTGACTGTCTCGATATTGTTTACCATGCTGCGTTATAAGTTCATATTTCATTTACACAAGAGACTTAGAAAAAAATGTACATAAAAATAAAATGTAAGTATCTCTTATTTCATCCCACGAATCATATGTGAACCACATTACACATATTGGTTGTGAGTCGAGCTTGCATAGCAGGTGAACGATAAATATGACAAAGACTTAAGAAAAACAAGGAAAACAAACATGGGATGAGATGAATTTAGGTTTGTCTGGTTGGAAATTGAAGTTTGCCTGTCGGAATCGAAATCTTTATTTTAGTTTAGTATCGAATTGAACTCAATTTAATTGGAATATAGGCTAAAGTGAAATGAAAAATCTTATTAAATGGATTCCAAAGTCATTGAAATGATGAAAATCCTTGAGTTACTTTAAAAATTGTTCTTTATCATATTTAAGTTGAAAAAATCTAATGTCACACATATGAAAAAATATGTTCATACAAATATATTTTAATGTCATCGTTTGAGAGTAAGAAGCCCTCCCATTGCGAAAAAAAAATGAAACACTTTAAAATAAAATGAAAAGAAATGTTGTCGTCGCTACGTTCTATTTCAAAGAGTTCCAGTTCCAGTGCATGAAGACGACAACCAGCATTATTATTACATTATTACATTTTATATTGGTTCCATAGACTAAAACTCGCTCTCTTGCTGTTTTTTCCTGTCTTGTTGCACACACACACACACATGAGAGTGTGTGTTTGTTCCTTATTTCAGTCATAATAATAATAAAAAGCATAAAAACAATGTGATTAAATCCACTTGTGTGTAGGTGATTTATGTCTCTCATGCTATATTTCTTCTTCCTTTTTTTTGATATAATATTAGAGGGTGTATGTGTAAAAATATTTGTTATAAGGTGTTTGAAAATGTACCTTTAACAAAAATTTATGGAAATTGTAATTTTAATTTTGAGTCACAGAAGAATGCGGGTTTCTTTTATAAGAGGATAACAAGGAAAAATTTAAAAGACATCAACTTGAGAGCTGTATGAAAGTGCATTTTAAATTTCACCATCACCTGCCTCTCAATCTCTTCTCTTCTCTTCTCTTCTCTTCTCTTCTCTTCTCTTCTCTTCTCTTCTCTTCTCTTCTCTTCTCTTAGCTTAGTATGCTTGAATAAATAAAGAACCATCTAATAAGTCTCATTTAACTCATTTATAGCAGAAAATATTTTCACAAGAAAGAAAAAAAAAATACCTTTGTAAATAATTTTTCGATATTAAACACACTCATATCAAAAGAAACACAAAAGAAAGAAGAAAGGTGGTAAGAATTCGGTTTTTAAGTGAACACAATATTCAAGAGATTATACCTGAGACTTGTTTATTTTCCTAAATGATGTGAGACGTTTTCATTGTTATACCAAAGTACTCATGAGATTTTTTGTTTGGAAGGAGTTTGGGAAATCAACAGGCGTTTTTCTTCCCTTTTTCTTTTATTACAACATTTTTTTTACCTTCTTTTTATTTAATACAAAAATATCATATTATTGCCTCCTTCTCGTTTACATAATAAATTTATAAGTGTAGCGTAAAGTAAAAGAAATCCATAAATATTACATTTAACGCACATTTCTTTATATAAATTTTACATTTTTTTTTGAAAGCGCGCGTTAATATTAATATTAAATCATGTTTATTGTTTGTGTATTTCCGAGAGAAAAATGACAAAATTTATACTTTACGCACTTTTTTTTTTACTTTATATCCAACTTGAATCGTAGAAATTGTTTACAATGAAACAAATGAGATGCAATTTATCTTGTTAAAAATATCACACCTTATCAAATCAAAATAAAATTTTACTCTTTTGTGGTTACGATAAAAGAAAATTTTCAATGGAGACCATTCAGGATAATACAAAAAGAAATCTCGGGAAATGCGATTTATATTTGATTTTAATAGAAATGGGAAGTTCATCGACCACGATCCATTTTATACAATCAATACAAAAAAAATATGTATAAATGATAATGAACGTAGTTGGAATTAAATCGAATTAGAATATATGGGGAAAAAAGTCCTTTTCAAAATCAGACCCATGTTTAAAGTGAATAAAAAATGAGAGAAAGGTGATTGAATGATTAATGAAGTTTACCTATTTTACATTTGAAGAAAATAATATTATTAGACAGCTATATCCATCCATCAACTTGTTTCTTCTTCATTTATTTCTTGCACACTCAATAGAGTTTCAGTGTCAGTTCAAAAGAAAAAACATTGAAATGAAATGAAATCATTTTCAGTATTCATCAGATGAAAAAAGACAAAAACATGTTCAATGAGGAAAAAACACTTTGAGCAACGAGGGATAAAATAAATAATCTAAGAATCAATAAAAAAAAAAGTAAGTGATAAGTGAATATTGAGACGTGAGATGTCCAAGACGATTGAATTGAAATGTGATTTGATTCAGATTAAACAAGGGGGCGAAAAGATTGGTGTGTACTTTTCATTTAATTTTGTATTGATTTGATGAAAATCGTGACAAAGGTATCTAGAAGAGCTCAGACAAGGAAGTACTTCAAATCTAAAGGATTCTTGGAAAAAAATACCTCGAAAGGAAGCTTTGGCAAGAAAAAGCTCTAAATACAATGAAAATAAGCTCAGACAAGGAAGTACTTCAAATCTAAAGGATTCTTGGAAAAATACCTCAAAAGGAAGCTTTGGTAAGTGAAAAAATTTACTTTCATCCCAACGTCTCTCAAAATCTTAGTTCTTATAATATTTTTCAATAATTTTCTATAAAAATCCTCTGTAACGGTTTTTATAATAATTTAACTAGCAATAACAATCATACTTAACAACATAGTTTTATTTTATATTTCTTTTTGTTAAACACAACATTTTACCATCATTTAGAGACCAAAACTATGAAAACAGTTAAAAAAATCCTAATATACCATTTTACAAAATGAGACAAAGTTTTATGTTTTATGATTGAACTTTTTCCGATTAATTCAATATGTGAACAAAAACCAGCATAAAAAGTATAAAATAGAGTATGAACTTAAAGTAATATTACGAATTCAATCTCAAGCAGAACGTACAAAAAAAATATTGAAAGCATATGCATAGCTATTGCTTGCCAAAACTTTGTTGTACTACAATAAAGTGCTTGTTCCTGTTGCAATAATTCCAATTTGTTTTTAACTATTTGTAAATTGCACTTGTTGTTTTTTTGTTGTATTGTGCTCTACATTCAAGGATTAATATTTAAAGAAAAAAGTTACAGGTCAGATTTAAATTAAAATTTTAATTTATTATCAGATGAATTATTAAATTTCTTTAAGAACGAATTTCAACATCTGAGTTTTCTGCAATCCAATCCAAGTAACTTGTGACTCGGACAAATCCTGCTGGTACTTTTGATTCACATCCACTTCCAGCCACAAATGAAACGACCCCAATTTGAATGTTATCGTCTAAATCTTCATCGTATGTGATAAGAGGACCACCAGAATCACCTTGGCATGTACCTGAACTACGTTTATCCCAGCCCACAGTGCAAATTGTAAAATCTTTGATCATTTTTTTGCCATAAAATTTGGTACATTCCTCATTATCAATTACTTTCACATGAACATACATCAAGCGTTTTGATGAAGACTCATCGTCACCAGTTTTACCATGTCCTGAAACTGTCGCTTTTTCATCTGCAAAAGTCATATCAGTTTGTGAGTAGCTTGGCAATTGAATTGGTTTGATGTTTTTGTTGAACTCGAGGGCTGATGGTAAAATTAACAAAGCAATATCATTATGTAAATGACTGTGATCATACTCGGGATGAATAATTTTGTCTGTTGTTGTAACTTCAACTTCGGGATTATTGAATTCGATGGATCCAAATCCTAGGTCAAATGATTCGTGACCTTTGACACAATGAGCTGCAGTGAGAACAACAGTCTCAGAAATGATTGAACCACCACAAATACTGTATTTGTGTGGACCCACCTTGGTACGACTACGGACTTGGTGAGGAAATTGACCGAGAGCTGCTGGCATGCCATTGATGATGCGTGACGATGATGAATGTGATCGGGCTTCCTCTGGAGTTGAGAATGAGTTTAAACCAGGAATTTGAGGTATTTGTGGTACTTTAAAGTCAGGCATATTCAAACCAGGGATCTTTGGAGCTTGAGGTATGTTAAAATCAGGCATATTCAATCCAGGAATTTTCGGAGCTTGAGGTATTTTGAAATCAGGGATATTCCACTGAAAAAAATATAAATAGCTTCCATTAATACTCTGAAACTTATTTAAATAAAATCTTAAAAATTAAATTACTTGTGGTTTCGCTTCATTTTGAGTAAAGCAAATCACTAGCAGTAAAATACCAATCCACATCTCAGTGCTAAAGTTGAATTACGAATAAAATTTCTCATTCCAAATCCTCTTAATTTTATACTAAAAGATAAAATTTGATAAATCAATCAAAATGAATAATAAATCATATGTGAAAAGTGAGATGAAATAATTCTAAATGTCTTGTTATTTACATTAAAATCACCTTTTTTATTATCGTTAAATATTAAATGCATTAAATTTCGTGCTAAGCTTTAAGTGACTTATTCAAGCACATGATGAACGAATAGATAAGATCAAAGATATTCATTTTTTTCACCCCAATTTTATACAGTTACATCTCAAAAGGAAAAATTTAAACTGAGAAAAGCAACAACAAAAAAAAAGATTAAATATAATTTTTTTGAGCAAAAATTTATATTAAAAAGGTATGTTATGATGTCACAAGAGAACGTAAGATATGAAGGTAATCATCTTGTTGATGATGACGGAAAAAAATGTCACAAACGATGAAACATGAGTAGAACGCGTCAAATCTTACACCGTATAAATGAAAAAGAAAATAAGAACAATAATTGAATATTAACTTTTCTTTTGAAATTATATTATTTTATTTATTTTTTTACTCATCTTTAATGTTTTAACTTTTCAGATTGGATTAGAACACAAATTAAATCAGTAAATTAAGTGACTGTTAAATTTAATTTCGTTTGGGCTTTGAATTGCATTAAAATTTTTTGAAGAATAAGAAAATGGACTAAGATCAACAGACAACCCACTCTTTTTTTAGCAAAAATTTATGAAAGGGGTAGCCGAAACGAGGCTACCAAAATAACCGATGTCATTTAAGGATGATTTCAAGTTGATATAAATTTTTTAATTAAAGTCCCAAAGAAAAGAGTCAAAAAGGGTCAACACTTGGTAAATATAATTTTTATATGCTTTCTATTTAGTCCTCCTAATGTATTTTTTTTGTTGCTTTTTTGTAATAGTTGCTCAATCCATTTTATTTTGATCTTAGTGATCAGGAATTAATATGCATCATTGGTCAATGCTCATTCAGCCCAATCCTGTTACCACGTAGTTTTTATAACACGCATGCATTACCTATCAAAGTAATGCCAATGAATAAACCAACAATTGAGCAAAAATCACAAATTTGAAGTAGACCTTTTAAAGCAATTTCATTCCACTGGTTATTTTCCCGAAATAAAATTGGTTGGAGACGAAACATTTTAAATATCTTGCAACTACTTTTTGCTAAGGAAGAAGAATATATACGAGTTAACAAAGAATAAACTTTACGATGTAAACAATCCATCTTGTATACTAGTAGATACAAACGGTAAGGTTAAGATAAGAGGTTTATCAAAGGCAATGAAAGCCGCATTCAATCAAAAATAACGTCGATTTACTGAAAATCATGAAGGATATGTAGCACCAGAAATTTTACAGAAAAATAGTTTTAACTCTTCTATTGATGTATATGTCTTATATTCTGCTTGATTATATTCTTTTTTTTCTAGTAAGCATCCATATCATCCAATAGACACAGAAGATTATTTAGAAAGAATCCAAAAAGACACCCCAATAATCGATAATAGTCTTGATGAGGCACATTTATTGACTGAAATGTTAAACAAAAATCCTACTAATAGGCCAGATATACTATTAAAAAAGCAGATGTATCTATAAATACGAGGAAAAATTAATGACTACGAATACACCCCATGCAAGTTCAAAATTGTATCTAAGATTTAAACATGTTACTAATGTAAGTTATATTCAAACGAAGAAAATAAATGTTGAAATGTTCGAAAATCAAAAGATGATAAACAAAAATATTGATATTATGAGTTCTCATGTGTTTGATAGACTAATTACGAAAGAGTCGTTCTTCACAAATTCCAAAAAATGAAATAAAATGAGAATTTCAAATGCAAGGTATTCATACAAAAAATACTTACTTAGAAAAAGATTTAAAGATACCGATCTTAACTGCTGACGTAGAGATAGCTTAAGAGGAAATTTGTCAATTTAAGAAAAAAGGCGAAGTTCCTGTTTCTGATAAAGAAGTTCGTCAGGTAGAATTAACATTCATCTGAACAATCAAATAATTTACATCAATGTGGTACAAGCTATAAGTGGCTAAAATCTCTTAGAGCATTATACATGCAATATACATGTAAAAGTTCACGATCCAGAGAAATTAAAGTATAGCTGTGATATTTGTAAAAGCAAATTTCGATTCAAACAAAATCATTATTGAGAAAGCTGTGTAAAAATAAAAAAATGTATGTATATTTGTTTGCATCTCATGCGTATCTGATTCATATAAATTGAATAAACCTCATTTAAATTAAATATTTCTCATTAATATTCAATGAACTTTTCTCAAATATACGGACCAAAAGCACAGGCATAAAAAAGACATTCCAAAAATAAATTTCACCTCATTATCACGGACATTAGTATTCAATTAAAGATACTTTTCATTTGTCCTCTCTCACATAAACATTATTCTATTAATGATTATCACTGAAAATCATTTTAAAATTACAAAATATTAAAATAATCACCTTGTTTTAATAATAATAGTAAAAATAATTACAGCTCACGTATAAATTAATGTGAAAACACAGTGAATTTTCCAAATTTCATCTTCATTTTTGCATTTATTTTCATGATGTAGTGTGTGTGTGTTAAATTACTAGGACGCTTTATGTATCCAATTTGTGGATGACATTTATAGTGTAAATTTAAATTTTCAACAACATCATTGAAAGTTTTTTATTGCACTTGGACAGGCAAAATTAATTGTTTGTAATGTAAACCGTGCTTAAGTGAAATATCGATACTTTTTATCGTGTTTCGTACAGAAATTTGGAATATTTTTATTACACAATATGAGTAAAAATGATAGAGTTTTAAGTTAATATGATGATAAATTGCCTTGTCCATCAAAATTGTGTAAAGTGATCTTTATCACCAAAGTCACTCAAATCAAAGACAGTTTGACATTCATTTCTTATCAAATATTTTTAAACCGTTGTAAGGTAAAATTTAGATCAAAATTTTATGTGTTTACATTTGTGTGTCAAATCGATGTCAGATGTCTTTTGTTTTTATTTTAAATTTAAATAACGCTTTGATATAAAAACCTTCATTTAAGATGAGGAAGATTTCAGTTGAAAATTTTGAGCTGCATTGCAATGATGTGGCTTCTATTAAATATTTTGATAGTTTTCCTTACGCTTGCGAATGCAAGTCCACAAGTAAGTTAAAATTGTGTATTTCAAAATATTTTTTTTAAATTTAATTCATTATAGTGGAATATCCCTGAATTCAAAGTCCCTCAAGCACCCAAAATACCTGGATTGAATATCCCTGACTTCAAGGTACCGCAAATTCCTGGTTATCAGATTCCTGGTCTCAATTCACTTTCATCTGAATTGTCAAAACCTGTATTTCCGGAGGATGCTCGCTCACAACTTGGCTCTCGAATTGTAAATGGCTGGCCAGCAGCTGTCGGACAATTTCCGCATCAAGTTCGAAGCATAACCCGAATTTCTGCCACTCGATCAAGTGTTTGTGGTGGTTCAATTATCTCAAGTACCATTGTTTTGACAGCGGCTCACTGTACCTTGGACCATACCACATTTGAGCTTGGGTTTGGCTCCGTTGACTTTAATAATCCAGCGGTTTCTATGGTAACATCGCATAAAATCATTCATGAAGCGTATAATCCAAGTAATTTAAATAACGATATTTCCTTATTGATTTTACCAACACCATTGACTTTCACACGAAACATTGCCCCGATTCAACTCCCCAGTTATAGTCAACGATCAATGTCATTTGCTGGAGATAAAGCAACCGTATCAGGTCATGGTCGTACCTCAGACACTAGCACAGTTTCATCACGATTAATGTACGTCAATGTAAGAGTAATCCATAATAATGAATGTGCAAGGCATTATGGAACACAAATCATACGAGATTTTACTCTGTGTACTCGTGGATGGGATAACTCGAGACAACAAACATGCCAAGGTGACAGTGGAGGTCCTTTGATAGCATACGATCAAAGCTTAGGAGCAAACATCCAAATTGGTGTCGTTTCTTTTGTATCTGGACGTGGATGTGAAGCCAGAATCCCAGCAGGATTCGTTCGTACTTCAAGTTATTTGGACTGGATTGAGCGAAATTCTGATTACAGGGCAAGACCATAATTTAAAATTGAATGATTTGAAATTGATTCAAATAAAGTAATTAATTAAAATTGTGTAATTATTTATCAAAAAAAATTAATCATAATTCATTCTCAGAAGTCCACTTCTTAGTTTCTCATTAATTTGATAAGATATGAAATTACAAAAACAAACGATTTTAGGAGCGCTACATTCCTTATCTTATCTTAAATGATTCTGGAAGTACTAAATAAACAATTAATGTTGTTTTCACCTGTTTCCTAGGGAAATCCAAATATTTCACGTCATGAAAATAATTCTGTGAAATCTGTCTAGTAATAAAAAAATTATATTGTTACGATTCTTTCTCTCAAAACAATAAAAACTTGATTGGGAAATGTGTACCATGAATGTTGTTTGAAGAGTGCATTTTGAGATTGAAAGAATTCATAAGAGAAAATGAGTGATTTTCTCTCCCTAAAAAGTGTACTTATCTCTTGCTTATTTCGCTCTATTTTGCTTTCTGTCTTACTCTTTCATTGTAACTTTTACTCCTTCTTTCACTCTCTCTCCTATTTTCTGTCTCTAAGTTTAAAAGAGAAAATGATTAATTTACGTTTTATCAGCTTTTCTCTGTCGCAATTAATATATTCTCATTTCTCCCATCTACAAAAACATACAAATTCTCATTCCCATTGCAAGTAACGGTTTTTTTCGAGTCAAAGTATATATTATTGATGTCGTCAAAATTCAGTGATGCATTGGCCTCTTCTATCAATTCCTCCGACGCACTTTTTGCCTATCTATGACCTGGCTTATGTCGTTTTCTGTGACGATATTATGTGACACAAGTGTTGCAGTAGCAATTGCTGCAAGTATACAGTAATCGAGACCAAATCGTAAGCCCAACTCACAAGGGATTCTTATATCAGTGAGGTTTCTTTTGTTCGCTATTGGTGCCAAGATTGACTCATTTTATAGAAGAGATACAGATAATTGTGCTTTAAAACGTGGAGGAGAACAAAGATACTGACGTGAATAAGAAAATGTTGTGGAAGATATAAGAGACTGAGAAGATGCAAATGATGAAGAAATTGAAGGAGATGACACTGCAGATGATGAACAAGGTGGAGGAAAAAGAGGCCATTCTTGTCTTGGAGAAGGTGGGAGAGAAAAAGAAAATTCAGCTGTGAGAGAAGGTGGACGAAGAAGATGATGGAAAAACCGAAGGAGATGTTGCCATAGATGATAAATTTGCTGATGCTGACGGAGGTTAGTTGTTTGCTATCTCTCTTTTTTCCTAAGCTCTTTCTCTCGCTTTAATTTGATTTTGAGAGAATTTAAAAAATTGACTGATTTTTTCTTTGTTTTTCTGTCTGTCATTTTGATTCTCTCAGTTCTTCTTTCTCAATTTCCTAATTTCTCTCTCTCTCTGGCTCTCTGTTATTCAATCTTTCTCTTTGCTTTCTTCATTTTTCTTCTCATTCTCTTCATTCTCATTTTAATCTTAGCATATCTCTCTTAAATTCTGACGATATTTTTTTATTCTCTCTCTATCTCTGTAACTCAATTTTTTAATGAATTGATTTGAGTGTTGGTCTTTTAAATTGACTTAGCAACCGCTCAAAACCATCAAAGTGATGTTTGGATAAAACTTGCCTTAAAATAAAGTTCAAGACACTGAAAATCATATCACGACTTCACACCGCACCTTGAAATCAAATTTAGATTTGTTTCAAATAAAATTATTTTCTTATCAATACCACCTCGTTAAAAAGCAATCTTTTCTTGTATCTTGAAATGATTCATCATTGCTAATTTTTTATTTTTTTTCATAAAGAGATAATAATTTATATTTTGATAAGATAATTTTATATTATTTTAATATAAAAAGGTAGCACAAAAACAAATTTAATTTAGTACTTTAATTGTAATCGACAGTTTTCCTTTAAAGTTAAATTAAAATGTCTCAATTAATTTTATTTTCACTATTAGTGGCTTGTGCTAGTGCAGCTGTGACTCAAGTAAGACATTTTTGTTCAAATAATTTTTCAACATTTTAACTAATTTTAATTTTAGGTTCCTATCGCAAAACCAGTCTTCCCTGAAGATGCTCATCGCCCTTCCCGCACATCTCGAATCGTCAATGGCTTCCCTGCATCAGTCGGCCAATTTCCACACCAAGTACGAATGCTCGCTCGAATTTCCAGTACACAAAACAGTGTTTGTGGTGCTTCAATTATCTCGGATACATTTGTTTTGACAGCAGCTCATTGTACTCGTGGCTTTAACTCATTTGAACTTGGTTTCGGTTCAATTGACTTCAACAATCCCCAATATTCACTTACATCAAGCAAAAAACTCGAACACAGTGGATACAATCCAACAAATCTCAACAATGACATTGCTTTAATTGAGCTCCCAGCCAGACTTCAATGGACAAAAACCGTTTCACCAATTCAACTTCCAAGTTATTCACAAGCTTCAATGACATTTATTGGACGTCAAGCAACTGCTTCGGGTTTTGGCAAGACTAAGGATGAAAATACACAAGTCTCAAACTTGTTGATGTACGTTTATACACGCATTATTGGAAATTCCGAATGTTCAGCATTGTATGGAACGGATATCGTTCGTGCTTTTACTCTCTGTACACGTGGATGGGATAACAACAAACAAGGAACATGCCAAGGTGATTCAGGTGGCCCACTTAAATTATTTGACGAAAATTTGGGTGAAGATATTTTGGTGGGTGTTGTGTCATTTGTGTCAAGTCGTGGATGTGAAGCCGAAGATCCAGCTGGATTCGTGAGAGTTACAAGTTACTTGGATTGGATTAGACAAAACACTGGAATCCAAATTAGACCATAAGAAAATTAAATCGAATTAATTTAAATCATTAAATTGTATCCAATTAATCAGAGAATCAATAGACAAGAAATTATTCAAATGACTGAACCACAAAATAATCATGATAATTTATTTCCATAAATGCACCTCATTCAATAATAATATTATAACTAACACCCTTCCATTACTTACTAAAATGTGTGTTGTTATCATTGAATTTGCTCTATCTCACATCAGACACAAAATTGAACAAATATATTTCATGATACCAATTTTATACACCGAGTTGAAATTTCCGATGATTTTTTGAGGTATCGCCTTATTGAAATTGAAAAAGTCGTTGATCAGTATGCAGATCAAAAAATACAGTGTCTTGTAACTGGGTTTTTCGATCGGACACTCCAGAGGATACTGAGCTGATTTTGTGATTTACACGAAGAAAAACATTGAAGAACATTAAAAAATAGAAAGCCAAGATAAAATTCGTTGATGACACTACAAGGGTGTTGCGAGAGCTCTTGGGGCTCGAAAAATCCTTCCTCGAAGCTGACAAGGTGATTGATAAGGTCGTTGATAACTTCAGTATAGTAAAAAATCCCGATTTTTTATTTCACCAGTCCCAATTTTTCATCAAAGGTACCTGGTATACCTAACTAAATGTGGAACTACAGCGTGCAAAAAGTGAATGGAACATTTTTTACTTCGTAGGAAATTTCAACACGGTAATTTATAAATACATTCATATATTTGTTGAGCCTTAAAGAAGATTGAGGCTATTTTGATACAAAACTCTTTTATTTTATTTTACTTTTCACAAATAACAACAACACTCAAAAAAAATGTACTGTACAAAATATAGGAACGTTACAGGAATATTAAACTATAACTAACCTCTGTTACCTGTCTTTTTTATCATTACACGTATGTGTTTGTAGGCCAGATGTGTGAAAAAGCATAGATGAGACCATTTATGAGAATATGTGTTAATGTTTGTACTATTTTATCCGATATTCTATGAGCGTGTATGTGTGTGTGTGTGTGTATTTTAAATGTAAAATTACACATGAAAAGGTGAAGTGTGTAAAAGATATTTTGCCACTAGGTCCTTCACATACTCTTGAATGGCTATTTGCTTGCTTTTTTGCCTTTATATTATACAAACATGACTTTGTATGTTTACGTTTATGAAAGTTGGGTAGTTGATGTCAGTCAGGTAAATAATACCTTATAATGTTTGTTTTTATTGATGAAATGGATTATTACGACGTGCCATTCATCCGTTTTAAGAAGTGATGTGTGCGTATGTCTAAAAATAGAAGAATGAGATGTGACTTTACTGATTTGAATGGATTAAATGGAAAGCAATCAAACTATAGCTGTTGCTCCAATTATGAATGAATTTCAATCATATAACACACACACACATACAATTTTTTTCATTAAATTCTTGGAAAACTGTTCATAGATCGTCAGGAAAAACTAACAATTTACATCACATATCACTAAATTGCCGTAATTTATTCATTCATCGAGTTACTCTTCTCACATAAATGAAATATGTATTTTTTGAATCATCACGTAAAATGTTGAAAATTAACTAATGTATTCAATGCCGCAATCTATGTGTGTGTGTGTGTGTTTCACAATACAAAAGAGTTTTTCTTCGTCTTTTTCCTTCAACATTTCATTATTATTTTTCATGTTGAACTAAATTTTTCGGCAAAATTATTACCATATACAATGAACTAGGATAACTTCTTCCATGAGCAACAATTAGCTAATTAGATAAAAGGACGTGTTTTTGTTGCAATTATTATTGCCAACACGTTGTCATATCATTTGTGCACGAATAATCACACACACATACACACATGTGTTTAAGTGAAATGAACACATATAGAATATTTATAATTTACGGTCACAAAGGGAGAATTATATCTAAATTGTATTGGATATTATTATTATTATCCTAATTTAGTTAACTTTTTTTGGTATTATATTGTGTTGAATGAGGTAATGAATTGAATTGAATTGAAGAACATTTGAAATGAAATTGTGGAATTTGCTTCAATCGAATGAAAATTCCTGAATGTAAAGTTCATTGCATACATTTAGGACATTGATTACATTGAGGAAACCCAACTCCTGTATATTGAAGTGATCTTAAATCGTCTTAAAAATGTCAGAATTTTCAAAACTAAGAAAACTTCAGAAGAAAACATTAGCTTTTCTAATTTAACTAAAGCGATGCAATGTGTATTGCATACATTTGGGCAATTCATAATCATAAAATTTGCTGTTAAAGCCACTTAGATCCGTCTAAACTGATATTATTAATAAGTCTCAAGGGAATAAAACCAATTTACATTCCTTTTTTGTGTTTATTGCATACATTTAGGTGAGTTCTCAATTAAAAGCGACTCTGAGAGGTCGAAGTTATCTTAATTTTTCTTAAAAAGGCCAGAATGTTCAAAAATTCACATCCTGTCCATTAACAAAGTATTTTTCTCATTTTATTCGAAAGATAAAATGTGTATTGCATACCTCCAGGAGATTAAGTAGATTAAATACTAAGCAAAATGGTCGTAGTCAATCTATTTGGTATAAATAATTTCAGAATTACCATTTTAAGAAAATTTCAGAAGAAACCAGTAGCATTCCTCATTTAAACGAAGCGATGAAATGTTTATTGCATACATTTTGGGAATTTAAATACAGAATTTAAACCTAAAATCCGTCTTAATTTATATAATTAAGCACTTTTCCAAGAAATTGAATTCCATTTGAATCATGAAATTGAATATATTGCCTACATTCAGGTGCAAATTCCTTTAAGTGATCTTTCCTTTCACAAGCACACGACAAAACAATCGCGTGTTAGAAATCTTGAAAAAAAAATTGTATAATAACAATTAATTTAATAACAACAATCCACATCAACCGACATACAGCCACCATTGTGCTTAACAATATGGCGACGACTGACTGTTGAAACATCGTTTCATGCTTTCACTAATTTGTTTGTTAATTATTCAAGCTAACATATTAATTAACATTTTGTGCTTGTATTGCATTTATAAAACTAATTTATATCAGACTTCAACAAAAAAAAAATTGTATTGTTACTTATTTATAATAATTATAAATGTGTGCATTTCAGGACATTCAACAGCTTGTGATGCATTAAAGTCATGGATAAAAGTTATAATTATAAATAAAATATGATTAAATTAAAAAAGTAAATTAAAGGAAATGTTAGAGTCGAGTAAAGGAAACAGGTATTATAAATATTTTGTTGTTTTATAATTTTAATTGTTTTATTTTTTACATTTAAAATGTGAATTTTCATGCAAAACTTTTAATTAATGATTAAAATCTTACTCTCACTCTCCCTCTTCATAATATATGAGGTGGTTAAGTAAACATTTATCAGGATTTTGATATAAATTATTGTATAAATTTAATAATTGTAGTAACTGCTTTAAGTTAGGAGTTTTGTAATAAAATTACTGTGAAATATGTGAAAAAATGTGAATGTTTGTTATTATTACAATAATGCAAGAAGTTACACACATTTTCACCAAGATAAATTATGATTCTAACAATTGCTTTTCTCACTTTCTATGAAGAGACACATATATTTGTGCTATTATTATGGGTATAAATGTGCATAAATTGTATATAAAAGCTTTTTTCTCATATTTTTTTTTAAAGAAAATAAAATAAAAATAGAAAGAATTGCAATACAAATAATAGAACAAAATAGCAGAGATACATTTAAAAAGTTGGACAATAATTTGCACTTAATGGTCGTTTAGTAGCACATTTATAATATTTTTCTTGATATCATACAGACGCACACACCACAAATAGCTCTGTTATGATATATAAAAGGTTTATTTTTAAATGGAAAAAAATGGTTTCCATTCAGAGTTTTGAACTGGGATGTTCAACTTGTGGTGACAAAAATATTGATGAAACATACGAAAATTTCTGTGCACTGGGAACTCAGATATCGTATTCTGGTTTCTAAAACTCAAATAAGTACAAATGTCTTCTTGAAATGTCTTAGCAAAGACACACACCATCATTTAGCTGAAATTCCATTCTAAACTAAGCTTTATTTCAAATTTGTTTCCACTCTGATAAGGACTCTGACATTCGGCACAATTAGCTGGTACCTTAACCACTGCACTAAGTGGGTGCTTCATTGATTAAAAAACTGTTTTGATTTGGTACTGTCACAAAAAAATCTTCTTTCATTTCAGGCACAAGTTCTAAACATTTAATTATTCTCCAATTTAAATGCAACAACCTTGAATACAATCTTTCACATGTATTCTCATTTCTATCTTCATTATTAAATTCTTGCAATATTTCATTAATTTTATCTTCACAGAGTCTCATTTCACATAAAAATTCATCTTTATCCATTTTATTCAAAGTCACACTACTATCTGGATATTCCGCAGAAAAAATTGACCTCAAAATTCTTCTTTTCTCAAAAATTGTCTCGATCCCAACTATTGATCTGATTAAAAGCTCATAATTTAATTCATCTTCCAAAAAAAAATTAACATTTATCTTTAAATTTTTCATTTCTGGCTTTTTTTGAACCATCCACTTCTTTTTAATACACAGCATAGGAGATTTATTACAAAAAAACACTCTTTTTTTCAACACACAGTATTCACAACAATAACATTTAATTAAAATTTCACCAATTCTTCATTAAATCTCTTTTTATACCTCGATGATTTTTTAAGTATAATCTCCTCTGGTCGTATCCCGCAAGGAATGCCACTTAATGTAACAAAAAATTCCTCTTTCATTTCAGGCACGATGCCACATACGGTGAGGATAAGTTTAAGTTTGCTGCTTCCTGAGGTTCATGGGCTTCTTCGTCGGATACTTCTGCTATTAATGGTTTTTGGGTTTCTTTCAGGATTACAGCATTCTCTCTTCTAAATTTAGGGACTCTACCACTTGTTAAGGGTTTTGGTCAGAATTTGAAATTGTGGATCAAAATGATTTGTACCTGATTTGTAAAAATTCACATGCTATACAAAATAAGGATGGCGTCATAAGATTTGTCCAATGCATACTGAATATGTGATCTGGAAAAGTAAGTTCTTATCCATCATAAGTACGAGATATTTTATAATGTTGGTGATAATACGGCTCACTACCTGCTTTGCGCTTCTGCTTTTCAGGCACATTTATCTGTTTGAGATCACTGTGACCCATATGGCAAAACTCATATTATAAACTTTAAGTTTCGTTGAAGTTCCAACTTTTAGCAGTGCTCTTACACAAAACTTTTTATACTGCTACTTTAGTTAAGCCCTTAGCCTTTTATCAATGTTGCAATATTCATAAGATTTCAGTGATATTTTCATTCATTACTTCGAAGCCAGTTTCACGCGATCGATCAAATTTTTTTTGCGTTTTATCCACTCTGAAATAAAGTGTCAGACATGGTCTTACTTTATTACAGGTGTGATAGTTCAGTCAAGTGACTTTGAATCTGAGTTACAAATCCGTTTTAGTAAATCACATAAAATTTCCTAAAAAAAAAGTCAAATATATTCCATACTCCTGCAATTGTTACGGGGTTTGTTAAAATTTTAATATTACAAACACCTCATCTAGTTGATTATCTCTGTTTAACTCCTTACTACTGCAAAATAATTTTTATGTAATTTACTGTACTTTAACGTAAAATTCTGGAGAGTAAAAGTTTTTTTTAAGTGTAAAAAGAAGGATGTTCTAATGACTTTAAGCCTAAGGTTATTACAAATGCCTTATTATTGAAGTCATTTAGATATTTTCAATCCTCCTCCTTTTTTTGGTTCTTATTTTTTGGTTCTTATTTACCCTAAATTTTTTACGTTCATCGAAAAAAATTCACTTTAATTGTCATTTCCATACAAAATACAAAAGTTAATTTTATCTTTTTATCACAATTAACCAATTTCTTTACCTTTTCAAAAATACCACACAATTATTATCTCTTGAGAACAAAAAGTAAATAAATTTTTGGTCTCTCAATGTACAAAACGTGAGGCAATTACAATTAATTCAATGCAAAAACTAACAAAACAACAGTTAACATTAATTGACTATTCCATTCTGTGATATTATTTTCACTTGTAACACAACAATCACAAACAAAAAAACATTCATGTGTGTGTATGTGTGTTAGTATGAAACAAAAAAATTATGTAATAATGAGTCTCACTCATCTTATTCATTAAAAGTAGATCTAATGTTAAAACATACACTTGTTAATGTTAATAACTCACAAATGACCAGAAATTTTTTTGCTTGTCTCTTATCATTTTGATTATTTTTAGTTGTTACAACAACAAGTATAAGTTGTTTTAATGAATGATGTCATATAATAAAAACATGAATTTCTTGTCCTTTTAATCGTACACAATTTTTGGGAAACAAGATATTGTTATGTTTGATGTGTGTGAGGGAAAAGTTAATGTAAGTGTTATAGTTACAGAGACGAAATACGATAAGGAATGAGTAGAACAAAAAAAAAGTAAAAGGGACAAAACTTTTGTATTAATAATTAAGAGATGAAGATTTTCATATAACACGAGAGTTAAAATGTTGTTATTTTTTGTATAAATATTTTCTACATTCAATTTAGATTTAATTTACTTGTTAACATTTTTTTTTTGGATTTTTTTTCTAGATGAGGTTACCATGGAATGAGTTATGTGTGTTAAGGGCTATGATATGAGTGCAGCTATGGATGAGCAAAAAAGGATAAGGAAAGCTAGGGGTGCCTTTACGATACTTAACCGTATATGGTGTTCTTCAGTCTATAGCAAACCGGTAAAACTTAACATCTTTAGATCGTGCGTAGAGAGGACATAAAGAGAAGGCTGCAAGTATTTGTCAACCGCTGTCTTAGACGAATTCTGCGTATTCCGAAAAGAATTTCGAATGAGGAACTGCTGAGAAAAGGCGAGATGCAAAACATAAATATGGAGATACGTAGAAGAAAACTTGGTTATATTGGACATACCTTACGAAAAGACCATTCAGAAGTTTACCACCAGGCCCTTATATGTATAACTCACAAGGTAGCCGTAGAAGAGGTCGAACAAGGAACACCTGGCGACGCTCCACACTCTCTGATGCCAACTCGGTGAGTGAGGCAAATAAGGCACAATTTAACAACCTGGGGGAACTAAAACCAATTACAATCCGAGATGGTGACATTTTGTAGATCGCCTTTGCTCAACATGAGGACAGTTCGGACTCCCTGAGGAAGGACAAGTAAAGTAATGATATGAATGATCATTTAAAGGTATATCAAAATGGATCAAAGCCGTGCCCTAGCAACACTTTTCAGAAACGATCCAGACGGTCGATGGGTGGTGTGAGCCGATATATATTAAGTGAGATGGTCATCAACGTTTATATTCTATAGAAGACTAAATGACTCTTAAGAAACCAAGTATAGTTCTGAGCTCAAACCGGAAACCGGAGTAACCGGAAAACTTAACATAGAATCTGCGTATAGTCAGTTCGTTGTTGACTAACAGTGGTCCTTTGCGATTTAAAGCAAAGATATTCACTTAAAATTAGAATTCGACTTCCACCCCTTCAAACAAATAAACATTGACAAGCTCTGACAAAAACACATAAAAAAAGTGTTAGAAACATGTCTTACTTTAATTGTTTCGGAACACAAATTCACATTCACACACAAAACCTTTCATTAATGGACCTTAATTAAAGAATTTATTTATACAATTAAAGATGGACACGTAATAAAATAAAACTTACCTCAATTATTCATTTCCATAAATATAATTTTTGTTTATTTAGTCCTTAGTTCCAGATAAAGGATCAACATTAAACACAAAAATTATATTTGATATTTCAATTTTATATGTTTATTTAAATATTTGTTTTTGTGCCTTCCGGTGTGTGTGTGTGTGTATGTGTATGTTTACCTTAATTTCAGTAGTGTTACTGTTGTAGATTACCTATTTAAATGTAAATAGCCATTTGTTTTTAATGTGTTACTTTGAAAAACAAGCTAAGTTTTATCAGGAGCTCGGTCATGCATGAAGCGTGTACAAAATCAAGTCAATAAACAACAAGTATATAAATGAAGGAAAAGTACAAGATCTGTTTATATCAGAAAATTGGAAAATGGCATCACTTTAACTGTGTTAGATGTATTGACAAAGAGAATATAAGTGATGAATATTTGATTGCAACAAATGTGTATCTCTTTTATTTATTGACTTGCATATATGTGAGTTTAGGAAGAGGAACATGACAAACATTGATTAGGTTTATGTGTGTTTTATTGAAATTAAACTGATGAGGTGATAATGAAAGCGGAGTGATGCTAATTTGATTAACGTTAAGAGATAGATGAAAGGAAATTAAGCCAAAGCATCCTATCAAAAGGCACTGAATGGACTGAAGACCAATAGATCTTTTATTTGCATTCTCTAGATGGCGCTGGTGATCGATTTTAAGAGTCTGGGCAATGTTTAGATTTTTATGAGAAATTTTCAAAAAACAAAGTTGAAGCTGCTATGACAGGTCAAAAGCTTTATCAATTCTACTTGGCTTAACTCTCAGATTTTTTCTTTGGACTGTGCATATGGCGTTAAAAGCAATTACATATTTTTGGACCAGGGTTTTCATTTCATCTCACTTTTAATTTTGACTTGATTTTTCAAATAATAAGGACAAATATTCGAATTTAAACATATGTCACATTTCGGTCTAGCAGCACAAATTGTCTGTCCAAATCCAATCAATAAGCGAGTAATGTCACCCCACATTTCATATGGAAGCCAACTTTCCAATGCAAGTCTTGTATCTTCAGCAGTTTTTGTTGGGGTTTGTACCCACTTCAAACGATTAATTATCCGATGCATGTGTGTATCAACGGCAATTCCTATTTAAATTAAAAAAGAAAAAACTTTAAAGAATGAATTTTAAATTTAACGTCAAAATATAACCTGAAACAACGCCCCATGCACTTTTCATACACAAATAAGCAGTTTTCTCACCCACTCCAGGGAGTTCGAGTAATGCTTCGACCGTATTTGGAATATCTTCGTGATAGTTTTCAATTAAAATTTGTGACGTTTCTTTGATATGCTTTGCTTTTGTCTGTTAAAAAAAAGTTAATGATTATTCTAAGTTGAAGTCACATCACAAATTTAACCTTGTAAAACGACACCGGCTTCAATAACTCCTCCAACTCGCCCAATTTACATTTAACGGCATCTCTAGGTGTAAAACCATTAAAACGACGTTTCAAGCGTTGCATTACCGTCAAATTCAATTCATCTCTGGTACGTGGAGATAACATCAGTGAGACAAGACAATGAAATCGACACACTTTTGGATCAAGATTTTTGTCATGAAATACCATCATGTCAACGGGAGCTAAAGTGTCATTTCGCATTTTCTGTATGTTATTCAATGTTTGCTTGAATTTAGGTGGCTCCCATTTGGATTTTTTTGATTCTCGTTTAATTGCTGGTGAAATTGAGTTGGGATCGTGACTTGGAGATCTTTTGAAAGACTTTGAT
Source organism: Culicoides sonorensis (assembly GCA_900002565.1). Lineage (NCBI taxonomy): Eukaryota > Metazoa > Arthropoda > Insecta > Diptera > Ceratopogonidae > Culicoides > Culicoides sonorensis. The sequence goes on along the minus strand of LN483356.1, from coordinate 357,167 downwards.
GTAGAAGGAGCGCTTGGAAGTGATCTTGCTTGATTTTGTTCATACTCAATTTTTAAGTGCTTTCGAGATGTTGTCACGCTTTGATTTTGACGGAATGTGATCTGTAAATAAAAATGTAAAATGAGATACTGAACGATGTTCACAAGGGACTGAATTCACTTTTTTGCTGAAATCGTTACTGGAATAAAAAACGTTGCTGAACTAAAAACGTTGCTGAACTAAAAACATTGCTGAACTAAAAACGTTGCTGAACTAAAAACGTTGGTGAACTAAAAACGTTACTCAACTAAAAAAGTTGCTGAACTAAACACGTTGGTGAACTAAAAACATTCCTGAAGTAAATATGTAGCTGAAATAAAAACGTTTCTGAACTAAAAACGTTACTCAACTAAAAACGTTGATGAACTAAGCCCTTGCTGAACTAAGCACGTCGCTGAACTAAACACGTTGCTGAACTAAAAATGTTGCTGAACTAAAAACGTTGCTGAACTAAAAATTTGGCTGAACTAAAAACGTTGCTGAACTAAAAACGTTGGTGAACTAAAAACGTTACTCAACTAAAAAAGTTGCTGAACTAAACACGTTGGTGAACCAAAAACATTCCTGAAGTAAATATGTAGCTGAAATAAAAACGTTGCTGAACTAAAACCGTTGCTGAACTAAAACCGTTGCTGAACTAAAAACGTTGCTGAGCTAAAAATTTGGCTGAACTAAAAACGTTGCTTAGCTACACCCTTGCTGAAGTGAAAACGTTGCTGAACTAAAAATGTTCCTTTACTTAAAGTTTCGTTACTAAAAATGGAACTGTGTGTCATTTTTTTCAAATCAACGCGACTGGAAATGTGCTAAAAATTTCAAGATTTAATTTAAACTTACCAACTTACTCGCATCTGTATCCGTTTCCTTCGATACATTATCAGAATTTTCCATATTTATATAATTTAATTTCAATTCAATCAAAATTGCATAGAGTTTTTCAAAATTAGTCCAGACAACAATTTAAAATTTGACAGATCAAGCAATTTCAAAAAAAAATTAATGGAAAATTTAAAATAATGACAGAAATAAATCAAACAAAAATTGCTTTGAAAAGTTTGTCATTTAATCAAATAACGGATTCTCACAATGAAAAGTTTTTGAAACATTCCATAAAAAAATACCTCTTAAACGATACTAGAGACATCTGTACGACATTTAACTGAATCTTATAAGGAAATATTTATCCTTTTCCCCTCTTTTTCATTTTTCTTTATTAAATTAATTTTATTTTTCCTTAACATTTTTTCTTTTAAATTTAAAATTTATTGTAACACAACCGATTCATTGAACTTTAATCCTTTTTAATCAAATTTTCAATACTGAATTTATTTGTATTTGATGTTGAATTTAAGCTCTCACTTTCACTTTCTTTTTGTGATTCAACGAAATCTGGTGAACTATTCATATAAGGCCTCTGTTCCTGTTCATTGTATTGTGTTGATTTTAATAAGGCATCTAATGACAAAAGTCCGTTATTGAATGACAAAAAATTGCCTAAATGCATGGAGTAGTTGAGAAAATGGTTTGGTGTGGGAAAAAGTTGTTGCAAATGCAATGCTGACAGCTTATCTAGCGCACTTTTTTCCGTATTTTCATTGGAAGACATTTCATGAGATTGCTGTTGCGATGATGAAACTGGACTTAAATACGAGAAATATGGAGTGTTCTATGAAAAGTTGGAAAATGAATTTCAATGAAAAATTTAAATTTAATTTTAAATTCAACTTACTTGAAACTGTGACGTGAGCAACATCTTGGCATGTCTCTGTCTCCTAGTTCGTCGTCTCCGGTAATTTCCAGTTTCAAACATGTCAACTGCTGAAATGTCCAACATCCAATAACTGCCTTTTCCTGGCCCAGTTTCCTGTTCATGGTCTGAAGTATGTTTGTCGCGAGGAACTTTAATGAAACAGTCGTTCAAGCTCAAATTGTGCCGAATGCTATTTTGCCATCCTTGTTTATTGTCACGATAGTAGGGGAAACTGAAATCAAATTGAAAAATGAGAGAAATTGAAGCAACAAGTCATCAAAAAATAAACAAAATGTGTTCAACAAGTGCGGATATTTGTGTTGCCATGATATGACTTGAATTTGTTTTGGAGAGAAATCAAGCTGAGTTTGAATTGAAATTTTCTTTGAAAGCAAAATTAAATTGAAATTTCTTATTCAAAGATGTATAAGACAAATAGAAGAACACTTCCTAAAATTCAATACAGTTCGGCATCTGATTCATATAAAGATCCGGATCCATTGGCATCACTCAACTTGCAAGCTTCAATCGGGAACTCCCATGTTGAGGTGTGATTTAGAAATATTTTATCATAAATCACATTTAAATTAAATTTCAATTTCAGGACCTGATCAAGTCAAAATGGGCCAAGGAGCTGCCAAAGTCCTTTCAACCGTATAACGATCAGAAATTCAATCGTGTCTTTAATTTGCCTCCAAATGAAGTCGCATTCATGGGTGGTCTTGGTGGCAAGAAAGGGAATGCTCGTTCAACGTTGCACACCGATCGCCCCACTGAAGTCCAGAAAATTTTCAATATGCGTACGGGGAATCGAGGAATTTTCAATCTCACTGAAAATCCACGCAATACTCAAAGTTTAACACAAAAACGTCCTCCAATACTTAACATGAGCAAGCAAGTCAAGTCAATTGTTGATAAAGTTTGGAGGGCCAATAATTTCGAAGATAAAGTAAAAAGTTCCGATTCTGATAGTGTTTACTTGACACGACGCATTCCAAGACAAATTCCACCACCGGAGCCCCTTCCAACGCTAGAACTCATCAATGACGTCCGTGATCGCTTGGATAAAATGTTCAAAATCCCCGATGAGTTCTCAAAACCACGTGAAACATTCACGGAATGGGCAATCAAGGAACGTGAAAAATTCAAGCAACGTCGTGCAGCAAAAGCAGTGAAACAAGAAAAAACCATCACTGAAACCCTTTCAATGGATCAATCAAGTGATTCAGATACAGATTCAAAGGGAACTGAGTATAGAATTAAGCGGAAAACAAAGAAACGTGATAAAATTCAACACATTTCCGGTTACATGTATGGAGAATTCACGAAAATTCCGAAACAGGGTAAGAAAACGACAAAATTTGGTATTCCACTGTCAATGCTCGATCGGGCTAAAGAAGAAATGGAAAAGCAAAAAGAGAAGGATAAACAATTGAGACGCGCACGAATTGCTCACATGAAATTACCGTTATTTTTTGAGGATGAAAATTCGGGGGAAGATGACGTGGTTGAGACAGTCAAGGCTTTGACACTCATTCGAACACCATTTTTGAGACTTCCGAAAATCAAAACGCAGAAAAAGAGAAGACGTGATCGATTGAGATCAAAATACTTGAAACAAGATCGTTTGAAGAGAATCACGATGTTGCTTTATGACAGGTCATACGATCCAAATTCAAAAGAATCCCTGGAATCACTCGAAAATTCCTTGGAAAAAGATGAGCCATGTGCTACAAAAGAAATTAAAACGGAAAAAGAAATTTCAATTCAAAAGAAAAAGTACATAAATTTCATTAAAGACTCATATGAACAACAAATCAAAGGAAATTTAGAGGAAAAGGATGTCAAAGAGGAAGACGGCACATCATTTGAACAATTCAGGGTAACAGAAGACTTTGATTTGATCCGTACAAAGAGCAGCACACCTCAAGATGGCACTGAGAGTGTTAAAGCTGAAATTGAAGCATTGCCTCCATTTAAAACGAAGAAAAATGAGAAATTTTCCAAATCCGATGAACGAACAGGACCATATTACATTGACCCAGAACAAATGGAGAAAATGAATGATCCAACGAGATGTAACAAATTTCATTAAAATTTAAATTTTTCTTGAAATTTCTTTTATTTAAATTCCATTTCAGTTAAAAAACGATCAAAATACTACACAAGTCTAATGAGAGGTCGATACGATACGAGAGACAGGCTGCAAGTTACAGGAACAGATTTTAACGATGTAAGATCATTTGAGTCTCATTTAAATTTCCTCTGTGAAGTTTTTTATCCATTTAATCCGTTCCAGGAATCATGTGGACCAAAGCAATATTCACATCGTCTCATCACTGAATTTGATAACTTTTACATTCACGAACTCCGGCATCACAAATCAATTCGCAAATTTTGTCCCAAATCTGATATCATCAATTTGCGCAACAGTATGAGGAAGAAATTTGTTGACTTTTATATGCAGGAAAATTTGCAACATTTGATGCATAAACAGGCAAAAGAGAAGAAGTATTTGGACGACATTGATAGATTCGCGACAATTTGCAAGCCATTGTTTCAAAAACGAAAGTATGAATATTTTCAGCATATGACACAACAAATTGAATCTGTGGCACCTGCAATTGAGCAAACACAAAAGTTGATGAATGAAAAGGATTCGGTTATGATGGAATTTGAGAATGTCAATGATAAAGTTATTGCGATTGAGATTAAATTTGAACATTTTATGAGTTTTATGGTGAAATTTTGTATTGAAATTTGAAATGAAATTTATTTTTTTTTTATCATTTTATAGCAATTTTATAAGAGACTCATACCACCAGAATGGAAAATGGACAATATGGAGAAATATAAGGCATATGAAGAGACACTCAATTTTGTAATTTGAATTCAATTTGAACTCATTTTAAGAGCAATATCAATTTAATTTCACTCAAGCCCTCGATTATTTTCCAAAAACTGTTCTGATTTGAACCATCGACTTATTTCTCGGAAAATTTTGTATGAAAAAGACAATTGCTTTGTATGAGAAAGTTGTAGATTTTTAATCAAGCTTCAACTTTGCTGAACATTGTTTTCAGTGTTTTAGTACAAAAAAATATGAAAATTTCTTACAAATTTGTAAGTTTTTTGACCACTGTGAATTTTTTTTCGATTTTTTTTACACTGTTAAAAAATTATCGGAAAAATTAGGGTGTCCATTTACGTAAAAATTTTTGGGGCAGTGAAAAATCGGAAAATAGGCGGGAAAATCGGAAAAATTGTCAAGTTAACAAAAAATACTCGAGAAAATCGGAAAATTCAGAAAAAAAGTTGGGAAAATCAGGAAAGTCAATTTATTATAAAAACCGAAAAATCGGAAAAATGGCTATTTTTGGTTTGTGTTTCCTCAAAGTTTGGTCTAGAGGTGTCAATATTTTTGCTTACCCGTTATCTGTGGACCTCCACGGAACTTTTGCAGAAAACTATACTAAAATATAGTGGAAGACAAAAATTTTAAAGTGGGACAACGAACCAAAAATAGCCATTTTTCCGATTTTTCGGTTTTTATTAAACAAATTGACTTTTTTGATTTTCCCAACTTTTTTTCCCAATTTTCCGATTTTCTCGGGTATTTTTTGTTAACTTGGCAATTTTTCCGATATTTTCGACCATTTTCCGATTTTTCCAATTTTCCTGACCATTTTCCGATTTTCCCGACTATTTTCCGATTTTTCCGATAATATTCCGATTTTCCCAACATTTTTCCGATTTTTCACTGTCCCAAAAATTTATTGGATGGACACCCTAATTTTTCCGATAATTTTTTAACAGTGTAAAAAAAATCGGAAAAACTTCACAGTGGTATTTTTTTGACGTTTTGAATTTGTCAGTAGCTGTCATTTCTTACTTGTCGATTTTAAAAGCTATCATAGATGAAATGTACTCAAAGTATATTCAGCAATTTGAAGGAAATTTTTTAAAATCGATATTCGTAAAAAATTTTGCAGACATCCGGGTCCGAAAATAATTTTAAACCGTCGATGTTCGAAATCGAAGATATTTTCAGAAAAGTTTTCGCAAACCCATTTTGCAAATAATTTGATGTTGCTCTTGTGTAACCGAATCAAATTAATAAAAAATTCCATTAAAATATTTCCAGCTATCATCATTCTTCAATCGTGTCAAAAACCGTTCAGAATCCTTTGTAACACTAAATAAGGAGCTCACTGACACACCCCTTCAGATTCTTGAAGCTGATCCGCAGATAATGCACATTGGAATTCATAGCATAAAATTCAGAGTCAAAGGATTATTAAGTGAACTTGTCCAGACAATGTGGCTCTATGATAAAATATTGCTTGAAAAGCGACGGCTTGCTAGTTGGGTAAGAAAATAAATTTTCAAAAATTATATTTAAAAAATATAAAAAATTATATGAATTTTTTTCAGTTCCCATTACAAGAAGACACAATGAGGAAAAATATTTCATTCCAAGACAAAAAATTGAGTTTCGTCGAAGAGCGTAACTACATTTTGAAGTATGATATTCAAGAAATTGCGAATAAGTCTCTGAAGCGATGTGTTAAAAAGTATGACCTTCATCTTCCATTTTAATTGGAATTTCAATAAATTTTTCTTCATTTTCTAGTCCAATAATTAGGAAAGTCTCTGCAATTTGTGATCAATTATATAAAAGCACAATTCCAGAACACTTACAGAACAGGCATCAACAAGACGAGCCAGTTGTTGATAAATTTGCATTTATTCAGGATTATGTTTTGGTAATCGCTCATGTTATTTTATTTGAAAAATTAATTCGTTTTCATTGAATTGAATTGAATATTTATAGGATTTATTACATGAATTGGACGAAATTCCAATTGAGATTGTCAAAGACGCAACAAAAGAGGTCAAGATTCATACAACTTTCATTATGCAACAAGCTCAGAAAACGTGCATTCAACAAAATCGGTTTGAACTGATGAAGAAACAGCTTAAATTTCATTTTACTGTGAAGAAACAGAAGAAGAATCGAAGAAGAACTCCGTCTCCATTTTCACCAAGATTGAAATGAATCCAGACGTTTTTTGACTTCACAACTCCTTGAAATTAAGTCACACGCTTTGAATTTTTCTTGTACTGGCACTTTTTTTTAACACTTTTGATACTCAAACTAAAACTCACTTATCCATAATAAATTTATAAATTCCACTTAATGTCAATCTTTGGTTTGGTGAGCTTGAAATTGCCAACGCTATAAGTGCAATGTAAGAAAACGGCGGCTTTTCATGTCGATGTGACGTTTTATACAGTGAATATGAACTCGATGGACTCCAAACTGTCGAATTTAATTCAGATAATTGGTGTGAAAGTAATTTTTGTTGTTCTTGATCTGAACAGCTTTCACTATGCGAGTGATACGAACTGGGATGAGGTAACATAATTTTAATTAAAAATTTTTTTACGATAATTTCAATTTCAAATAATTTAATGAAAATTTTCCCACAATTAAACAAGAAACTAAACCGCACGCCGGTTAATTACTGACTAATTTGAGAAAATGTATCACATATTCAACGTAACTCAATGTAAACTGTAATAAAATTCATCATACATAATTTCCATGTGTGTAGGTTTGTGTGTGTATTTAAAGGAAAAATCATTTTAAAATTTGAAATATTAAAGAAACACAAAGATAACAAACAATTTGTTTTAAACATTATGTGCATTTAACTGACATATTAATGTCTGTATTTATATTTTTACACAGATTTCTACACATTTTTAATGATGTATTTGTTTTATTTTATTTTATTAAAAAGCGGTTTAACGGTGGTAATAAAATTCCTTTCTTTGCTTCATCTTCAACTGCTTAAATGGAATTCTCTTCAATAAAGAAAATTTAACACATGTCCTATTTTAAATGAAAAATCATTAAAAATATAACTTAAATCACGTGCCACAAGCACACGCTGATTCAAAGTTAGTATTTTTATGTGGTCTTCAAATATAAAAAAGATCAGTGAATCAATAATCATAAAAAAAATAATTTACAAATAAATATTTGAAAATTCATATCGCCCATCATTAAGTATGAAAAATTACATAGAAACAAATTATTGTGTATTAATAATTAGAGGCGGATTTGTTTATTAATTTTCAAACTCCACCCATCTCATCATCGTGTATTTTTGCATACAGTGATTTGGTCACACATTGAGATGTGTTTAAATTTGTTTTAAGTAGGACTATATTTATTATGATGTTTCATAAAATACTAAACCAGATGTGTGTGATTTTGATTCATTCATAAAAAAATTAAAATGTGAAATTGAAATTTGAAAAGTTGTACAAAAGTGCATTACTGTGACTTCAGGTGCTTAACTTTTAGCTATGCGCTTCGTGTACACTACATAGGTTAGCGTTGGTTAATTTTTATTTTATGTGAGTGTATACGTAGCGCATATCTAGAAGTTAAGCACCTGAAGCCGGCCTTATGGTCAAAGTTCAGTATCAATATGCGACTTGAATTACAATTTTTTAAGCTGTAGATTAAGATTGTCGATATTTTAAAGTTCTTTTTTTAAAAAACAGTACGCCTGATTTGTATTATTTATATATTACATTTACTTATATTAACTTTTGCATTAATCTAGTTCAAGGAATTTCGAAAAAAAATGTCATCAACAGGAAGATGACATTTCATCAGGATTTACATTAACCGCAAACAGTAATGAGTGCAAACCAATTAAGAGTGTGTCATTTTTTATTTAACGTATGACGTATAAATAATCTCTTAAACGGACATTTTCAATTGAGACAGATTTAACAAATGAGTAGAATACAAGATAAAGATGCAGACTCGTCACAGCGATTTTAATATAATTCCAATAATTTTATTGATGAATTTTGACATTATAATTGCACTTTTAAGATATTGATTAACTAAGCACATAAAATTGACACTTAGAAATGCTGACCGTATTGTTTTTAAGTTTTTTGATCCAAAAGCTCTCTTCGATACGAAATAACAGTGTACCTGTAAAAATTATAATAAAATAATTAAATTGTTCAATTACAATAAAATTATTCTTACATATTAAATAAAGAAATACCAGTTCCGATTACTCCTTGGATAAAAGTTAAGAATTCTAATTTAACCAAAACAGCAATCAATACAATTGCCAATAAAACATTAAAAATAAAGCAAAAAATTACAGATATTTTCAAAAGGATAGTGTTTTGTCGAAGAGTCCCGAATAGAAGTAATAAACCATGGACCAGTAAGTAAACTATAATTATGATAGATGCTGCTACAAAATATAAAAATAAAAATTAATACTAGTAATCTTTTAAATAACGGTAAGACTTACTAAAATTGTTCAGAACTCCAAAAATTTTTTCATCAATTTTACATGTGACAATTATCATCAAAAGACAAGATAAAAGTTCCTAAATATTTAAAAACGTGTTTGATTACTGATAAAAATGCGTTACAATTTTACATACAAACATACTGATTGCAAGAACCGCATCACGTAAACTGATGCAACAACAACAATGATAATGACGTCATCAATAAAATGCAGAAACAATTTATAACATTTCAGTCTTAAAAAACTTATTACTCAAATTACCTCGGACATCTTAAAAAACCAATTATCCATCCCATATTGATCTTCTCTCGAATAAGAAGTACTCTTTATATTGAATTTATTATTAAAATAATAATTAGCTAAGCGAACTGTTTAGAACGATGACTTTTTAACAATTAAACACACGAACAGAAAAAAATCGTTTATATTGATGGCTTTATCATCCCGGTTTCCGTTATATGATGCAATGTTCCGTTTGTTTTTATCCTCTGTGATTCTTGGTATGACTCAACTAAAACATTTTCCTTAATCTTGCACAAGACATTTTTGCAATACGTTCGCTTGAAAAAAAATAATCAGTTATCATTAAACTTACATAAATATTTGTTTCTTATGAAAATTCCCATAGTTAACTCATTGTTACGTCTACCTTAAGCATAGCTGACTGCGTGGTATCACGATGAGGGATTACTTATCCAATCAAAATTCCATCATAAATGTGTCAGTTCTGATTTCATTTTTTTTTTTGTGAAAAATTCGTTGAAGAGTAAGTCAAAGAAAATAATTTATGCAATTTAAAGCTAAGATCTGTTTTACATAAGCAGATCTAAAATAAGATAGCTCTTTGTTATTGAAATAGTTCAAGAAATTTCAGGAAAAAAATTTAATCAACAGGAAGATGGGACAGGAAGACAGGATTTACATTAACCGCAAACAGTAATGAGTGCAAACCAATTAAGAGTGAGTCATTTTTTATTTAACGTATGACGTATAAAGGATCTCTTAAACAAAATTACGCAGATTTTCAATATTAACAGATAAGTAGAATACAAGAAAAAGAAGCAAACTAGTCATAGCGATTTTTAAAAATTCAAATAATTTTATTGATCAATCTTTATCCAAATAAATTATTTTGACATTATAATTGCACTTGTGGGATATTGATTAACTAAGCACATAAAATTGACACTTAGAAATGCTGACCGTATTGTTTTCAAGTTTTTTGATCCAAAAGCTCTCTTCGATACGAAATAACAGTGTACCTGTAAAAATGATAATAAAATAATTAAATTGTTCAATTACAATAAAATTTTTCTTACATAATATATAAAGAAATACCAGTTCCGATTACTCCTACGATAAATTTCGTGAATTCTAATGTAACCAAAAAAGCAATCAATCCGATTGCCAATATAACATTCAAAATGATGCTCAAAATAATAGAAATTTTCAAAAGGATAGTGTTTTGTCCAAGAGTCCCGAATAGAAGTAGTAAGCCATGTACCAGAAAGAAAACTGTAAGTATGATAAATCCTGCTATTAAATGTAAACATAAAAATTAATATTAGTCATATTTTAAATAACGGTAAAACTTACTAAAATGGTTCGGAACTCCAAAAATTTTTTCATCCATTTTACATGTGACAATTATCATGAAAAGACAAGTTAAAAGTTCCTAAATATTTAAAAACGTGTGTGATTACAGATAAGAATTCGTAACAATTTTTATCCATACCACCGTACTGATTGTAAGAACTCCATCACGTAAACTGATACAACAACAATATAAATTATTATAATAATGAGGTAATCAATAAAATGCAGAAACAATTTATAACCTTCCAGCCCCCTGGGCAAAAATTTAAGGCATCTTTAAACGCATCTTTTTTTCACTTTATTTCATCTCTATAATATGAGATACATATACTATAAATATAGTATACCTTAAAAAAGTATAGTGAAAATATGGGGGTTGTAAAATTAAAAAAAAGTAAAAATATAGTATGAATATAGTATGTTATTGTTTGCAAATTTGAAAATTTAGATCTCGTTCGTGCAGGTTTTTCGTAAAAATTGCTGCAATTGTTCAGATATTATATGAAGATTGAGGGACAGCAAAAATTTCCTGATATCTAGTAGAAATCTTCAGAGAAAAATCATTTTTCCGATAAAAACGTCATTTTTACTTCTAATTGCAGGTGGGAAATTTTTGTTTTCCACTAAATAGTTCAAGTTGAATATGAGGAATTGTTAAAAAATAAAAATAAGCATAAGGATTAGAAAATGAATGCGCCAAAAGTTGTGAAAACAAATATGAAAACTATATACTATATATATAGTTAATTATAAGTATAAATATAGTGATTTTGGTAAGTGAACTAAAAATATAGTATATATATAGCGTTAGACCATAAACCAAAATATAGTCCTGGTAACGGGGTTATATGGTCATACTATCACTATATATATAGCCATTCGTTGTCCAGGGGGAGTCTTAAAAAAATTATAACTCAAATTACCTCGGCCATTTTAAAAGATGTCCACATCCTGTTTTCCATCCCATATTGTTCTTCTCTCTAATATGAAGTACTTTTTATATTGAATTTATTATTAAAATATTAATTAACTAATCGAACTGTTTAGAACGATGACTTTTTAACAATTAAACACACAAAAAGGATTTATATTGACGGCTTTATCATCCCGGTTTCCGTTATATGATGCAATGTTCCGTTTGTTTTTATCCCCAGTTATACTTGGTATGAGTCAGTTAAAACTTTCAATTTCATCTTCCACAGGAAATTTTTGCGGGAAAAAAATCATCGGTCATCATTAAAATTACATAAATATTTGTTTTTTACGAAAATTCCCATAGTTAACTCATTGTTACGTTTCAAGTCATAAAGTTCCAGTACGATTAGAGTTCAAATAAAAAAGTTAAGCGAGTTTTAATTTTGAAATATTTTATTTTATTTATATTATTAACAAAGTTGAATTGCTACTTTATTAAAGAATCTTTATCTAAATTGAGAGTTTACTTGTGGGACATTGGTAAACTAACCATATAAAATTGGCACTATGAAATCAATGCGATGCTGGTCATGTTGTATTCAAGTTTTTTGATCCGAGAGCTCTATAATTAACGAAATGACAGAAAACCTGCAAAAATTATGATAAATGATAAGATTGTTTAATCACAATAAAATTTTTCTTACATAACGTATGAGGTTAATCCAATAAAAATTGCTACTACGATAAGCTTCGTGAGAGCCAGTGAGACCATCAAAAAAATAAATTCAATTACTAAATAAACATTGAAAATGATGCTGAAAACAACGCTTATTTTCAAAAAAACGATCTTTTTTCGAATAGTTCCTATTAGAAGAAGTAAACCATGTACCAGTGTAAAAACTATGAATATTATATGTCCTGCTGTAAAATTAAAAAAGAAAAAAGAATAATTATTAATATTTGTTATGTTTAATCGTATAGTAGAACTTACAAAACAAGTTCAGATCTAGAAATGCTGTTTTAATTGTGACGATCAGGAGGTATAGGCAAAATAAAAATTCCTAAATATACAAAAGTATGTGATATTACTGATAAGAATGCGTTACAATTTTTATGCATACCAAAATACTGATTGTAAGAACCCCTTCACGTAAACTGATACAACATCAACAATGATAACGTTTTCAGTATAATGCAAAAAAAAAGTTTAAACTTTCAGTTTAATGAGAGCATAACTCAAATTACCTCGGCCATCTAGAAAGACTTCCACAATCCATTTTCCAACCCATATTGACCTTCACTTGTATAAGAAGTACTGTTTATGTTGAATGTATTATTAAAATAATAATTAACTAAGTGAACTGTTTAAAACAATCAATATTTAACAATTAAACACACAAACAGAAGATAGTTGATTTATATTGATGGCTTTATCATCCCAGTTTCCGATATATTATTCAATGTTCCGTTTATTTTTTTTTTATACCCAGTAATACTTGGTATGAGTCAATTAAAATTTTCAATTTCATCTTCCACAGGAAAATTTTGAAATACGTTTGATGTTATTGTTATATGTTGTTGTTTTTTATAAAAATTTCCATAATTTCGTTACGTCTGCGTCATGCGTTAAACACACCTGACTGTTTGGCGTCACGATGAGTGAATATTTTTCATGTAATGATTCAATCAGGTGTTGGAAATTTCCTCAAGAGGACATCTTCTTCATTTAAGGTTGCTCTACTAGATTTGGTTCCTTCTTTATTAGAATTCGTTTGCAGGCCTGATCTTAATAAATATAAATTGAAATCAAACTTCTATTCCATTTTTACCATAACACCAAAAACAACACAGCAAAAGACAACAAAATAGAATCAAAAGAGCATTTATTCGAATTTTTCTAATGAAAACACCTCATCAATAAGTAATATTTTAATAGGATTTTAAAAACATCACATTGATACATTTTAAATTTTTTTTTCATCAAAATTTTCTTTTAATTTTTACTACACACAATTAATTGCAATCAAAACATTACACTAACAAGGTACTTTGTTTATTAGTAATAAGTAATTTAATTTTACAGTCAAAATACTTCAAAAAAATAAGAAAAAATAAATTATTAATACAAATTATTGATGGAAATCTTTTGAAGATTGTGAAGTTTGTTTAAAAAAATTTAATTTTCTAACAAAAAAAAAATCATAATGATTTGTTTATGAAATTACACCATTTTTTTTAAATTTTCTCTTTCAAAAATTTGTTTATTTTGTTTATTAATTTAGAGAAAAATAAAAACAAAATTAAAACATGAAACAAAACTGGATTTGATCCGGATAAGATACTTTAAGAAATTGAGCAATGTTTTTATTGATTTTTAATGATCTTCGATTAATCAATCAAAACAAAACCTTCAAAGGTGCAATAAAATTCGTATTGAAGGGAAATCGTAAATCAAATTAAAAATAAAGTTAACTGTTCATAAATCTCGCGTTTAATGTTCTTTCATCTTTTTTTTTGAAGGCATTTAAAAAAATTTCGACTTTATCTTTTGTTTTCTTTTCTTCTTAATTCTTACGTGCATTTTTGATTTATTTTTCTTTGTATTTGTTTGAAATTTTTTTGGATTAAATTACACAGCTTAACAAAATAAAATCGATGTGCTTGCTTTGAGAAATCCCGAAACACGTCAAAAAGATTTTTGAATCCTGATTATTTTCCACTTTGAAATTTTAAAATTCACTGATTCGTGTTTGTTTTATGAAATAATGAAATTTGTATGGAAAAGAGCCATTTTCCCTTTAAGTTCAAATTATTACATATCAAAGTTTAAACTTTTCTGAAGTTAATTTTGTTTCAAAGTGTCAAGTAATTAATATCATTGGAAAGAAGGCAAAAAGAGCTAACAGAAAATATAAATTTTATCATAATAAGCCCGCATAATATTCGATTTATATTAAATATGGTTAAAAAATACAAAAAAAATAAAGTATTTTTCCTTTTTTTTTAATTTTTAGCCTGAAAGAGCCCAATATAATTGGGCAAACTATATTAAAATTTATATTTTCTGTTAGCCTTTTTTGCCTTCTTTCCAACGATATAAATTACTTGACACTTTGGAACAAAATTAACTTCAGAAAAGTTTAAACTTTGATATTTAATAATTTGAACTTAAAGGGAAAATGGCTCTTTTCCATACAAATTTCATTATTTCATAAAACAAACACGAATCAGTGAATTTTAAAATTTCAAAGTGGAAAATAATCAGGATTCAAAAATCTTTTTGACGTGTTTCGGGATTTTTCAAAGCAAGCACATCGATTTTATTTTGTTAAGCTGTGTTATAATGACGATGAATATTTTGACACTCTAAATAGGTGTAATTAATTTGACATACAATAAACAAACAATTTTTCTTCTTGTTTTTTTTCACAACACTGCAGTTTGAAGTTTTATCAACAAGTTCGGTGCTTTGAATGGAGAAAAAAATTTTTTTTCTTGTATTTTTATTTCAAATCCTTTTTTTATATTTTCATAAAAATTTATATAATTTGAGACAAAAAATAGCACGAGAATGTTTTATTATTTTATTACATGATGCGTTCAAACATTTTCAAGCATGTGCATAAACAAACATATTTTGTTAAAAAACAACTTTATGCTCTTTTATTGTGTTTTCTTTTGAAAATAAAAAAACTATAAAAATTACTTAAATATTTAAAAGATAAAATAATCATAATAATAAAAAAAAAAACATTTATAAAAATAAAACATTCTAATGTTGGCTGGATCTCTGCTTTTAAAGGAAAGAGAAAGTTCTCCTTTGATCCACATAAAACTCAAATATTTAAAAACACATTTCGGTATTATTTGAGTAAATAATGTAAATCAAACAACAAAAATGGTAATAAAAATGTCGTAAAATTAACTTTTTAATGTTAATTTTTGGGGTAATATGAGGTTTTGATCTTTTTCTGTATCTTTTATAAATAATCGTTTGAAAGAAAATTCAATTAAAAAAATGTGCCGACTCCAATGAGTAAAGAGCTTAGTTTGAAAGTGCAAGGAAATGCTTTTTTCTCAGAGCGCACCCACGCAAACAGTTTCCAGGAGCAATCTGATCTTTGGATAAAATCCACCGTTCTGTGTTTGAAATTAAGTTACCATTTTATTCAAAAAGTTCAAATATTGCATCAAATTCACAATAATTCTATGCATAATGATCATTTAAGTAAGTTCCCATAAACTCATTTTCATCACCTCATTAATTCACTTCATTTGACATCTTTTGATTCTGTGTGTGGCCTTTATATTAAACTTGTAACATTTTATAATTAACATCTTTATTACACTTTTCACATATTTTTTTTTTTTATTTCAAGCATATTGCATTTCATGAAAATATTTTATTTATCTGTTAAAATGATTCAATCAACAATCGTGAATCAATAAAAAAAACTAAAATAAGAAAGAAAATCTGTTGTTGTTTTTTGTTATTGTTTCAAACTTGTGAGGGAAAATGTAACCAAATATTTATTGTTATTTCAACTTTTTTTATTATTTGTGTGTGGTTTTTAAAAATATTTTGATATTTTCTTTTTGTAACAAAAGAAAAGTACAAAAGAAAATTGAATTTTCTTTTATTTTTTTATTGTTTTTAATTTAATGTTTAGATCAAAAATAATGTTTTTTATTATCTATTGAAATTCGGTTAACAATTCAAACATCACATCAAAAGTTAAAACTGTGTTTATATTTTTGTGGTCTTAAAACTATTGTAATTGTTTTTATACAGAAAATATTTATTTTTCTACTTTTTGTTACTATCATTTTCAATAAATGTTTGTCTGTGAAGTGTGCGACGTTCGTTGAAATAATGGGGCATTTCATTGCATTTTGTAAAAATTTGGTTTATCGGTAAAGTTTGATGGAGCGGCTGTATGAACAACACCCAAATGCGGTCACTCAGAGAATGTACCAGCAAAGTCAGGGTGAATCGGAAAACCACCGCTAAGGGAGAATGAGGGTCCACCATAGTTAACTGGAACCAGATGACCCCTTAATGGTATAATAATTAGATGACCTGCAATCTTAAGAGGTAAACTGACATTAATTTGAATGTCATCAACATGGATGTTCAAAAGCTAGTAAACTCTGTGATTTTTAAAGTAATCTGTAAAGTGATTATATTCAGTATTACGAAATACTTAAAGAAATTAACAAAAAAAAACAGCTAAATTCTTCATAATGAAACATTTCAAACGTAAAAGCAAAGATACATACCGACCCATCGATAAAACCAGTAATTCAAAGATACCGGAGTATTCCAATAGCGCTGGCGGGTAAGTTTATGAAAATTTGAAGTATCTGCGTTAGTAAGGTATCATAAAGTAAGTTAATAGCTACACTCCATGGATATTTCCTATTATACCAGTTCTAAGTACTGACAATAATATGAGAATTTGCGTAGACATGAAAGCCGCAAATAAGGCTAATCTAAAAGAAGAATTTCAATTGCCAAACATTGACACAATGATCTCTACAATGGGTGAATCGAAGAAAATCCCAAAAATTGATTTGCACATGGCGTTTTACCACGTTCTATAAGAATAAAATAGTCGTTACATCTCCGCATGCTTAACTAAAATGGACGATTACCAATTAAAACGATTGATGTTTGAAATTAAGAGAGCTCCAAGCATATTTGCAAAAATTATGAATCAACCAATGATGCACTTTCAACCCAAAAGTAATGGGACAAGGTCCCCAGTGGTTTTCGACTGATGCGCACTAATTTGGGTTGAGAGTGTGTAGACTGTTTGTTGTTTTCATAGATAACATTTGTGTGTACACTGTTGCAGTATTTTTTCATTCTTGTTCCATCGATATCAGATTTGAAATTTTTTTCTTCAAAGCTGTGCTCATCAGTATTATTTTGATTTGACGTTGTCTTGTCATATTTAACAAAGTTGAATATAATGAATCATAAACCTTGAAATAAGTCATTTGCTCTTTAACTTAATGTCGTTTGGTTTGACCATCAGCATATCCGACATCACTTCTTAGTCCTAAATCAAAACTGTAAGGCTCTAAAAACTGTTTCGATTCTTTTTTTACTGTAAAACATAAACAATTTAATGTTAAATTCTTGATAAAATCTGGAACTTCAATTATCGACATATTTTTACTATTGAGTTTTAAATTGATCAATGAAATTAAATTTTCAAATGATGATTTTGTGTAATTAACTCTCAAGTTAAGAGTTGTATCATTCACAGTTGGATCTGCCAAGGAGCGACGGGAATAATAATAAGAGTGTGGTAAAAAGAGGAAGAACATGATGTCTATTTAAGTGTTGACGCTAACTAAAAATATTAAATCTCGCACGACGACAATAATTTACTTATCATAACGGAAAAATCCAAATAACTATTTCTTCGTAGAAAACCAACTCTAAAGTTACTCTAATGACAGTTAATTTATTCAATGCCTTAAAAATGAGACAAATTCAAATTGAGTATTTCCAAAGTGCAAACTTCACACTCGTATTATTTTCAAAAACCTTTTTTCTCAATTTCTTCATGAAATGCCACAAATTGAAGTCAAACCGTATAATAATTATTTTAATTTTCCCAGAAAATATCAACATCACAATTTTATGGGATCATCAACCAACCATC
Organism: Culicoides sonorensis; assembly: GCA_900002565.1. Lineage (NCBI taxonomy): Eukaryota > Metazoa > Arthropoda > Insecta > Diptera > Ceratopogonidae > Culicoides > Culicoides sonorensis. The sequence goes on along the minus strand of LN483356.1, from coordinate 338,829 downwards.
CTAGACATGTGAGCGTTTTAATGGAAACAATATCTGTATTGTAATTAGTAAAATGTCTGGGAAAACCACATTGGGTGGTCACATGGAAAATATTTTATTGTTTTTAAATGAAATGTGCTTGATGAAATATCAGTTATTTTGCATTGAAACAAGAAAATTTTGTTTCAGACAGATATTTGAGAGGTATTTTTTTATTAATATTTATTTAAAATCAAATCCTACACAAAAAATTCATAAATGTTGGAAAATATCCCGATAGATTTATTTTTCAACAATAAATGTGCCAAGAAATAACTTCTGTTATTTTTTGAAGATGCGAGACATTAATAAAAATAATAATACAAATAAAATGTTATTTAAATAAATAATGTTAAAAAACGTACAAAATATTAAAAGTCATCATAATTTTCAACAAGAATCAGAAAATATTGTTTAAATTTTTTGCATGCATCCAGTCATTCGTAAAGTTATCTCGTATTTTATTTACATGGTGGCAAACAAAAATATAAATATTATTTTTTTAATGTGTTACATTGTCTGTTAAATCATAAAAATTATTTTAATAGGTTGATCATCATTCTAATTTTTGATGTGCCGTTTGAAGAAAAATTTGAAATACCATAAAATACTGTCATTTTTATTAGGATTCTCTTTGAATATGTTAGAAATGTGTCATGCCATCATATTTCATTTAAAATATTATTTTATTATTTAAATAAATGCTAACATTTTTTTTTGCATAAATTTTTTATGTATGGAATGCATTTATGACTCTTTTGCAGACATTGCGTCTCTAAGCCAATGGATTCTTTTTCATTAATTCAATATCGGCTTTCATCATGTCCTCGACTAGATGTAAAAATGTGGTTTTTGGTTGCCATTTTAATTGTTCCTTTGCTTTTGTGGCATCTCCAAGTAAAAGATCTACCTCAGTTGGTCTGAAATATTTTGGATTGACACGCACCCTCACAATATTTGTGCCTTTTTCCACTCCAACTTCCTCCAATCCAGTTCCACGCCACTCAATTTCAGTGCCAATATATTTGAAAGCCTGTTCCACAAATTCACGTACACTGTGCGTTTCACCTGTCGCAATGACAAAATCTTCCGGTTTATCCTGTTGCAACATGAGCCACATTGCTTCAACGTAATCCCTGGCATGACCCCAATCACGTTTCGAATCGAGATTTCCCAACTCGACACATTCCAGTTGATTCAAGTGAATTTTAGCAACTGATCTTGTAATTTTACGTGTCACAAAATTCTCACCACGTCTCGGTGACTCATGATTAAACAGAATTCCATTACAAGCAAACATGTTATATGCCTCACGGTAATTTATCGTAATCCAATATGCGTATAATTTTGCACAGGCATACGGTGATCTCGGATAAAATGGTGTTTTTTCATTTTGTGGTGTTTCCACAACCTTTCCATACAACTCCGATGTTGATGCTTGATAAAATTTAACTTTTTTCTCTAATCCACACGTCCGAATTGCATCTAATAGACGTAATGTGCCAACAGCATCAACTTCAGCTGTGTATTCACTCAAATCAAATGATATTTTTACGTGTGACTGCGCAGCTAAATTGTAGATTTCCGTGGGACGTATTGTGCTAATTATCTTGACGAGACTACTCGAATCTGTCATATCACCGTAATGGAGTTTCATCCGACCACCACAATGAGCCGTCTTGTTGGTGTATAAATGCTCGATACGATGGGTGTTGAATGTGCTGGCACGACGAATGATTCCATGAACTTCATAGTTTTTCTGGAGCAGGAATTCAGCTAAATATGAACCATCTTGACCTGTTATTCCAGTTATTAGGGCTATTTTTAAGGGTGTTGTCTCATTTGAGGATGATTGTGCCATTTTTTGTAATTGAGTTTTAAATTCAACTCGAAAATGAATCGGACACGTAATTTAATAGCTTTTTTTTAACTGCTGGATTGTGTTATGCTGTTTTTATAAACACATCAAAATGAAACAAAAAAAAAACTACTGATAACAAAAAAAATTACACCGGAACACGGTTTTAAATTAGATAAAAACGATCTTATACAATTCACTTTGCTGATAAAAGTACGATTCGATTTAAAATGATAATTTTATCGAAAATGTTTTAAATTTTTTATGGATAAATAAATTTATCTTTTTTAATGGGTATAGAGGATGATTTTGGTTTTGATTTGAAATTTTTATCATCAAAACAAACTTATGTGCGACAATTCAAAGCCGGTAAGGCGACTGTCATATGAATTGAAAAGAAAATTAGCGTAAATTTAACTGAACACTTAAAGTGCATTTTCGATCTTAATTAATGGTTTTGTTTATTTTCATGATTTTGACATTTCACTCATAAAATTTTGAAGTTTCCATAAATGTATCTGGTTTTAGGTCCAAGAGATAAAATTGTCATCTCGTCAATCTATCACTTTAAGTTGGGTCGAAATTCATTAAAACTTCAGTTTTATTCATCGAAATTACTTTGAGCGAGACTCAAGAATTGGGATTCAGATCATAAAATTTCAATAAAAACTTTCACATTTTCATATTTGGATATCCCATCGAAATACATTTTTCTTAACCGAACGAAGTTCTCAATATTTTTTGAGACGGACATAAAAACGTCATAAAAAGTCGCATTACTTTTAAGTCTGTCAAAAATTCAGTGAGCATTAATTTTTAGAAAACAAATACGTGGCCCTATTCAATCAAATCAACTTAATTCAAATTAAAACAATTTCCTGGACAATTCGAGTAAAAAAATCAAATAATAAGAACTCTGACGATGTTTGACATTCCAACTCATATGGTAATTCATTAAAAATAAACAGAAAAGCCATTAATTTCCTCAATTAATGTAAATATTTTTGTTTCCAGGACTATGATGGTCAAGGCAGAGCTGAAAGGTAATTTAATGCAATTCGAAAAGAAACATTCAAATTAAAATGAATTTTTAATTCATTTACAGACTCTCTCGTTTAATCATCACTCTTTTTGGCATCGTTGGACTTATTTGGGGTGGTCTCATTCAACAGTTCTCTCAAACTGTGTACATTTTAGCTGCCGGATTTGTCTTAGCAGCACTCGTCACAGTCCCACCATGGCCCATTTATCGTAAAAAACCACTTAACTGGCAAAAACCAAGAATTGATCCAACTCCCGGCACATCCAGCAGTAGCGATGATAGCAAGAAAAAGAAAAAATAAATCTCGATTTTCAATTAATTTTATTTAATAATAATATTTTTTATTTTATTTATTTATCAATCAATCACTCAACGGGTCTTTTATACGCTTTTAGTTCAGATGAATCATATAAACTGTGAATAAGTTGATACATGTGCTGAAAAAAGAATAACAAATTATCATATTGGCCGTTATATGGTTGAATGGCTTCATCTTTTGTCGGGTCGCGTTCCCGAAATGGCGGATTCTCTAAAGTGACTTCCAATTTATCAAGGCCACGATAATTTGGGTCCAATCCAAATGCATAGACATGTAACTCCAAGAGAACTTGGTGAATTGCCTCAATTGTAGCCAGATACCATCGGGGTGTTCCACGTTGGTGCCTCCAAAATGAAGAGAGACTGAAATGAATCAAAATATGAATTGGAATTTAAATTTTATTGAATTTTCATATTTTACCGTGTTTGAATAACGATAGTTTTGAGTCGTTTCATCCTCTCATCAGCATAAATACCGCGACTTTGATTCCAAGTACTGTCAATGAACACAACTTTTTTGATGGGAAGCTCTTCAATACTCTGATATTCTTTCAAATCACACACATTTTGTTGTTCATCATCCTCAATCACCTCATTCAATTTTTTGTTAAGCAAAGTTCCCATGCACTTATCTTTCCTCAAACCAAAATTCTCTTTCAATCTCAATTCTGTTTGTCCTTGCAGCAGATGCATGATGCTGATGCTGACTGACGATGGAAATACGAGAAATACACCTGATTCTTTTGTATAATCAGGAATATCCGGATGGATGTAAACTTTGACGTCATCTGGAGCTAGAATCGCAGCATGACTGCTTGTACTTTTCCCTTCAATCTCTTTTCGGTGTTTAATGATATCGACTTTAATTGGAAGCTGAAATTGAAATTTATCTGAGACTTCTAACTTTCAACTTAAATCAATTGCATTGTAAAATTACCTTGACTGTAGGAATTCGATCTTCAAGTTCCTCTAATGCGAGGTTGCAATTGTAACAAAAATATTTGCGAGATTTGAAGCATCTCCGACAAATGAATCGACTTTCTCCCGTTTCCAAGAACCTTGAATCGTGGATTTTCATTCCAGTAAAGGGATATTCTCGTGTCTCTGCCTGAGCTGGATGCATTTTTAATTTAAATGTCCTAAGATCCAATTTAAATTAAAGGAATCGTGGTTTTATTTACCTTTTGGTCTGCCCTTTTTAGTTGAAACGATTCATTTTGAATTTAGATTGGCGACATTTAATATGCGACTTTTTATTGAAAATTTACCTGGGCAAATATTCGTTGGAATGCATTCGCTTTTTGTGTTTTGTCTTATTTGAGCTTGAATTGAATGTTTTATGGCAAAACTCACACACGTAAAATTTAATTTGATTATCACCGAAATGTGTTTGGAGATGTTCGCGTAACGGTCCTAATTTTTTGAATTTTTTTTCACAGATATCACATTCGTGTTGTTTCGTTGCAGTGACAGCGCTACTATGATTGTATCGCTCATGTGATTTAAGTGCCTCTAAAGTTGGTGTTTCTTTATTGCACTGCTTGCATATCCAAGGTCCCTTTGATTCGTGCATGTTCCGTAAATGGCGTCTCAATGCACGTTCATGTTTCAGCATTGATCCACAAATTTCACACTTCACTTTACTTTTTGTAGCATGGATGCTTTTGTAATGCACGATAAAATCTGATTTTGAGTAAAATGTTTTGGCACATCCATGACACAAGAATAACGAAATTCCCTCATGACGTTCCTTGTAATGTCGATTTAAGCGATAAACTGAAGTAAATCGACTTGAACATTGATCACACGCATGAATTCGTCGCTGGTCTTTTTCTTCACGCGTTAAATGCACAAAACGGTGACTAGCGAGCGTGTTGATTGTCGTGAATTTCATTGAACAATCTTGGCATTGAAATTCTTCGGGGCGTTCTGGATCTTGACATTTATTTGTGTGTTTCTTCAATTGATAAACATCGAAACACTGATGCTTACACAAGGGACATTGGTACTTTTCAGGGGTCTTATGATAATCTAAGTGTCCTAACAACTCACTCCGTTTAAAAAGCTTCTTCTTACAACACATGATAAATGGAATTTTTGTGTCATGTTTCAGCTTCATATGATCACTATACAAGCGAAATGATGAAAATGGAATCAATCCATCGTGACAGCTATCACACGACAAATTAAAGAAATTTTGAATTTCATTGTCTTCAGAAGCAACTACTGATTTGATCATTTTTCTTCTTCTTCGACGATTGAGAATTTTTATCTGATTTTTTGGTTTTTCCTCCTGTGTATCATTTGTTTCAAAATCAGAAACGTTGTCGTCTGATTCCTCAATTTGATTTTCAATGGATTTCTCATCTTTTATTTCATGATTCACTGAATCTGATTTTTCTTCTTTTAGTAATTTGATGCATTTAAGGACTTCTTCAAAAAATTCATTTGAATCCATAAGTTTTTGGTAACACTTTTCGCACATGTAATTTGGTATCTCATTTATTTCGTTCTGCAATATTTTTTTTATAAATTTAATTTAATATTTTCATAAAAATTCATTGTAAATTTTTCTTACAAGTATCGATCCAAACAATTTCCTAAAAATATTTTCTGTATCTTCGTCGATTTCTCTTAATTTGTGAATATCTTGAAGATCTGGAGCCCTCAAACATATTCTACAAATTTCAGAGTCACTCATGATTTGAAGATGTTATTTTTTAATTTAAATAACTTTTTCTTTCTTTTTTCTCACTTTTAATTGAATTTAAACACTTAAATTTTTTGTTTATGTTTTTGTTTACATTTTTTTCCCAGCACTGAATAAAGTGTAAATTTAACGATATGTTCGATATGAGTAAATTTTTTGCATAGCCCGATTCGGCTCAAAATTTGCATAGAAGTTTCTTATTAAAATTCAGAAGCTTCAAAACTTCTTTTCATTTCTGGATTTTCGTCCTAGATTTTCCAGAATAGCTCAAGCAAAATTAGTGATTTTCCTAATAACCAATGTTTTCAACATTTTTTTCCACGAAAACTATTGAAATTACAGCCTAACAATATTCAGCAACTTTGAAGGAAAATGTTTGATCTTTTCAAAAAAAAAAATATTAAAAAAAATTTCTTTTGAACAATTTTTCGCGGTCGGAAAATTCGGTGGAAATTCCTCATTATCTTTCAAAAGTTACTGACCTAAATGTCACCGAGTTTACCTTTTTAGGACCTTATTACTAATCAATCTACCTAAACTAAGTAAGTTTTGGTTCAGAATTGTTTATAATTTTTACAGTTCGCTAGAATCACATTAAAAAAATCCAAAACAAATAAAAAACCCTTTTGGCCCCCTAGGAGCCTCCACAAGGGCTCAGAAAGCCTACAAACATACTATATTTCAGAAAAGTCATATTTTAACTGGTAAAAACCTAAAACTTAACTAGAATGTGAAAGTATTGAAGAATAAAGAATAAAGTATTTAAAATTTTGATTTCTAAAAACAAAATTCGAGAAAACAAACTGAATTTTAAAACTTTTTACTAAAACTTTAAAAAGATATCTGGACAGCTCGTTTCTTTAAACGTTTCAATGTTAATCCATTTTGATTCGTAATATTCAAGATAAAATAAACGAGAGGTTTCTTCTAGCGTCAAAATTGGTTTGTGTTCGTACAAGTTCCATTTTCTTTTCTCTTCTCCGAACTTTAAATGCACTTGATCTCGTTGTTTTCTAGGATAAAGGTTCTTCTATAAAATATTCAACGTCTTCACACTCAGTTCCTAAATTCTCATTTTAACTTTTAGTTTTTTTCTCATTATCTAATAAAACTTCACTGTAAAATTCTTTCAATGCCGGGTTTTGATAACGTGCATCCCGATATGATATTTTGAACATCATTTGCACACTTCGAATGAGCTTCAAAAAACCACTCAGCAACTAATGGTTAAGATAAAATTTGCAATCATGAGGTTCGATTCAAGTAAATAATTGAAATTATCCTTTAAGGGCTTTTGAATTGAAATAATCTGAGGTTGTCCCTTGCTTGTACAGGAGGGTGGAACATACACAATATATATCCAAGGATATTCCTTTGACAAGAATTCACGAAATTCGCGAGAGCGGTGTACGTTTCAACAATCTAATAACCATACCACTCTTTGATGACTCTTAGTATTCAAACTTAACTTCAAGTTATAGTATTCAAAACTATTTTATTTTTTATAAATTTATTTTTTATTTGATGAACAGAAACAACAATTTACGTGTTGTTCTTCTGAAAGCAGTCACACGAATGAATTTAAATTATTAAAACTAACGTATCCTTTCTTAATAAATAATTCTATGGTAACTTAAATTATTTTAATAATAAAATTTAACTTGAGAATTAAAAGTGGAAACGTTTACGCAGCCACTACAAAGTGTTTAATTTTATGTTAAAAAGTACGGGTATGATTTTTGAACTGCCATATAAAAACAAATATTATCGTCGCAGCACTAAATTCTTGTGCGCTTTTTCGTGTTCGAACCTTTTTTCTATGCTCCAATATGTATATCACAAAGAGGCTCACTAGAATTTTATGCTATTATGACAATATTCACTTTAAAGCCATATTGAAATGATTTGTCTCATAGAACCAACGAGTGTTAAATTTCATAAATTTCGCCGGCAATGTTGTGCATGATGGGAATACCAAAACATTTGTATCAAAACAAAAAATATTTCATTAAAAATTTGTAGAAATTAAATTTAAGAACAATTTAAATCAAACTAAATAAATATTAGAAAAAAAACGTAAATAAAACAATGGGAAAACGTAAAGAAACTGCTGCAGTGGCCGAAACTGATCCTAATTGTTAGAAATTTCATATCAAAATTCATCATTGAAAAATTTCTCATAATATTTCATATTACAGCTTCTCTTGATCAATCATCCCCCAGTGGAAATCAACGTCTAAAACGAAATAAACGGAAACGTTACAACAGCGATGAATACATAACAGATGACACAGCTTTCCGAGATGCCACAAAAACTGAAGCTCCGAAGCCAATTTCACCAGCTCCAGTTGCAGTTCCTTCAGTGCCAGTTGTCGCAACACCACCGCCAACCGTTGCAGCTCCAATTATTCAAGCTAGTTCATCGAATCAATCTCCGGATAAAATGAAGACAAGTAACAGTTGTAAATCATCACCAAAATCACAGCAGCAAAGTAAGAAGAAGCCGGTAGTGGGCGAGCCGAAAAAGAAACAACGAAGCAAGGATAGTGGAACTTCAAGTGAGGAAGAACGATGGTTGGATGCAATTGAATCTGGAAAATTGGAAGAAGTTGATGATGAATTGAAGAAAATTAAGCCAAAGGATCCAAAATTGATGACTGCACGTCAGAGAGCCATGTACGATAGGGGAAGTGACGGAAATTCATATGGTTTGATGTCGTTACCAACTGGATATAAGGAAAAGGTCATGACAGCTGAAGCGATTCAAAAAGCGCAAATTAAATCACAGAAACGTAAACAAATGGCGGATGAAAAGAGAGAAAAAGATAAAATGAAGACAATGGAACGGCTTTTGAAGAAACAGGATTCAAAATCAGTGAAACAAATGAAAAATCGACCTGTTAAAGCACAAATTCCTCGAATTTCGTACATTCAGAATGAAAATGGTGCCGTTATGTCTCTGCCAGAAGGGATTGATTTTCCATTTAAAGCCCAAACTGCAAAAGAGCCACCTAAACCAGTGCTGTGTGGGGTTCCAAATTGCAAAAATGTTAAAAAATACAATTGTTCAAAGACAAATACACCCCTTTGCAGTTTCGGATGCTATAAAAAGAATGTTGAAATGCTTAAGCGAGTCATTTGTTAAGAAAAATAATAAATTTAAATCCATTTTATAAATATTTCTTTAATTCCTTTTTACAAACAAAATTTCTTTACATACTAAAAATATAAATTAAGTAAATTGAACTAGATTTCCATTTTATTTTATAAGTCATTATTCCTTCTTATCACTATCACATGAGTATTCCATTTAAAATATAAAAGAACAAGGAAAAAAATTAGCTTTAATAAAATCAAATGACAAAATTAACGGCACAGTTTCCACGAAATTATCTTATCTATTTTTTCCACTTATCAAAATCAAAATCATTGTGAAGACCTCTAATTGGCGGTAAATGGTGACCACATTTGGGAAAACCTGGTGGGACTGGCGGCCAATCTGACTTTGATCCAACTTGCAGGACAAAGGCCATTCCAATTACATTGTGAAACTCAAAATGGCAATGCATTAACCAAAATCCTGGATTGCTAGCTTTAAATCTGATGACAACATAACCGTTATTTGGCACAGCAACTGTATCTTTGAGGGGTGGACCTTTAAAATCACGCTTAATCAAACCTTTTCTATCGAGTTCGAGCATGTGTTTCAAATTGATCTTCTTGATTGTCTTGTCAGGTGAGCGCCCAATGCCAATGACATTGTAAGCATATCCTGTAAAATGGGGAAATATTGAAATTGAGTGTGAAGTTTGCATTTAAGTTTTGAAGACTCACCATGCAAATGAAAGGGATGTGATAAATTTTCCTGTTGAACTTCGTCAACTAAGACCATTTCAACAACAGCATTCAATGGAATATCAATTTTATGGGTACACATGCAATTTGGACCACAATTTGGATTAGGATTGTCTCCATTACAGAATTGCTCGGGCGGGATATCATCGAGTTGGGATAACATCGGCGAAGGGGGGTTAACATAAGAAATTCCATCAATTAAGGAAATGATGTGATCACCAGATGGCGCAACTGTGAATGAAATGTAAAAAATGAAATTAAAATTAAATTCTTAGAATTGTTTTAATTGAAACCCAACGCACCCAAAAATCGGTTATACTCATTCGGTCTAAATGCATCATTGACTTGATAAAAGTAAAATCGGTAGGGCAAGAAAATTTTGACATCGGGTTTCTCGACTAAGACAGAACGATCTACTTTCACAGCATTCTTCAAATTACTGACACAGATGGCGTCCTTGCGTTTGACATTACAAATAGCATCCAAAGGATTCATCACCTAAAGGTAATAAAAAATATAATTTATGATAATTTATTCAAAAAATTTGTAACGGTTTTTTTGAAAGTTTTTTTTTTGAAAAATACGTTAAAATTTCAATTTATTTTGATTATTTTTTGAATCTTAATTTCTAAATAAATGAAAATGTTTTAAATTAAAAATATATCTATAATTTACAGTCTCTTACCACATAAAACTTGATTTTTATACAATTTGATATGAAATTTAAAATAGATATTTAATTTTTTTTTTTTTAAGAGAAAAGGAAAATTTGTATCCCCTGAAAACTGATAAAATGACGTTTTTTTACAATTTTAACAATTCAAGCTGTAAAATTTTCAATTTATATACACTTTTGAGATTATATTTTATAATAAATTATATTGTTATATATTTATAAATTTCATTTTTACATTCATTTCATATATACGAGACTTTTTACAGGTACTGGATAAATTATTCCAATTAAATTTTAATTAAAAAGTAAAAGAGGCGCCATTCACGATTTAATTTGACTTTAAAATTGAAGGATAAGCTAAAAAAAGATAAATTTCGAAATTTTTAAATTTAAAATTGAGGATAAATTGGTGTAATTGGGGGAAGATGATGGCCACATTGTGGAAATGTTTCAGGAACTGGCGGTAGATCTGCCTTACTACCAACATGAATTATGAGATTCATTCCGATTACAATGTGGAACATGAAATGACAATGAAATAGCCAATATCCTGGAAAATGATCGAAATTCATTTAAATGGGTATTTACCTTAATTCATACAAAAAGAAGAAAAATGGTACCTGGATTATTAGCTCTAAATCGCAAAACAGCGTATCCGTTATTTGGAACAGCGACAGTGTCTTTCATGGGTGGCAATTGAAAGTGTCTGTGTAAGAGTCCTTTGCGATCGAGTTCCAATGTGTGCTTTAAATTGATTTTCTTAACACTTTTATCGGGTGATCTTCCAACTCCGATCACATAATATGAATGTCCATGTAAATGGAAGGGATGTGAAATGTTTGGTTGTTGTACTGATGAAATATGGAATTTTAACATAATTTTTAATTGGTTTTAGTTAAAAACTTATTTAATTTAGATCCAAATTCGTCTTTTACAAAAAATTTTGATTTCCAGGATTCTCAAAATATTTCACCAGACTGAAGTTTTCGACGACTTTATTAACGACGAGATGTCTTTGAGGCTCTTTGTATCCCCGGACACACACGCTTTACAGGTTATGAACGTTTTTACCATGAACATTTTTTTAATCTTTTTAGTCGTGTTTATACGAAATTAACCGTCAGCGCCATCTTTAGGGTCTAATTGGAGACCAAAACGGAAACACTCAAAAGAATTCTTTATGGATTTGAAAACTACTAGAAACTTTGTATTTTAATTTATTTTATTTTAATTTTTTAGGACGGATCAGTAGCTTATGAGTATACATTTAAACTTAATTCCCCAGGTGGCGCTGAGAGGCAATTTTAGTCATTTTTTGGCTTTTTGGATTTTTTTTTAAAGACAAAGTCTTTGATGAGTTAAAAAATCTTTAAATCACGAAAAAAACAGGTTACAGGTCTACTTAGTTTTTTCGATTGGACTCACCAAATGGCACAGCGATATTATTTTTTGTTTTATACAGAAAAAAAAATTAAAAACACCATACAAAAAAGACACGGTAAAAGTAGTTGATGGCCTGTCGAACAAGTCGAGGAGGGTGTCGTGAGCCTGAAAATATCTTCTTCAAGGTAACCAAGGTCATTGATAAATTCGTTGAACACTTCGGTCTTTTAAATATTTGAATATAAATACAAACCTTCATCAACAAGGACAATTTCAACAATTGCATTCAATGGAACATCAATTTTGTGAGTGCACGTACAATCTGCCGTACAATTCGGCGGTCTGTTATCACCATTACAGAACTGTTCTGGCGGAATATCATCAATTTGTGATAACATCGGAGCAGAAGGACTCTTATAAGAAATTTCATCAATTAGGGATATGAGATGATCACCATCTGATGCCACTATTTCAATATCAAATAATTCCTTTAATTTTAATTCAATTTAACTTGATTCTTTGCTTTCATGCAATTTTTTGATCAAGATAATGCAAAATCGTATGTTTTTTTACCCATAAATCTTTTGTGAGTTCCCGCTTGAAACAGGTCATCAATATTATAAATATGAAATTTGAATGGAAGAAATATTTTGATATCTGGTCGTTCTTTAAGCACATCAGCATCCGTTTTCTGTCCATATTTGAGTTGATTGATGCAAATCGCATTCTTACGTTGAACATTACAAATTGCATCGAGTGGGTTCAGTACCTGAATTGAAATGTAAAGTCAATGAAATTAACTGTCATTTTATCATCGAAATCGAACCCAATTTCCATCCATCCATTGATTGTTTTTTTTTGTGGGTAAGGAGCTTTAATTAAAATCACCACCAGTAAGTGAAAGTGATACGTTTTGGATTATTTGTCATAAATTGAATCCATTTTAAATGTAATTTGTTTTCAGGAGCTTTGGAAGGAATTTCAACCATGTGACCAAGTGGAGACGGTTGGTTGTGTCTTTTGTTTTTTGACCCATTGATCAAAATTCTCATACATTCCATTTAATATTATTAAAATGTGACTTACCTTAACCAATTCAAGTATAAATTAACATTTTTTTGTGTATTTTATTTTTATTATTTTATATATCATTTATTTAAATCTATCAAGGGTTTCAATATACAAAGAGTACTATTTGATTAATTTATTTAAATTTTTTTTATGTACATTGATTTTTTTTTAAATGTTATTATAATATAAGTTTTTTTTCTCATAAATGATTCGGTAACCCTTTTAATTTGTTTATATGGAATATTTTTCATATTGTTTTGAGTATTTTTTTTTACATGTAAAAAGAAATTTTAGTATTTTATGTACAAAAAAACTTCCCTTGTTTCGATATCATACAACAACTTAAGTCTTCTTAACATAAATTTATTATTTTAATTAAAAAATTTTTATATCATTTCAGAAGAAATTTATTCGAACTGAAACAACGCTTTAAGTGTCATCTATTAACCGTGTGATATGAAATTATTGGAAATTTAATTACCCACCACGTGACGCTTGACGCCTTAACTTAAAGAGGGGTCAAGAAACGAAAAAAGCCTAGTTTTAATGTAACGAAAATTTAGCTGTAAATTTAAAATATGAAATTTCATCTGAAAATTTTACAATCCGTTTATTCGTCAGCTTCAATTTCAATACGCAGTTAATAGATGGCGCTTTAGTAAAATATTTTCTACTTATCATTTTTGATTGCTTTTTATTTTTGCTTTTTGATCTTATTAAATTAAATTTAAAAATTTTACTAAAATATTTAATATCAGTGATAATAATAATAATGTTAATTTTGTTCTTATAAATTTTGATGTGCAGTTTTATATACAAAAGTGATAGGTATTAGTAAATTTTTTTTTACAATTTTTATTTTTATAGAAAATATTTAAAAAAAAATATTTAAAGCATCGAAAATCAGAAGATATTAAATTGAAAACAAGAGTCATGGCAAGATAAAATTTTGATCCCTGTATGATAATTGTGAAATAACTTGTAAAAAGTTAAATTTCCTATTAACTATAAAATATTTATGAGCAATTATGATTTTTTACCTATTTAATTAGATTTAAGTGTTAAAAATAGATGAAAAATAGGAATATTTGTTGTATGAGTATAAGTGTAATAAAAATGATGAAAATAAATAATAAATATGGCGCACTTTTAAAATTAATTATTAAAAAAGTATAGAATAAGTGCACTAAAATTTAATGTGAAAAATGTTAAAAAATGATAATTATTGTCTTTTTATGTGATGATTCTCACAGAAATTGATTAACATTAATCTAAATAAATTTCCTAAATAAAAAAAAAATATTATAAATTGGCAGATGAGCTACATTAAAAAAAATTATTAATTTTAATAGAGAAGACGATTTTATCCTAAATGTTGATATGGCGTCATATTATCAACGGGTGGCAAGAAGTCGTTGCACGTTGGGAAACCTTTGAAATGTAAATTAACAGTGAGAAATCATGATACTTAAAATGAAAAGAAGAGATCTTACCTTGTGGCACAGGAGGAATATCGGCATGTGTACCAACTTGCAACACCAAATTCATACCAATTACAATGTGGAATAAGAAATGACAATGGAAAAGCCAGAAACCTGCAAATAAGTATATGAAATTAAATTTTTTGAGAATATTAATACGGAGAATTCAGGCTTCTATTTAATAACACATTCCAAAATTCCCATGTATCGAGTACACACCAAATTTAAATATTTTAACTGGGCAAGATCGATAGATTTGCAATGCAACACATGAACAAAGGAATACTTGAACAGATTCAAAATTGTACAAGATGAAAATGCCAGCATGGATATCAGGCAGTAGACCACTGATTGAGGACAGTAGACCATTGATTGAGGACAGTAGACCACTGATTGAGGATAGTTATCCAATCCATAGATTTGACACGATAGAAGAGTTGACCACCTTACGACATTCAGAACTGTCGAGATCTTGCGAAATGACGTAAATCATCTTTCTGAGTGATTTCGTGACTCATAAATGTCTCTCAGTATCCAGGAGAGCAAGATTTTGTCTAGAATTTTGAAGTTGGCTTTACCAGGGGTTGGTTGGGCAAACCCTTAATAGTTGCCCTCATGCAAGACACATTTTTATAGTATAAATACTCTTAGCCAAAAGAACGAGTCTACGGACTTTGTATACATGTGACAATCAATAAACATAACCTGAATTCTGCAATTTATTTGGGAATGTTATTCAACCGCTATTTCCTTACCTGGATTATCTGCTCTAAATCTCAAGACAACATAACCGTTATTTGGTACAGCGATTGTATCTTTTTGTGGTGGTAAATCATATTGTCTGTGCAACAATCCTCGTCTATCCAAATCCAAAGCATGCTTCAAATTGATCTTTTTAACAGATGTATCGGGCGACCGTCCAATACCAATTACATTATAAGAGTAACCGTGTAAATGGAATGGATGAGACAAATTTGGTTGTTGTACTAAATAAAAAAAAATAATTATAAAAAAAATCATCATTACATCACATTTTACAACACTCACCTTCATCAACTAACACAACCTCAACAATGGCATTCAATGGAATATCAACTTTGTGAGTACACATACAATTAGCACCACAATCAGCTGGTCTGTTATCACCATTACAGAACTGTTCTGGATCGATATCGTCATACTGTGAGATGAGAGGAGCCGGTGGTGACAAATACGAAATTTCATCGATAAGGGAAATGACATGATCACCAGTAGGAGCGACTATGAAATGGCATCAATTTAAAGAGTTCCAGTAAAATTTAGTTTCAATTCTTACCCAAAAATCTGTTATATGTGTTAGGTTGGAACAAATCTTCGACACGATACAAATGGAATCTGAATGGTAAAAATACTTTGACGTCTGGTTTTTCTTGTAACAATGCACGATCAATTTCCTTTGCATTTTTCAATTGATTTACGCAGATAGCATCACTTCTGACACGATTACATTGGGCATCCAATGGGTTAAGAACCTAAATATTTTTTTTGTATGTGTGTGTTTTTTTTATGTTTTTATACGTGTGATTGTTTTTTTATCAGCACATCAGAGTAGGAAGAGAAATGAAATTTTTATGTAAGAATTTTGATATTTTTGCTTTGTAGATTAAGTTAATTTAATACGTAACACTGTACTGATAACACATTTTAATTTTGGTTATTTTTTTGGTAATTAATCGTTTTAATTTTTTGTGTCGTCTAACGGTTGCAGGCCTGAAAATCTTGCCAATATTCATTGGATTGTGAATTATTTTCATTACACAAACAATTTTGTTGATTAATTTTAATTGAATATTAATCAAAGTAAATCAAGATTAAGATTAGAATTTTAAATTTGAGAAGATCGTAATTCAATTTATATACAATTTACATAAAATTTTTGTACATTTTGGAAATCCCAAAATTTTGTATGTGCAATTTTTGATATTTTAATTTTATTTACATGATTTGGTGCCTGTGTCTTTATATTTACAAAGAAAAAACAGATTCTGTGTTAAATGACATTTTTCACACAAATTTCAATGTGTCTTTTAATGGAAAAATATCATTTTGTTTTTTATCATCATCATAGATAAAATATGCATTTTGTACAGAGATCAGCTAAAAATTATATGTCAAAAAACTGTACTTACCACACCCTGAGGTATACCAACATCATATGTAGGTGGTGGTGATGCAGGTTGATATGGGCCACGTGCATACCGTAAAATAGCAAGTTGTTGTGCTCGTTTAATTCCACATTCACCTAAACCACGCAATTGTATCCAGTATGCACCAACTGGCTGATCAGCTGTTATCACAAAATCGTAACGTTCACCTATGTGAATGAAATAAGAATTGAAGATATGTTGAAATTATTGAGTTCTCATAACATTTAAAAGAGACCCACGCAAAATTATGATAAATCGATTATATGTTTTTGATTTTTTTTGTTTTTTTCAAGTACATGAATTACATTAATGTTGTTCACACCCACAATTGAGACCAGACATGTGTGAAAATAATGATTGTTTGAACTGAATAAGGTAGAAATGTCAGTGATATAGTCCCTTAGGAAAATATCGCATACAAGACCCCAACGCGGCTTTACAAAATCCTATTTTGAATATACTAAGGACAGATCCACGCACAGAAGTTTAAAGGGGGGTGGGGCAGGTCAGACCTCTTAATTCTTTATTGTTCTTCTTAATATAATGACGGTTGGAAAAATTTTACTTTCGCCCCTCTCCCCCATTTGTTTTCCCCGAAAAGAAAAAATCTTAATATGTCCCCTTTTTCATGCAATTTTTAATGTATTTGTACCCTTACTAAAGGGGCACTTTAACTTTTCTTTTGAGGCCTCTGCCTTTACAACCTAATTTCACTTCCCTTCTCTGTTTCTTTTAAAGAAACTCATCACATCAAAATGCGCTTTTACAAATCGTTTACGATTACTTTTTAAATTTTTAACAACATATTTTTAATCGGATAATTAATTGATTATCATTTTTACCTAATTAAAAGATACAA
Organism: Culicoides sonorensis; assembly: GCA_900002565.1. Taxonomy (NCBI): domain Eukaryota; kingdom Metazoa; phylum Arthropoda; class Insecta; order Diptera; family Ceratopogonidae; genus Culicoides; species Culicoides sonorensis. Next base: position 321,372 of record LN483356.1, on the reverse strand, counting down.
ACAAGATAAATTATCATTAAATTTATTCAAAAAAAATTTATTTTTCAAAAATTAAATATTCAAACAAGGTGGAGCAGTAATTTATGACTGCATTACTGTTTGTTTTATTGCTTCAATTATGCTGTTTGAATAAAATTAATGAATTAAATAAAAATTTGTCATTAAAATTTACTTTAAAGTTATACAGTTAAAAATTCACCCTTCTCTTTGAGAGTGAAAACCATTAAAAATAAGTCTATTTTAATTGCAATTTTTATTTTTTAATTGCATTTTGATTAATTTTGTACCTTAATTTAAAAATCGACATAAAAAGCGCTACATAAATATCTTAACTTACCTGAGAAAGAGATAACTGTATTGACTTGAACTGGATGCACCGGTTCTCCATCTGTAGCGATAATCGTAAGTCCATGTCCTTCAATTGTAATTTGTGCTGGACACACAGATGAGAATGAGTTGATCATTCTGAATCGATAACGTCTACCCGGTGTAATTGTGAAAATTTCCAATGGTGTATTTGTCATAAAACCTGTATTTGGATCTCTAAACTGTCCTTTTCCATTGATGAGCATTGATTCAGGATCTTGACCAGTATTGACAGCTAATCTACCAGGATACCGTTCGGCAGCGTCTTCATGTAACCAATCACTAATCAACATAATGTGTGTCGTCAAATCGAAATCGTACAAATGTGAATTGGGATCACGTGAGGGCGGCTGCCTTACAATGATACTTCCATACAAACCATCAACTTTTTGGAGACCTGTGTGAGCATGCCAGAAATGGGTACCAGCGTTTCCGGTCCATTGATATCTAGTTAAATATGAACATTTAAACATATTTTTCTTATAAATTCGAAACAAAAAAGGACATACCTGAAAGTGGTTCCCTGTTGAATTGGACATTGTGTTACATATGGCACACCATCGTAATATTGTGTTCCTCGTTGATGAATTCCATGCCAATGAATTGTAACTTCCATACCTTCCATGTGATTTTCAACGTCAATTACCACTTTATCACCTTCACACACTTGTATACTAGGACCAGGAATCATACGATTTGCTGTTAAAATACCACGTTCCACACCATCGGCCAACACACACTGACAATGACTCCATACGGTATTTGTTGCATTTGGTGTACAAACTTGACATGCACTGTAAGTAAACATAATAAGAAAAAAAATGTAATGTTTGTTATTTTTAAGTGTAAAACCGTGTTAAAATGCGAATTTTTATATTTTAGGGGTCATTCAATCAAAGAAAAATCTCAAGACCAGGATATTATAAAATTATGATGATTTGACATGAAATTCAAAGGAAAACAGGGACGGATTTACGAGGGGTTAGGCAAAGGGAGGGGGTTGTCAGCTCCCCCATTAATGTTTAAATATTTGTTAAGTTAAACTTACTTCACTCCCCTTGCTCTTTGAAATCCGCTTAAAAGAAAAAATCCAAATCCGTCCCTGTTACGCAAATTTATGATGCCCTAATTCTGCAAAATGCAATTAGCACCATGTCTTGTCTCAACAAATAATAAAATATATCTTTTTTTAACAGCGCATGAAGTGAAGAAAAAAGAGATATAAAAAAATAAAAATCTAGAATCATTCATGCGCATAATTTGAATGGCTGGCTGACTAGCGAACGAACATGCTTTAAGGCTCGATACGCGTACATAATTGATTAACATACACAAGAAAGTGAATAATTTTATTTTTTTTAGATTGTGATCTTGACTAATTGAAGGTTGTTGCGTAATGCAAATATTCGAACAATATAAAATAAATAAATATAAATATCTGAACGATTTTGTGATTGTTTCACATGGATCTGGATGTAGATCGATTAAAGAATTAAACTGTTTAATCAGGTGAAAATTTTACTTTCGCTTTTTTAATTTATTTAAATTATTGTACTTACGCTCCTAAAACTGTATAAAATTCAAGTGTAAAATGATAGTAACATATTCTTGGGGGTTCGCCTTCACGACACGCTCGTGCACACTCATCAGGTGCCGACAAACTTGGATTTCTCCTTAATTCAGCTGTTGCACTACTTGAGTAGTCCAAATGACGGAATGGCAATTTACCACCGGGTGTTAAAGTAGCGGAGCGTGGTGTCGAACCAACACTAACACTACCTAACAAGGGTGATGGACTAGCTGAAATTGGACGTGGAATATTACTACTTAAAGATGGATGTGTTTGGACTACACCGTGTGTAGCTGAGAATATATTTGCGGTCCCAACTGACGGCCGCCACCATGATGAGGCTGTTGATTGATCTATTTTTGATTTGGAATCTGCAAAGAAAAAAAGAAGGAAATGCATTAAAATTATAGTCAAACAATGAAATTAAATTGCAAAAAGCGCATAATGAAGAGGAAAAAAAAGTTGAACAATCAACATCAAAGCATACCATTATTTGTACTTATTTGGCCTAGTTTTCATAACACGCATTTATTTACTTTTGATTTTGATTTTTATTTCACTTCTGTTCAAATTCTAACATAACATTTTACATTTGTCTTACACTGGAAGTAAGAAACATGCTCTCTTTTTAATATTTATTCAAAAAAAAAATGAAATTAAGTCCGATACAAATACAAATTTACATACATAATTCCCACACATTAAAATAATAATTTGCACAATCTACTGTTCGCTGTATGTGATTTTAAGTATATGCTAGACATTAATAACGCTAAATAGCATGCGGTTCACTTCTATCACTGATTTAAATAAAGGGTACTTTCGTATCAAAGTCGCATAAATTAAATCTCGGTTGGATAATTTTTTTTTTGTGTGTCTTGAGATTGAGTTGAGATTTCAATTTCAAAGAATTGAAAAGCCGATTAATTTGAATTTTTTGAAAGCGGTATGATTTGGAATGAAAATAAGGAGACTAGAGCGATGACCTTGAGAACTTCATTGACACGATGTAAATATTGAAGAAAAAAATTGGATTCTGGGAGGGTCAATGAGATGAAATTTGGTCTCAAATTGTATTCAACGAGAGACCTAACAGTGCAGGACTCAAGATACGAAACTCAGGACAGAGAACTTTTAAGGTAAGTTAGTAATCAAGCTGAGAATATATTTGCTTAACTAGCCTTAAGACAATTTTCTAAAATTTCTAGTCAACATTTTTTAACTGAGACAAAAAATTAAAGGGTTTCTTTTACAAATTCAGAGCCCACTTCTTGAACACGATTTCAGAGCCTCAACCTAATCGGAGGTCTTATATCAAATTCTCAAAGCTCATATTCTGTCATATTCTTTTAACTCCTGATTCAAAATCAGAATTTTACTCCCCCTTTTCGCACAAATCTGATCTCCATTCCTTGAGATTTTAATCATCATTTTAACATTCAAAACTGTGACAATTACAATATTTTGCAACTAACCGTTTAACTTTTTAATAGGACAATCAGATACAAAACTCTAAACATGTAGGATCTTATCTCTAAATTCAATCATCCACTTCATACACAAAGAAAACCTCATTTAATTTCAAATAATAGTCATATAGGACAAATTATTATTATTATAATAAAATAAAATAAATAAAAAACTATTCATACAATAAATTTAAATATAAAATCTAATCAGATTTGAATTTCTATTTTTGGTAATTAAGTTTAAAATTGAAATTAAGTGTGATTTATGGCTCCATTCCATTTTGATCAAGATTTTACTGCAATACGAGAATTGCAAAATAGATATTTTTCCTGTTCAATTGTGACAAAAGATTTCATTTAAATATTATTTTTTTTGAATTTAAACTCTTAAATGTAAGAGTGAGAGGTTTTTATGAGTATTTAAAAAAAAGTGATTGATCGTCACTGATTTTTTTATTTGTATTTATTTTAAGAAATACTTTTAAATCCTTTTAAAACCTGTAAACACACAAAAAAAAAATACATTCCATGTGTCATATTAAACGTCCAGTTAAATTATTTTTGATTTTTAAATTTTATTTTTATTATTATTATTATTTTTATTATAAAACAAAAAATAAATGAAACACATTAAAAATGTACTGTTTTAACATAAATAACCTCCACACTTAATTGTTTTTGACACCTATGACTGTGCGGTGTTTTTTGACATTCGACATACTTGAAAAATATGTGAATACCGCCCAAAAATACAAAAAATAAATGTAATTGTATAATAAATAGGTGCATAATATTCTCACAATATTTTTTAGAATGGAATCATTTATTTTATGCTAGTTAATGATAGTTTTTTAGAATTATTTATTGTTATTTTACGATTAAATGGTTGTTTCATTGTAAAGCGTTAATTGTGGGAAATTTTGCTTTAATTATTGTTTCAAACTTTTATTTAGAAAAAATTGTGTCAATAATTCTAATTGATTGAAATTGGTCATTGGATTAGTCAAGGGAATTTGAATTAATTATTATGAAAGTGTGAGATATTTTTAATGATTCAAAACAATTTCACTACACCTAGACTACACGATTGATCTCCATAATTATTTTTTTTTATTTTCAAGACCAATAAAACTGCTCCTTCGTTAATCAGGTAAAAATTTCAATTGATACAACGCAACAAATGGAAACTGGAAATTCTAGAGAGAAAGTAATGACACCAGACCCTCCAAAATTTGCGGGGGAGAAGTGCTTAAATTATTACAACTTAAGTCAGAGGAGACGGCCATGCCCATATTAGAGATTTATGCCCCGCGGACAGCGCGTATGGAAAGTTTTTCGGCTAAAAAATCCAGCAAATGACCAAGGGCGGCCATAAACTATGCTTTCTACTATTATGATGGATGGTAGGGTGGTATACATATTATTCCAAACATATTATTCCGTAACAATCCTGAAGGAAGGCGAGGAGTGGGTCGTCCCAAAATTCGATGGATTGATGGGATCGAACAAGATCTGCGAGCTCTAGGAGTGAGAAACTGGTGGAATGTTGGACAGGACAGACAGGCGTGGAACGTCATCCTTCAACAGGCTAGATCCAAGCATTGGATGTAACGCCAGAAAAGTAAAGTAAGGTAGGGTGGTAATCGTGAGATCAATTTATAAATAGAATGGAAATGGAACGTTTATGAAAGAAGGAAAGGAATACGTAACGGTCAGTAAGTATGTGGATAACTCTTGAAGTGAAAAGTGATAATTAATTACATTCTAATAATTTAAAAAATCAATTGATTCTTTTTTTAGACAAATAAAGGTAAGAAATCCTCGTAAATCATATGAAAACTCTTACAATTTAGCTATTACTACAATGATATAGCAGTAATTTTATATAAAAAGATTTCAGCACACCGAGGAAAACTCATCAAAAATATTTCCAAGAACAGATTTTGATGTTGCATATGGAAGGCATACACAACGATTAGTAAGTCGTGAAAAATTATATCAAATAAGTGCTGATATAAGATGAACTAGGCGTAGGATCTAATGTGAACCCTATCAACTAATGACAAGCATCGAAAGTAGCACATTTTTAATATCACTATATTTATTTCAGCTCTATGTGATAGATCCAGACATCTCAAAAATTTTTAGGTCACTACTTTTCTTAATCTATTGATAAGCCAATTGATGTGAAATTGAAAGTCGTGCTAGAGCTCACACTTATATTTGCTGAAAGAAAAGTTTATTGATGTCATTGGTAACCATGATAAAAGCATTAAATGACATTACGTACATCAAAACTGATGATGGTCGAGAGTTATGTAAAAATTTAGCCCTTAATCATTACCTAACATTGTATCATCAAAATTCATAAGTAACAAAAATTACAACAGTCACGAGCCAAATTTCCCTTAAACAGCCAACAAATATTTATATTGATTATTATAAATATTAATATAACATTGCTCCCTTTTAAAACATTCAAGTTTTATTTTTCTAAAAACAAACATTAAATGTTTAATTCAAACAAAGCACAAAATATAACAATCATCGAGTAATAAATTAGTTTTCTAGTAGGTTGAGTAGAATGACTTGCATTTTATTTCCCTTTTAAAATTGTTAAAAAGTTGTAAATTTTCAGAGTAATTTAATGAATAAATCATGTTATTTTACCTTTAAATCAGAAAAATTTAAATTTATATGTTGAAATTTTGTTGATAATTAAAAAAAAAGTTTCATAGTGAACAAACAAACATTGGTGTTGAAATTCAATTGACCCGTTACTAAAGGTGTTGAATGACAATAAAAAGGGAGCAATTTTCAACGGTTACATTTTTTTGTAAAGGAAAAATAATTAAATTTAAATTCCTGTTAAAAAAACGAAACCAATAAAATAAAAAATAAGGTACAAATATTTACTTTTTAACATAAAATTTAAGTCAATTCAAGTTTTTTTTTACTGTAACAAATGAATCACGATTTTGTCTCTTTCACAGTGTGTCTTTTTTTCCTTACTTAAGACCAAAAACAAATAAGAGTGAGCATGAACCTATAAATTTATCAAAAAGAATGCAAATATTAGTTCAATGTACTCTCGCTGTGTCTTTTATTTCTCTTTTAATACAATTATTTGCAAATATTACAACATAATATTCATGCTTATTATTTAGTGTCTTATTTTCTTGCAAACAATGTGCAAGCGGTAAACAAAAGTCATATGTATGCAAATTTGACAATACAAAAATAAAATAATATTATAATAATAAAAAAGTAGTGTCATTTAAATGCCTATCTATGAAATGCATAGTCTCCTAGTTACTTATTGGCATCACACTAGCACCAAATTACATTACAAAAATAACGTGACCCAAATCTAAAACTTCTATCTGTCCAATTTTTATTGGTATTTTATTTGGTCGTATCATGAGAAAATATTTATATTAATTCACTTTTATTTGCAGAAATTTTTACTATTTTTTTTTTGGTGCAATATAAATGTTTGAAATTGTGGATTTTATTTTGAAATAATATTAAATAATAAAAAAAGCCTCTCATGAGAATCAATCAATCAAATACTTTTATTGAGTTATAAAATTTTTTTAAACTGCTCATTATCGTTTATCTGGTCAATTAAAATTTTAATTAATTAATGTTTTTTTTTATATTTCTTTTAATTGGAATAAAATAACGGAGATTGATGTTATTTTTTAAAAGAAATTTCTAATAAAAAACCTGAACTAAAATGTTGCAGAAAAATTTTTTGTTTTTACTTTGTTCATTTAATTAATGCAATCATCAACCTACAGATTTTTAATTTCAAATAAATCAATCAATTTTTTCTTTTAAATTTAATTTTCAACTGATTTCTTTTTCAAATTGTTTCAATTTCAACTCATTTTATTTTAAAATTGTTCCATTTTTAATTCAGTTATCACTCAAAATTGTCCCGAATTCAACTGATTTTTTATTAAAATTGTTCCGATTTCAACTCATTTTCATTTAAAATTGTTCCAATTTCAACTTATTTTATCTTAAAATTGTTCTATTTTCAACTCATTTTATCTTAAAATTGTTCCAATTTCAACTCATTTTATTTTAAAAGTGTTCCAAATATAACTCATTTTATCTTAAAATTGTTCCATTTCCAACTGAGATTTTCTCAAAGTTGTTCCAATTTCATCTCATTTCGACTTCAAATTGATAAAGCAATCACCAATCTCAAATAATTTCTGATTCTTATCTCTCTTGAAAACGGTGAAATTAAACGTGCTTACTTGAAAAATTGAATTGCCACAGATCCAAATATCTTTTAAATACTGCAAAACGTTTTAACATACACTGAAAATTAATAAAATTCCCATAAGTGTCACGACATAAACAAACATAATCTTGATTTATTCAAAAAAGTCGTTAATTAGTAGATTTTTTTTCCTATCCAATTCCTCATCAAATGCAGTTTATACCACAAATATTTTACATTTTTAAATTCTTAATTTCGCTTTCGTCACGTGTACAAGTTTTATTTTTTGTGTAATTTTTTTGCTCTCCGAAAATCATAATAATTCAGTTTTTTTTACCGGTAATTCAAGCTGATTAAAAATCCCATAAATGGTAAAAATCAGACGACCGTGCGCGCAAATAGAAGTAAATAACATTTTGAAAAACATGTTCACATGTGTCTTCTGAATTTTAATTGATTTCATTTTTTATGCTTATTTCAAGTTTTTTTATATTTGTACTTTAATTCACATTTTTATAGTTGAGTCATTTTTTTTTCTCCATGGAAATTATCTGGTGTTTTTATCAATTTTATTGTAAATTTATAATAAAAATAATAATAATAAAGGTGTGTACTAATGTAATGCATTGCAATTTTTTTATTAAAATACGGCATTACATTAAATTTTGTATGCAGAAAATGAATCAATGAAAAAAAAACGTACAATTTTAATAATAAATAATAATAATAATAATTTCGACCTTCAATATCACAAAAAAGTGCTTGATATTTTTTTTGTAAAATTTATTTATTGCACATATTAAATATTTATTTTTATTTATTTATAAAATTAGAAAAAAATAACAAAATTAGGAAAAAAAAATTATTATTAAAAATAAACATAAAATGTACTAGACAAGCGAAAAGTTTTTTTTTAAATGGACAATTTTCTGTTTGAAATATGTTACAACAATAAAAAATCAAGTAAAAATGTAACTAAATCGATGTTTATGTGCAACTCAATTATTTTTATTATTATTATTACAATATTTTACATTACATGTAACACAAATACAAAAAAAATCGAATCTAATGTTATTTATATAGCTCAAAAGTGATTTATAACATTAATTTTGATTGTTATTACCATGCAATGCTATGATTTAAAGTAATCTACACCTTTTTGCTTTATTTAACTTGGACTTTTAATGTTAAAAGGAAATATATTGTTATTTTTTTCTTTTACATCAGTATTGTTGTAATTATTGTAATTTTTGGTATTTTTTACGATTTTTTTGAAATAGTTTTACTTTGATTGAAAATGTAAGAAAAAATGATCAAATTCAAGGTCGATTCTGTAATGTAAATTAAGTTGTTAAAAAGTAAATAAAAATTTACGAAAATTAACTTTAATGGGTTAGAAGGCGAAGGTCAACTTGATTTTACGGTAAACTTTAAAGTTCTTGGACTTGGAAAAATGCTGAGGAATTATTCGTGGCATTTCGTTGCATAGCGCTAATTCACCGTCTAGTTTCAAGACAAGGAACATTCATGCCAGTTTTCAGTTTTATCACTGGCCTATTAAATCGATTTTCGGCGAAACTCGTGTTTTAGCAAGGACCCACTTGACACTTTTTAATTAGTTTTTAGTGCCTCCAAAAGTTTTTAAAAGGTAGAGTGAATTTTTAATATTTTCATTTGATACAGGAAGAGCATGATGAACGCGTAGTATGGATGAGATGTCAGCATGTGCTTGTTATGTGTTGGCATCATGTGTATGTGGAATATTTATGTTTTTTGTTTTCTGATGTTATTGTGAGCTAAGAGTGTTGCCTTGTGAGCGTGCAGGAGTGTAATGAAGTGTGTTGGGTTGACGTGGTAACAATTTGAGACTCATTCGATGGTGTGTAAATAATTATCTCATAAGTTTGTTGGATTTGTTCGTTGTTCGTTATCAGTCGCTTGTTTGAATGCTTGGCATGTTTGAGAGTTTAGGCGATCAAGGTTGTTCGATTTGATACTCAGAAATATTAAAAATTCAGCTCATGCAACTTCGAAAACAACAAAAAGTTACTGAATGTTGTTAAGCTCTAAATTCAATAGTTTTCGTGGAAAAAATGTTGAAAACATTGATTATTGGGAAAATCATTAATTTTACTTGTGATTGTACTTGAGCTAACAAAATTTGAGCAAGCGATTAAAAGGGCTGACAATTTAAAAAAAAAGAAAATATTGAAGCTATAATAAAAATCGAATTCAACCTGTCTCATGTTCTGATGTAAAAAAAGCATTAATACCTTTTGTCCCTTTCAGGTTCTCTCAAACTCCTCTTATTAATTACTATACATTTTCTTTTATTAAAGGTATGATCTCACAATATTTTATTATTAATTCATATTCTTTTATTGCGTCCTTCCATGTTGACGTCTCGAAACGAAGTGAAAGAGTTGATCAAGCACTGACCTTGATTACAGCTGATAACCTCTGACAGTTCCCACTTAGCATATTCTATATCTAATTTGTTTCTTGTGATCTCTGTGACCCAAGTCAAGCTTTAGACATTCTTTTGACAAACGAGATATTTTGGATTATTCCCATGGAAATACTTCCGAATTAACTTACAGCCTACATTGTACAATACTAATAGCGACTGAAAGTTAAAAACCCAGCTAGCTTAGAAATTTCTGTCTTTCATTGAAAATTCCGACACCAAATTATTTAATAGTTTTATCACCTTAATTTATCAATTTATAATAAACTTAACAACCTTTCTCTAATTTCATAAATTATTAAAAGCAAGCAATTAATTAACAACCTTCTATTTTAATTCACACAACTCTTTAAGAAAAAACCACAACTAATTAAAACTAAGAAATGGACTTTCAGTGATGCATATCAACACAAAATCTCTTCTTATTAGTTATTTAACATTGTGCGTTTTGTTTTACTTTTTACACTTTTCTTTATTCATTTTAACTTTTTTTTCGTATCTCACCTTGTTTCACCTGCTGATTTATTATTTACATTAATGGCTTATTTTACACCATCTGATACACTTAACGCGTGTCTATAAACAAAAAAAAACATGCTCCGTTATAAAACAATGTTGTTTTATACATTATTTTAAGACAAGATAAGGTCATCTTTGTTTTATTTTCTGTATAAAATTGATCAATATCTTTTACAGTTGTTTTGAAATTGTAAAATAAACAATATTTTATTAGTTTTCAGTAAAAGTGAATATCCAAAGAAAGTTGGGATTAGTCCAGATTATCATCAGATTTAAATTTCACTTGAATCGAAAGTGCAATTTCATCATGATGTTATGACATTTTCATTTCAAATCATTGCAATGTTTGTCGTCATAAGTTTTATCAGGAAAATTGATTAAATATCACCTCATAATATCACCTACTATTCAATGCATGAATTGAATAATTTTTTTCAGATAAATTTATGATAATTTCAACTTGAATTTACGATTCAATTCACATAAACTACTGAAGAAAGCTTGAAAATCAAGTTTAAACGGAGATGAAAATGGGAAATGTAACATGTGATTTATTTTTATGTTTATTCACATTTTTTTCTCCTCTCTGTTTTTGATAAGCAGGAAGCAAAAATTCCATAAAACATTGTAATAGTTTACCATTTATAATGAAAAATTGCAATTGCAATCAAATAGTCATTTATCCAATTTATAATAATTATGACGCAATAACATGATTTGCTCATTGATAGAGAAAAAAAATAAAAATTAACACCGATACCATTTTTACTTGCAATCAACTTTTGGATTTGACGTAAATTTGTCACAGTTTGATCTGTTTTGATATATTTTTTTTATTATGATTTATTGTCAGATTTTTATGTAAACAAAAAACATTTTAAGCGGGAAAAATTGACAATTAATTGCAAAATATCCCTGTTAAAATTAAAATTGAAAATGAAACATGCAAATAGTTAAAAAATTGAAAGGTATAGATATTCACGTAATAAAAAGTTATAAATTGGAACAAAACAACATCGATTGAACTTTCGTAGTCAATACTCAATAATTGATACTACTTATTATTATTATTGTTGTTTATTGCAGAATTTAGATCAACAGGTGGAAATATTATAAAATGTTAGTTTGTTGATTCGTGACTCGCGTGACTTTGATTTGTGACTTGTTTTGTCTCTGTTTTATTATTATTACATTTTATTGGATTCGTAAAAAAAATGTGTATTGGCAATAAATTAACTCAAGTGCTATGACTTGAGACTCGTTAAACCTGTAATTAGGGGTAACGGATATTTGCTCAAATTTTGCATTGAGATCAGATCAAAAGCCTACACTCAGGCCATCAGTCGGTCCCATTGTGTAAACCTGTTATCATCATCCGAGGAACTTAGCTTTTATCCTGTCATCCAAAGCAGTCGTCACCTTTATCTAGCCTTTAACTCAAATTGAGTAGCCGGAAAAAGGGACATTTCAGATTGTAAAGTTTAATGGCCGAAGCGAGTATCGAACTGCCAACCTTAAGATTGATATTCCAACACGCTAACCACTGCCCCGTACAATCCCTGCATTGAGATAGATATTGTGATAAAAATCGATACTACACTTAGATGAGCAGACCATTTGACTCGAGTGGACCAGAGTCGTGTTCCAGCGACACTTTTCAGAAATGATCAAGACGGTTATTGTGGTGTGGGCCGATCTAAAATGACATAGATCGATTGCAATTTCACAGATCTAGATAATACTATCATAACTGATAGTGAAAAGAAAAATCTGTCAATTGATTTTTTCACCAACCCTACTTTAACTATCTTTTAATTTTATGTTAGAGAATAGGAAAAAAACGAATTTTGTACTAAATATTTTTACTGCAGTGTGACCTTAACGACCTGATGATTTATTTTAGTTATTTCATTCAAATGCTGGGGTGTGTCAAAACAATTTTTATATTATTATTCATTTTCGTAACATATCCCCCCGAAATATTTGATCTCATTTCAATTTCATTTCATTTCAATTCAATTTCCTAATCCAAAACTCTTTTCTAGTCCAGCACATAAATTGAAATGATTTCAAAATACAAGCAAAATCAATCAATGTCTTTTTAAGTTCATGATGACATGAGACTCATTTTACTTTTAAGTTTTATTACTTTTAAATCTCATGCATATCCACTTTAATTGGAATTCTTCAAATAGCACAAGCTTTACATCTATGCCATTATTTCTGCACACAAAAAAAATGCTTATAATAATAATGGTAATATAAGTAGACAGTAAAACGTCACTCACTTATTTAAAGTTACATTTATATGTCAACTTTAAACATTTGATTATATATTTTTTTTTAAGATTTTGTGCTTTATTAAGTGACTTCAACTTAAATTTTGCATGCATTTACGATTTTATGACTATTTAAATGGGGGTTTTTATAAGTAGTTCAATTAAGAGTTACTAAAGAGGAAAAGACTTTTAAAACACAGTGAAATATTGTTATATGAGTTTATGAACTAAAATTATGAATAGGCAAAGTGAAAACAGTCAAATAAAGAGATCGATAAAGTAGAATATTTCTGTTAATCAAAAGGACTTAAAACAAAAACACTGACAATTTTGCTGATACTTAGAATTTGAAGGCTTAGATACGAATTAAAGTTTTTTAACAATGAATTTTTTTCAAACGAAGCGTACTAACGAAAAACATGACGGTCGATAAAGTAGAACCATTAAACAATCATCAAATGAATACCGAAACAAGGAGATCGGTAAAGTAGAAAGTAGTAAATAAGATCGTTTAAGTAGATTTTAAGAAAAGTAAACAATCAATCAGTAGCATGAGTAGAGTCACGTTTTTAGTAACAAATTACCTCACCCTACATTTTCTTCATCATTTCACATCACTAATTGGAAAAGAAAATTGAAAACAAATTCTTATGATGTATGTTTTTTTAAATTAGACACGAGTTTGATGTAATCAAATACTGTCAAAATCAATTAACATCTAGATCATTGGAAAAATTTCTTAATAGGTTTTGGGTCAAATTACATAAATTTGGAAATTTCCATCAAAATGTAAGTGAAAGTCAAGGTTTCATGCAAAATATAGCGCATTTTAGGAAAATTTATGAGCTTATTACAATATAAACAAATATTGAATTAAACAAGTTTGTATCTAACTATTTACCATTATAACAAAAAACAATGTTCAAAAACAAATAATAATCTAAAATATCAACATTTTTCACGCTATTACACAAAAAAAAATTACCATCATCGTAATTTTACAGTAACACGAAACGCACTTACTAACAACTTGTAAGCCACTCACATGTGTAAAACATTGAATGATAAGATAACTACATTTAAACAGACGTTTATCAACTTAAATTTTTTTTAACAAAAAAGTGAAAATTGAAACCTGATAATTTTTTGAAATGCTGACGACAGTTGTTGGTTTAATGTGTGCTGCGCTAATGTATTTTGCCGGTTTGTTATCATTAATTTGAAAAAAATAAACAAGAGACATGATCAAAATATGCAAGTTTTTATGAAAACATTGAGTAGTTTTAGTTGTTAAATGATAAGTAGAAAAAAATAATAACATGATTGAAAAATTTTAACGCACTTGTATTTTGTGACAGTTCTTTACGCATAATGATTTTTAATGTGTTGTTATTTATTATGATTTATGATCAGTTAATATTTGTTTTTTATAGGTTATATAGGTTTTCCCACTGGTGCCCCACTGGTTTTGGGTTGAGAGTGTAACATAGCAACATGAAAATAAAAAGGAATGACTGGAAACTGAAATATAAAGCTGTACACTGTTTTGGCCTTTGAAGTTGATGCTAACTTGTGCGTGTGCATGGAAGGTCTGTACAGCTATAAGATACACTGCTAGTCCGGGATATAGAATCAAGGTGGGTAAGTCCCTCTTATGCTGATGTCAAAGGTGTATCGGGATTTAGCCACAAACTGTGACTTTAAAAGTTCTTTGGTGCTGGGTACCCCACTTCACAGGTATGAGCCTTGTCTTATTGCTCACGTAACAACTAGCGAGGCACATTACACCACATAAATCTTTCAGCATACAAACTTCATTTTTCGAAATGCTCATTTGAATTTGAGGGTTGTTTTCAAGGTAGTGTCACCGAATGCCAGGACTGCCTCGGGCAACAGGCAGATTTCATATACAGGCCCATTACTCTTTAACAAATTACCGTATGAAGTGAGAAGTTATTCAGTCACAACGAAATTCATTGCTCTTCTGAAACGCCACCTATCGGAAACATTTTCAATCGAACGTCTCTTGTACTGATGAATGCATATCCTGCCCTGTTGCGCGTAAATGCCTAAAATTTAGGCACTCAACACCTAAAAAACGGCATCCGATGCATAAAAAATAGGCATCCATATAAAACCTATAGAATGTGTAGCGCGATACCTAAAAATTAGGCATCCAAAACATACTTTATAGAAAAATTTTCTTGAAATGGATTAAAAATTAGGCATCCAAAACATACTTTATAGAAAAATTTTCTTGGATGGATCGCGCTACACATTCTATAGGTTTTATATGGATGCCAATTTTTTATGCATCGGATGCCTTTTTTTTAGACATTGTGTAGACAGGGTGGATAACATGTTAACATTTTATTTTTCTTTTAAACTATCTCATTCTAATTTCTGTTTTTTTTTTGCAGTAGGTGAGTTGCCATGAAAGCCGGCGCTTGCATCTTATCAACAACTATCCACTAACACTATCTCTCAAAGGTTTTAAAGAAAGTCCACACTTCAAATGTCTTTCTTTGAACGCCTTCTAGAAGTAATGACAAAATTTGCTGCCTTTGATTATAATTTCACTTTAACACTTACTTCACTTTTAAAACATTTTCGTTTGTTACACAAAAAAAAAAAACAAAAGAAACAGTTACAACAAAATACAAAAATATATGATTTATGTGAAAATAATGAAATTAACATTTTCCACACTATTTATTTAGTGTTCGTGCATAAAAGAGAACTTTTTCTTCATTACAATTATCATTGTTATAATAGTAAGCATTTTTTTTTCATTCATTATATTGTTAAGACATACAGGTAATTATCATATTATGCGTGCATTTTGATTTGCTGTTGTTGTTTTGCAATAAAGAAATTTCATCAATTCAAAATTGAATCAGACAAAAAGTGTCATGATAAAATCAGAAATGAACGCACTTTAACAATAATAATCATAAATTTGTAACAGCATTCCATTGCAAGCAATTTCATCTAAATAAAATACAGTTATAATTGAATAACAAAGTCACAATATAACTTGTCTTGTGTTGTCACATCTTTATAATAATAGTAATGTCATGTAATAATGTAAAAAAAAAAGAAAATAATAATAATTTCACTTTTTATTGTCAGTGCAATGAATGTTATTACATCGACTGATCATGTATATGCATTTATTTTTTTGCATTATTATTCCAAATGTGTCAGATATGTGATATCTCACTGTATTTTAATGCACATTCTGAGACAGATTCCAGTAAATTGATCAACATTTTTATAGAATGACCGCAAAATGTGAGATGATGACCGTTGGTCAGTTTAAATTAATTTTATGTAATCAATTCATTGTAAGGAATCTAGGAAATCGTTTCTCGTGAAACGTGAATCGTTAATTTGGTATTTTTTTTGTTTCAGATTGAAATACAAATGAAATTGACGGTTTTTCCATTTAATTAAATGAGTAGCGTCACATGACGCGTTACAATGAGAGGTCATGTTCGTTTTTTAACCTAAATTTGAATGTAAAATTACTTTAATTTACTTTTGATTTTGAAAGATTCACATCACTTTCACTCTTACTCTAAGAAAGAAACAAATCAATGTCTTCTTCCTTGTATTGTATTGCAAAGAGAGTTGACAAATTCAAACGATTTATCACTATAGGCACATCATTATATTTTCTTTATTTACAATATATTCATTCATAAAAATTTCAATGTTCAATTCAATGATTGGAATAAGTACTTCCTTTATTTGACGGAACAGAGAAAAAAAATTGTTTATATTAAAATTACATTAAAATGCAAGAAAAAATTAAAAGAAAGGAAATATTTTGTGACGTTTAAGTTTTTTTTTAAATTTTTTACTTTCAGTGCACTTTTTCTTTTAGAAGAGGGTTTAAGAGAGTCAAAATCGAAAATCTTGTGGAAGGACAGATGTCTTACTTGAGCAAGGTCATGGAAAGCAAGTGATTGCCAACCTTGTCGAGGGTTTGTCTTCAATCAGTTTCAATTTCAGCTGGTTTCTTTTTCAATCAGTTTCAATTTCAGCTGGTTTCGTCTTCAATCAGTTTCAATTTCAGCTGGTTTTGTCTTCAATCAGTTTCATTTTCAGCTGGTTTTGTCTTCAATCAGTTTCAATTTCAGCTGGTTTTGTCTTCAATCAGTTTCAATTTCAGTTGGTTTTGTCTTCAATTAGTTTCATTTTCAGCTGGCTTCGTTTTTTAATCAGTTTCATTATCAGCTGGTTTTGTCTTCAATGAGTTTCATTTTCAGCTGGTTTTGTCTTTAATCAGTTTCAATTTCAGCTGGCATCGTCTTGAATTAGTTTCATTTTCAGCAGATTTCTTATTCAATCAGTTTCATTTTTATTCGGTTTCGTCTTCAATCAGTTTCATTTTCAGCTGGTTTTGCCTTCAATAAATTTCATTTTCAGCTGATTTCTTTTTCAATCAGTTTCAATTTCAGCTGGGTTTGATTGATTGATCTCCTTCCGCTGTAACCGCTTCATATCATAAATTGATATAATTTCACATGTATGATTAATTGATGATTGATATCATTACAAAGTATAAATATCATAAGTAATCGATTCCCTTAAGCACCAATTAGTGTATCGATAAAACAAGCAATATAATAATAAATATAAATTGCATTAAATCTCCTTTCTACCTCTCAGCACTGATTTTAAATAATTTATGCATTATCACATTCATAAACAGTCAAGCTTAAAAATACTAATAATAAAAATAATAATCGTAATCATAACATTTAATATGTGCATCAATTTAGCATAAATTATAATATTATTTAAAGATACAGCATTGCAGAGACCATACGGAGACTTAAATAAACAACAATAATAATAATTCAGAAGCTGTGATGATAAAATATACTAAATAATGATGACATATTATTAATGACTTAATTCACGCTCATTAAATACTTTTATACTGTTATTATATGAAAATAAATTTTAATTTTATAACATCTTATTTTAATGTGATGCTAAATAGTGTTAATTATTGGATTTTAGTGTGAATTTAAGATTTTCCGGGTAATTTCACTTTTTGTCGTGGGGATTTTTTTTTTGTTGTTATAATGAAAGTGAAATTAAAAAAAATACTTAGATTTAGCGAAATTTTAGAATGAAGAAAAGTACTACAATGAAAATATCTGGACCTGTAAATAGCGCCAAACTAATTTTACGGCAATTAAATAAATTAACATAAATGTTTGCATTATTTTAATGATTGGTTTCTAAAATGACCACGTAAAGCGCCAATCTACCATTTTATACAGATTTTTCAAATCGTATAGTTAAGAAGAGCTAATTCTGAAAAAATCAGGACTCAAGGTGTCGAAGAGCACAATGTAAGACAAGAAGACGAGGCCTAACATCATAGTAAAGACACCCAACCATGTGATGGTGCATGTCTTGGATAAGACTTTTCAAAAAAGAAGTAATCGAAATACAAATAAGATTCAACAGTTGCTAAGCGAGCTTAACATCCTTGTGGGAGATGGAACTACTTTATAAAGTTAAAATAGGACACGTAGGGACCGCGGTGGAGCATTTTTCATATCTATCTAAAGTTAAAAAATTCACCTCTTTGTAAGTAAGGGTGATCGCTTTTTTAAAGGGCTACCGTCAAATTTAAATCGTACCTCATCGAACTCAAAATCGAAGTCAAATCGTATTGTTAAGAAGAGGTCATTTTGAAACAATCAGCGCTTTAGGTGTCCAAAAGCACCATGTAAGACAAGAAGAAGAAGAAGCCTTGCATCATAGTAAAGACACTCAACCATTCGATGGTGTATGTCTTGTATAAGACGTTTCAAAAAAGTAAGTAATCGAAATAGAAATAAGATTCAACAAGTTTCTGAAACGAGTTTAACATCCTTGTGTGTTCATAAAGTTTGTAAGAAAGGGTGATCGCTGTTTTAGAGTCCATCCGTCAAATTTAACTCTCACCTCATATGACAATGTCAAAATTCAAAACGGAATGACATCACATTGATTGATCACACCGATTACTTATTTTCATTACCTCTTATAGCTACAAGATAAATGACAAAAATTAAGTTATCAAAAAGAAAAACATTGAAAAATCATTAAAACACCCTGTAGCTGTGACACTCATTTAAACACCTTGTCAATTTATCAACGAACTGGTAACTTTATTTAAATAAATATCATTTTAATTGAATATACAAATAAACGATTATAAAGTCCAAATATGAACTAAATTTTTTTTTAATATTGATTTTTAAAGTTATTCATTAAATTTAATTTCATATCATATCAGTTATTATCGATTAATTAATGGTGGTTTTACATTAATGTCAGCGCAATTTTTTTTTCTCTCTTATTTTGATCTAAAATCATGATTAAGTGAAACAAGTTCTTGAAATATATTCATGACATATGGTTTAATGCACTCTGATAAAAAAAATATTAAAAAAGAAATTGCAAAACACCGGTTATTCGATAAATCGATGCTGTAAAATTTTTAATTGAAACATTGTACAAAAAAAAATCATAAAAATTAAAAGTTATTACAAAAATGCACGTTAGTCTAATTAAAGTTTTGTGTAAGTTCAATGAGAACTATGATGAAAGTCTCTCATGTACACTTGCCATGTTTGATATTTTATTTTAAATACAATAAAATCGACAATGTATGCAAAAAAGTGCAAGTGCATTGCAAAAAAATTGCTATTAAAATAATAATTATATTCAGTTTTAATTAAAGACCATATTCATTCAATTTACATTAAATTTTACATTAATAATAATAAATAATAAAATAGTTGAATAATTTTTTTTTCTTCACATTCTGATCTAGTTAACATACTTGAGCAATGTGCATTATAAAGTGTATGTTTTTCAAATTGTAACATATGAAAAATATTTATTTTTTTTATACCCAGAGGCTTGAAACACATTCTTTGGGCTTAAAACACATATAATCGGTGTATTTGTACAAGAAAAAAAAGGAAATTAGCATAAACTACATGCAAAAAATGGAGGCAAAGTGAGGAAATATTCAACACATTGAATATGAATCGTTTTAATTTTCAATTAATTTTCAAAAAATTAAATACAGAATTATGATTAAGTAAACTATATTTGCACTCTTTTCAACGTGTGTGCTGTACAAAGTTTTATTATTCTTGTTTAATATTGCGTGAAATATTGTTTCATTGTGTGGATTCAAAATTCAATTAATCGATAAAAATATTTTATTTTAATTGAAAAAAAATATAATAAAATTTTAAAATGTGTTCAATTTTTGATTGATGTGTGTCATATATCTTACTTTTAAATGTTATGAACGTTAATTAGACAACTCATGAAATCATGCTTCAATGATTTTATTTGTATTGTTAAATTCACGATTTAGCATTAAATTTGAATATTTACTTTATGAAATCAAGGAATTTCACTAAGTAACCTAAATGACCTGAATTAAAATTATGTATTTAGTTAGGAATTTTTGAATTAAATTAACCCTTTGCTTTTCATTGGGTACATTAAGGAGATATTGATTTCTAACACGTTATGAATGCATTTATTCATTTTTAACAAGCATTTTTTTAATAAACTAATTTAAAAAAAAATGCCGTTGCGAAATATAATATCAAAATTTGATCACAAAAACCTATTTTTTACATATCAAGTTTTAGAATTCTTTACGTTATTCCATAGGAATTATACCCCATATATAACTCCGGGCTCATTGTGTATCGGTTAACTCACATCAGCCACGATTTTTACCAGGTATTGTTCGATAATTTTGGTATTTAATCGATACTGACTGGGATATTTTGTTTACCTTTAAAAATTCTATTTTTATAAATACCAGATTTTATCGTAGTATTGAAAATAATGACCAGAACTGCTACAGGAAGATCATGGCCGCTTCAAAAAAGAAATAAAGGAACTTGGCAAATTGAATATATGTGGAAATGAAAGGGAAGTTGAAGCTTATCTCTTGTATAAATTCCGCCTATCAGATCTGTTTAGAACAAATCAGCCTCAGAAATCAAAACAAATAAATTTTGGATCCAACAAGAGAAGTAGGACTAGATTTAAATATAGTTTGTTATATAGTAATTGTAAAGTAAAACAAGATTTAATAAGAAAATTGTGGAAAGGAGAAGTGCATTAAAACACCATACCACCAAGAGTTAACAAATTGTCGTGACATGAGGTGGAAATGGCTGACAGCTTATCAGTGACGTTCATCCTATTATTCTGAAGATGCAGGAGAATCAAACCATTAAAATTTTTACTTTTTCTCGTCTACGTGGTCTTTTTCAGATCTATTTATTACAACGATTTATAGATCAATGATAGAATAAACTGTCCTTCTCACTTGAAGTTCAGTTTGATTTTGGAGAAAGAGTTGATAAATACGCACAGAATTGAAAATGAAGAAAAATAGAAGGATAGTAATAATAAAATGAAAATATTGAGATGATGACGAAGAGGAGTAAGAAGAAGGACAGACAGGATAAACAACTTTTAACAACTTTTTCAGCCTTGTATCGCATTCAAATGAATCATGTAAGAACTTCAATGGAGAAACAATGATTTTTGGTCTTCTAATACAAAAACGTGCTTTTAAAGTTTTTGAAGCAAATTTTAAACTATCTGACTTAGAAATCTAAACCCTAAAGGAAAAGCATTCTTTTGATAATCATTAAAATGGACACAATTTTGTGCTGATAATCTCTTGCCATCGCCATTGAAATTCTTTATCGTATAAAGAAAAAAGTGCACTAGACATGTTTCTATAAATTTAAAAGAGTCAACTATATCTGTTGCTCTAATGCCCAATTATATATTGGATTAACCTTCATAGTATGTTGAAGGGTTAATTGTAAATTAACTTTTTAATTAGTTTCCAATAAATCAGGAAATAATTTTAAGACACAATTCAATCTCAAACTATTCTTACAATCCTCAAATAACACAATTAAACAAAAGGAGTGTTAAAAAAACAAATCTTACTCGGTGTTAAACACTCTTTAATTATAATTATGATTATTTCCTTTTTAATTTATTGTGCCAAAAACTTCCGCAATTGATTTATCACCTAAAATATCGCATTATAGGTCATACAAAATCATTATACTTAAGTTTAGCAAACATTACATGCACACATAATTATATGACTAAAGAGTATGTCAGCAGGGCGTTACTTAACTTAATTACAAAATGGATATAACATACTCAAAAAAAAAGTACAAAACAGTTCTTTGTTATAACACCGTTATTGCGTAACAATCATAATCATTATAATGATAATTGTAATAAGAAATGCCTTTTCACAAAACAAAAAATAAAATATTAAAAGTATCGTTTACATTAAAATTTCAGTTTCAGATTTCATTGTTGTTTTATAATTATTCGGTCTTTTACAAAGGAAAAAGTGCATTTCATTATTTTCATATGCAATTTTTAATCAACTTTTTCTTTGTTGTCTCACATCAATTTCATGGAGATTTTTGCAAGGGTAATTCTTTGATATTTATTTTCAAAACTTTAAGTAAAAAAATTGAATCAGAGTTCAAAATTTAATTTTAAGTGTAATGACCTAGACCTTTACTTTGGACATGGACCATGAAAGTCATAACCATGGTGTGCAAATCCAAAACAAACGGTTCTTTTTCAAAATGATTATCAGTGTCTTAATTGTATCTTTAAATTTTCTGTCAATTTATTACTTTATTGTTATAAATTTATTAATAAAAATATTGTTTTAATACAAAAAAAAATTCCATAGTCACTTAAACGATTGGGCACGTTTTCTCTTTTATCATCAGACCGAAACAACATTCAAGCCTCATATTTATTGAATTTTTTTTTATTGTTAAAACAATAACACATAAACGTTTATTTGTATTTTTTTTTTTAATTTCAACGAACATTAATATTATTGCGAAATTATGATTTTATTCAATTTCAAAATGTCACATCCAATTTTTTTATTTTAAGCGTTTCATTATATTGTCAAGACATTGATATTGAAACCGTGATTAATGTCAACATCAATTTAAACTACGCTGGAAATTAAAAGAAACTCTTAATGATGTTCGTGATTTTATTTATCAATTTCTTTAACAAAAATATAAAATTAAAAAACCCCCAAAAGCGACATCGCACTAAATTTAAACGTTCAACAAAAAAGGTGAAATAAAATCTGTCCAAGTGACAAGATCACGTTAAATAATTTACCGGTATATTATACCATAAAAGCCGGTATATGATTAAATTTATATTTCCGTTGACCATCAAAAAAAAAAATGGAAAATTTTACCTGAGAGAGCAACATTAAATTGAGTTTACTTTTAAATTAAAACAATAGTGCACAAAATTTTTAAATTTTAAAGATCATGATCGTCATGATTTAAATTTTTATTATTTTATTTTTAATGTGATTTAATCAAGCATGGTCATGAGAATGAATTTTTTTTTTAACTTTTATTTGGATTTTGTTTGAAATTAACATATTTCCATATTTCAAGTGGTGTGATACCTAATTTAATTATTTCCTCTTCAAATTAAAAAAAAAGGGAAAGGAAATCAATTCAAAAATTTGTCAAAGATGCTTCAATTTAAATAAAATTTCATTGAAAAAGGTTTTTAAATTAAAATTAAAATTATTACGTTAATTGTCATTCCATTATTATTAAGATATCAATACTTCCGCGTAAATTTTTCTCATCTTTCATGTAAAATGTTTCTTAAAAAGACTTTCGATTGATTGTTCTCATACGCATTGATGCCATTGATCAATGTTAAAAGAAAAACGTTTTGTCTCAAATTAAATATATTTGTATTATGTTAATTTTTGTTTATCTCTTCATTTGTTTCATTACTATTTTACTTTTAAAGACAATGCACTTTCATTTTTTTCTTTCGCTTTAAATGCCTCTGATGAGATAAACATAATAATTTGCAAAATTTAACGTCTTTTCTTTAAAAAGTAAAACATAAAAGCAATAATTCGAGTAATTAGCGAACATTTTTTTATTTACTTTTTATTTTCTGTGAGCAAAATGGTATTCCAATTATTTTCTTTCCTTCTCAATTTAACTGAATTACATGAAAATGAAGGTTTTTTTATTGTTTATTTTTTTAAAGTTTTTTTATGGTTAATTACTATTCGTAAGTGCAATGTGTGTCACTGGTATATAGCAATATGAGGAAAGTGTTAAAAGTAATGACAAATGTTCGGACAAAGTGCATTTTCAATGATTGGCGACTTTTTTCGATGATTGGCGACATTTTTTCAATGATTGGTGACTTTTTTCAATAATTAGCGACATTTTTCAATGATTAGCGACATTTTTCAATGATTAGCGACAGATTTCAATGATAAGCGACATTTTTCAATGATTGGCGACATTTTTTAATGATTGGTGACATTTTCAATGATTTGCAATAAATTTCAATGATTGGCGACATATTTGAATGATTTGTGACATTTTCAATGATTGGTGAAATTTTTCACTGATTTGAGGCCTTATTCAATGATTGTGGTAAGCCTTGGCTTAGTTCTTTCTCTGAAGACATGTTACTGTCAACAGCCACTCTTATGTTTCTGCCACTAATAAAACTCGTAATGAAATTGAACATCTCTCCACGAATTTCCACGAAATTCTTTGTAAAGCCCTTGATTGAAGTCAAATCGTATGCACTCTTCAAAATGAGACAAACCAGCAACATGAGCTGTTTCTGAATAATTGCATAATGACCTTCTCGCTCCACCATGGCGAGAGCTTCTTCCGAACTCAAGCGTTTTCGAAACCCAAACTGAAAAGTGTTGATTTTGGACTCTGTGACCCACACAAGCCGAATGTTGACATTTTTCAATGCTTGGCGACATATTTCAATGATAAGCGATATTTTTCAATGATTGGCGACATATTTCAATGATTGACGACATTGACACAGACGGACGGAGGGACAACAAGACCGCGCTCAATACCGACATTTTCAAGAAATGCACTAAAAAATAATTAAAATATCATTATCGTAAGCTTTTTGGTATATGCGTGTGCAAAAAATTGTACCGGAATCCAATAAATATAACAAAAAAAAACACATATAATATCATATTTTTATTACATGGATATTTACACATTTTTATTTAATAACATGCGTAATAAAAATAAATCATATTATTACCTTGCTTATATACATATCATTATTTTTATTATATTGCTTATTTTTCACTCATTTAAAATTTGTAAATTGTAATTCAATATGATTCAGTTCAAAAAAGAACCCGATTTTTATTTATAATCATATATATTATTGCCTGCTTACTTACTTTTTTCAAATAATTCGTTATAATTTACCATGTGTTATGTGTTCAAAATACAAATTATTGCTAATGTTTCATATACATGAGAGTGAAAAATGATAAATTTTCATTAGATATTTTTCTTTTAATTTCAATTTTTTTTTTAATAAAGTGTCATAAGTTGTTTAGTGTGATTATCCGGTTTTTGTAATAAAAATATCATTTAATCTTGTTTCAACAAGAAAATTTAAAACAAATGTCGTAGAATTTGTGATTTTGATTAAGTGGAATTTAATTTGAGTACTAAAGTTGCACTTTGTTTTATCAATTTACATTTTAAAATACAAGATCGGTTTATCATTAAAATTTTATTTTCTGATTTTATGTTATTTTAGTTTTAATTTTATATTTTTTTTTTTTTTAATAAATTGATTATAAACTCTGATTAGTTATATTGAAATATTATCAAGTTGTACCTGATTAACATAAAGATTTATTTAATATAAATATTTTTTTCTTAAAGAGGCGGTACAAAAATTTAAATTGATAAGATCTCTTAATTTTAGGTTGTAATTTATTTAAAGTTGTGTAAAATTGATTGAAAACCTAATTAAAAATGATATGTTTATTACACTTTTTTTGATTTACTTTGATTTGGGATTTTTTTGTCACCAGAGGGCGTTAAATTGGAAAAGAAAACACAAAAAAATAGACTCGAGTATGGGTCTCATCATCATTTTGAGAGTCTTAATCTTAATATGATATAAAAAAGGCTTGAGAGAACTTGAAGCAACATTTCAAGAAAAAAATTATATCATGTAAAGTGGCTGAGGTGAGTGAACCCTCACAGGAAAGATTTTCCTCCTTAAAGTCAGAAAAAGAGAGTTTTAGAAAAGGAAATCAAGTTTGAAGTCTTTTTAAGCCAAAGGCTGATCTTTGATTTTTTTAAAAGTACAACTCTCAAAGTTTAATCTAAATCTTCTTTAAACAGAATAAGTCTCCAATCAGTTCCCGGGTGTAAATACGACTTTGAAGTTACACGGCCCATTAGACGTTCATCACATCCGTTGATACCTATTCTCAGTCTGTAACCATAAAGCTGCGACACTTTGATAGTTTCTGGCAACTTTCATGCTTTTTCTAAGGTTTCGGTTCACGAGGGCTCAATAAACTTCAACGGGTCTTAAGTGTGGCGTGTTAAGTGGATTCGCATCCTTTGGTACAAAATTTACTCTCTCAGAGTCAAACCACTTCAACACATCTTTACAGTAATGGATGCTGGCTAAATCGGGCCAAAATAGTGTAGGAACATTATGCGAATGTATTAACAGAAATCAAATCAACAGGTACAAAATCTGACAAGTAAAGTCATATATCTCTTTGAAGGAAGTCAATTCGATTTCATGCTCTAGTAAATTTCTACTTTATCGACTTTTACTTACGAACAAGAATAAAGACATCAATTTTATAAGGCTTGTGATGACTGGATAACGTTAAGGTCCAATTAGATAGACATAGGATGGCCAAACCGTATTTTGGTTGTGGAATTTTTCTTGTTAATCCTCCGTTCAGCGACTACTTTTTACCCATACTTTCAGTTACGGGGTCTGGCCAGGCCTCTTACTATTTTGAGTAAAAATATCATGATTTTGTAAATTTTTGGCAAAAGTGACCTGAAGCAAAGTTGTAGAGAATATTTCAAGCTACAACTTTGCTGAACTCGCCAAGTCGATGTTTCATTAATTTAGAGCTCAAATATGGCAAAATACGCATTTTTCGGTTTTGGAGTGACAAAAAATCATATCTTTTCGTATGTTTAAGGATTTTTTTCTGGATTTAATTTCAAAAATTGATAGAAAACAAGATTTTAGCAAGCTACCCCGAATATGAAATAACTGACTCTCAATGAGAGCATTCAAATTAGGGAGCAAATTTGAAGGTCATTCAATGCCTTTATTCATTCAAAACATTTAGTAGCCCAAAGAAGTGAAATTCGAGGTTCATTACAAAAATTAATCACCACATACCTTAATCTTTTAAAGTACATAAAATTTAACACAATTAAAGTATTTAAAAGCACTTTTAATAATAATAATGATATTTGTAATCAAGGTAGCCTTAGTTACACATTAAAATTTTACATTGTAACCGATTTCAATGTAGTTCAATATGATTTTTTTTATACTATTATTTTATGTTAAACGTCCTTGATATTAATAATAATGATAAATTTAATAAAGAATGCCACTAAATGAATCGGGTTATGATCGATCAAGTGTATAAATTAATTGTGTGTGTACTTTTAAGTGTTTATTGTAATATTCATGTTTAATGGAAAATATTAATAAAAAAAAATAATGAACTTTAGTTAAAAGAAATCATAATTTGACACCCTCCTACTCTTTGTGACTAATATATAATATACAGTTATAATGTTATACAACCCAAAAAAATTAACAAATTTAGGCAATTATCACCTCATAATTAATGAGTTTGACTAAAAATAATAAAAAACAAAAATTATAATGATAAAAATTTAATTAAAAGTCAGCCAATGTATTAAAAATGTGTAACATAATAAAATAATTTTAATTATATGTGTTCATAAATGTTTAAATTTTTTAATTATTATCATTATTTTGCTGTAACATGAGATAACACTCGATTTTAATTAGTATTTTAATTAAATTCAAGTTTTTTTCCAAATCCAATTTTTTTTTAAATTAAATTGATACGAAAATGTGAAATTTCAGACATAAAATTCAAAAGATTTGGGTTATTACACTAAAAGCAGACAACAAACCTAATGAATGAAGGTAAGTAAATTTAAATTAAACTCTTTGATTATCTGTTATAAAATGTTTAATTTTGTTAAATAATAACAATAATTTTATTTTAATCTTTTATTATAAATTTGTCTATCAAACAAACAATATTTTGATCAAATGCATACCAAACGTCAATATGATAAACATTTAAAAGAAAAAAAAAATTAAAAACAAGTGTCCAGACATGTAATTTTCAACTTTCAATTTTTTTATTCACTTAACACGTCAGATTGTCTATCTCAACATTATATTATTATTATTATTATTATTATTAATATTTATACAGTTGAAAAGAAATCAATCTCCTGTACGTTTATTTAAATACAATGTTACAGTAAAATAATAAATAATATGATTTACTTTTCAATTTCTTTTTGCTTTATCTCATAAACGACTTTATTATATTAACGACTTTTAAAACTTTTATATTTTTTTTTTATTTTTGATTTTTTTTCCAATTTTTGCGTAGGAGCTACAAAATATTTTTCATACCTGTATTATTATTATTAATTTTATTACAATATCAATTTTACTTTTATTTTATTTCTTACATGTATGAATAATTATTGAGAGAATTGTAATAATTTAATGTAAAACAAAAGTAGAAACATGTAGTTTTAGTCGTTTTTTTTAATATTTGCTTATATTTATTAACAAAATGGAAGAAAATTTGTTAAAAAATTACTTTTACTTTATTTTATGACCCAGTTTTAATTATTATTTTTATTTTATTAAATGTATTTTGTTTTATTATTAATGAAATTTTGTACTTTTATTTTAAAAGTTTTATGATTAAAATTTATTGCATTGTCTCTTAAAAAGGGATTTTAATTGATTTATATTTTTTTTATTTTTTTTTTCAGATAATGATTGTTTATTTTATATAATTACATTAATTAACGAAATTGGAAATTTATATGCATCGGCTCTTATACTCAAAATAATGTACAGGGAGATCAAAACGATTTATGACCAGGTTCAAACAAATTTAAGAAAAATTTTGATCAATGGAAAAATGGTTTCTATTTGCAATTATATCAAATGAGAGTGGAATCTATATTAAGCGGAGAAACTAGAAGGACAATAGAAATAAAACGCCTTTTAGCCGTGTCTTACTTCGGAAAAGAGGCCTCAAAAAAAAGTAATCAAACTCTAGGCTTTCCTTTTGGACTCATTCTTTAATAGTTAAATACTGTCATACCTTAAAACACTTACAAAGCAGATCTGCAGTAGTCTGAACATCTCAAAAGAATCAAGAAGAAAAGTAAGAACTCACATTTAAACAAAACATATCTCATTTTTTACCGCTTATTTTTTGTTTGGAAAGCAGATGAAAGAAGCACAGAAAAAAGAATTTCATTCCAAGCTCTAAGACATCTAAGACATCTGAAAATACTCATGCAAGACTTGTGGCGTACGGGTTGCGGATGGGATGAAAATATCGACGAATCACAAGCTCCAATGTGGTTCAACTGGTTAAAGCGCCTATCTAAAATCGAGAACATAAAAATTCCACGTTGTTACCTGAAGAAAATTGCGAAGTATGATAATGCTATAGTGGATCTACACATCTTTATATACTTCAGGATTCAAACTGGAAATTCATTCGAATTGGTCCAAGTGGGGGCTAAAGCCAAGGTAAATCGAATCAAGAGAGAGCGAGTCCCTCGATTGGAGCTCGATAGATTTTTAGATGTCTTCACTTCATTGAAGGAATATAAAACTAGTGCAAAGTAGACCAGATAGTCAAAATGAGGTGGGTTAATGAGGATTACTAAGCGCAAAACTAAACTAACCAAACCTAGTTCCATTCTAATAGGACATGTTCTACTTATTTTAATTTGAAAAAGAGGAAACACTAAACACTTACTTTATTTCTTTAGATAATTAATATAATAATGACAGACAAGAAGAATTCTGGTTGCTCTTAAAGACACTCAATCGTCAATCTCGTTTAAACTGCTTTTGAATTCAGAGTGGATAAATGAAGAATTATTTTATTTCAGAATGCGTATTTTTTTAAGGATCTTTGGAAAAACAAGATGCAAAATTAATGCACTCAGAGCTGATGCCCAATCAAAACAAGTCTCAAGAAAGAGCAATAAAATCAGTTTTATAATTATAATTCAAGCAATTTTATAACTAAGTACAGTGCAAAAACTTCTATGAATAATTGAGAAAGATAAATTGTTTCATAATGGGTTCGCCGGGTTGCTCATAAATTGAATTTAACGAAACCACCCTGTACATTTCAATTTTAATGTCCCACATATCAATTATGACTCAGGTGCATGATTTTTCATAAAAAATATTAAAACAACTGAATACAATTTTTATTTTGTCTTTTTCAGATCATTGCACGCCCATTAATTTAAATCGTTTTTCTAAAAACAAAAGATAGCAATGAAAATAATTTCAATAGTATGACATTGTCTTACATTTATTTCAACAGATAAGTAGCTTTCAAATATTTATAGATATTGTAATTACATTTAGTAGCAAGACAATAGCACTTAAATTATTATTGAATGTTGACCCATATGAATAATTTTCTGTGAATAAATGATGCGATGATATGTGCACTATTATTACAATTATTATTAATTTTTTTTCTCAACATACATAATAATAATTTTATAATAACAATAGAAAAAGAAACAATACAAGTGTAAGTGTAATATTATCATAATAATATCAATAATATGTTATGTGTGTGTGTCGTGACATAAAACACCTTCAATTTTAAATGTTATGATTTTCTTTTATTTTATTTTATTTTGAAGTCACCTCCAGAGGCATTTAATGTAATTTTTTCTTCTTATTTCATTTAAAAGGTGCATCACATCGATTACTTATTTTTTCATGTTATTTTATTTCATTTTTTCAGAAGTCCCTCGAATCATGTCTTGTTTTCATTTAAATATGAGACAAGTAAATTTCGTATGTTGTGTTATTTAATTTAAAAAGAATACAAAAACAGAAAAAAAAATCATGAATAACTATTTTTCTTATCTTAGGCAATCGTAGGGCATTGTATATGTTATGTTAGATAATTATTGTTATAATAATGCATGAGAACCGTAAAATAATAATATTAAATGTAATAATCCCAGTGTACAAGTAGTAGAATAGATTTTTTTTATTGTTATAGGGCAAACTTAAATATGATTTTTTATTTGTGTTTTTACAGTTGTTTAAATTAATATTAGGTATGTTCAATATGTTATATGATTATGTTACGATTGCGATATCATGATACGATTAGGAAATTTTTTTATTTTTATTTGCAAAATTGTTTTATTTTGAAATTTAACCTGACACCACCAAGTTTTTTTTTAATTTTTGAAGAATATTTTCAAAGAACTTGAGCTTTAGTGAAGTTTTTAAGAGGAAAAGGGTGATGTTACCCGTTATATTATGAGGCTATAATTATCATTCAAAGTGAACTACTTTCGTAAGTCGCCACATTTAGGTTAGGTTAGGTTTTAAAAGGGCATCAACGTGGTCTCAAAGAGGTCTATTGTGATCTCAATCATTTTCTCTTTATTTTTTTCATAAAAGTTTAGAAAAAATACATTATAAAACTAATACCTAAATTTTTATGAAAATCATTAAATTGATGTATGGGAACTATGTTAGTCGCATTTCTTCCAAATTCTTGTAAATGTTTTACATCTTATCAAAATTTTCTACCTATAAAATGTTTAAACCCCTTAAAACCCTAAAAATTCTCTCTCTCTATCAAAACTTAAAACAATATGAGTCCAATGACAACCCTCGTATTGTAAAGCATGTACCCTAATATTAGCAATAAAATATTGATTAAAATAAAACATAATATTCATGCAATCAGATGACATTACAAGGCCATTTGATATGAAATAAAAAAAGTTCTCACTATTCGATTATAACAAAAAAGGGCGTGTAATAACCAAGAAATAGACTTTTATAAGGAAGTTAAAATCACGAACAAATCAATTTTTTTTCTATTATGATACCATTTAAATTATGTTTTATTTTAATGTTTTTTTTTTTTGTTTAATGAATTTTAATGATAATGTTAATAATAAATAAAATATAATATAATTTAATTCTAATAATCATTAAGCATTTATCTAAATCTAAAAAAATAACGTTTTAATCTAATTTTAATTAAAAAAGTGTAATAACCATAATGATTTAAATGAAAAACGTACACAATCGTTACAATTCTTAATAGTATATTTTTTTTATTATTTTAATGTAATTCAGAAGAAAAAAAAGTCAGGAAAAGTCACACAATTTAATATTAAAGCACAAGAATAGTACATACAAAAAAAATCAGAACAATTACTTTTGTGTTGCAATATAAGTTAAAAGTAAAAAATTATGTCAAATGCAAAGTATAAGAATATGTTTTTGTATTATTTTCATGTATTTAAATAATGACCATGATATTTTTTTTTAATCTTGATTAAATTTAATAAAATTACATATTATTTAAATGTAATAAGAACAAAAAAAAATATAGTCATAATTTCCTTCTCAATTTAATTCATTTTTAATTTCATTTCAAAGTTATATAATTGACTTAAAATTAAAAAAAATAAAAAAAACAACAACAAAAAATTGTAATTAAAGGATTATAAACTTAAAATACTTTTAATACAAAGTTTATCTTAAACTTATCTGTAATTTATAATTTTATTACTTTTTTATACAATTTCAATTCAAAAAAAAAATAATATAAAGCATATTAATGAAAATTTCTTTTTAAAATTCAATAATCAACTAAGTTATTAATAAAAGTTATAAAAAACTATAATAAAACAATAAAAATTAACACCATACAAAAAAATAAGTGATTTAATTAAAACATAAATGTATCTTAAAATAGAAGAAAAATGTTAAACCAAATTCACCACACAAAAAAAAATTGTATAAACGATTAAATGTACCATAAATTACTTGATGTATCTTTCATTGATGATAAAAAAAAATTTATAGTAATTAAAAGAAAAAAATAAAAAAAATGAGTTAGAAAATATAATAAAATAAAAAAAAAACATCGTAACATGAGACGAGTTAATAAATTTATAACTGATTACATAAAAAAATGGAAAAAGTGTAAGTTTAAGTAAAAACCAGAAAAACATCATTAAATACCATTAAAAAAATTGTATAGAGATAAATTAATTGGATGCGACAATCACACACGTACAGTTACATACATGTAAGTATACATAAATGTATTATAATAATAACTGTTTTAATATATTTTTTTACAATAATCATTTTAATCATGTATTTTTAATGTTAAAGATGAAATTGTAATCCAACAATAATACCACACATAATTGTATAAAAATTTGTTGTAATCGAAGACTATTAAATTTGAGTGTGAAAATTGACTCAATTTTTTTGGTTTCAATGATAAGTGTTCCAATCAATACTGCGATTTTTAATCGTAATCTGATGAAATCATGTCGCGTGTTAATATAAAATTAATAAAAATTAATGTTAAAAGTATTTTCATACTTCAGTGTTATTTTAAGAATTTTATAATAATATTAATAATTATTAATAATAATTTGTATTGAAATCAAATTCCGTAATATAAAATTATTTGATAATAACAGGATGTTGATTCATTTTAAGTAAGATCTCATTTTTATATGTTTCATATTCGATGAGACATTTATGATTAATGGTGTTACATTTAACGCAAAAAAAAATTGATTATGATCTTGTTGAATGAAAGTTAAAAAACATTGCCAATAGAAATTCAAAGTCAAAGTGAAACAAAATAAAAATAAAAAATTTACTAGACAAACATTTGAATTGTTTTCAATCAATCATAAAATAAGTATTTGCAACGTGATGTGAGGCCAAATACCTTTATTTTTGTAGTTTTTTTTGCATGTTCACAGTTTTATAAATAAACTTCAGTAAAAATTTAATAGAATTAAAATAAAAATAACATCATGAACACGCATAATATTAGCCTATATTTAGGTTTTTATTAACTTAAATTTTGTTTTTGTTGATATTTTTTTTAAATGTAAAGTTTACTAGTAAAAATAATAATACTAATAATAATCTAACATATCATTGACGATTGAATTGTGGTTACAGTTATGTGCATTTATTTCCCAGTTGGCAAAAATACGCTTAATATGGAAAAAAGTTTGTAAATATGAAAAAAATTTCTTCAACTTATGCTGGAATTTAGGAGTAATTTAATTTTGTATGAACTTGAATCATTATAGGACTCATTTAGTCAGCTATGGTGCTTAGTTTAAAAGCACCTTAATTTATCATTTTCGTGAACTGTTCCTGAGAATCCAATAAGATTATTTGATTCTGCAGAGGATTGTTAACTGAATGTTCAGCAAGCTTTTAAAGGTAAGTTTCTTCAATTTTTGTACACTGACTGTACCCATTATATTAATCATCAATTTATTAATTAAATTTCGATAATGGTCTTATGATACAACTAAAAACAGATTCAACAATTACAAGTATTTGATAAATTAAAAAAACCAAGAGCGAATGAAGCACTAAGCGAACTGACCTAAAAAAATCATATTTTGTCCAAGATGCGGAAGAAAAAAATAATCTGACTGGTGAACAATTAAAATCAAAAATGGAAGCGGCCAATACAGACCGGATTGTACAACTGGCAAAACTGCAAAAGACCTCTAACAAAAGAGGAATAAATCAATATTAAATAAAACAATGATTTAAAGGATTGGAAAATACATTCGTTTAAAGTCACTTTAAAAGTCATATTCGTAAAATAGGAAGCAAAGTGCTCAACATACAACTAAAATAGTATCGGAGGGACTTTGAAACATTTCGACTGTCTCAAAATGCATTCAAAGCCATCAATAAAATCTTAAATAAATGGGTTCGAAGAAATTTTATCACACAAAGTAGCTGATTTTAACCTGTAACTTTTTATTTGAGGTTATTTTATTAATCACACAATTAAAGATGAAGTTATAATTTTTGGATGAAAAATTTTCGTTGTTAAGAACAAAATATCAATTGTTTTCTAGTAACCTTTAAAATGTTTCATATGTCCAGTTAATTCGTATGACTAGCATAAAATTTTTAATATAACAATTTTATATTATCCAACAAATTCCTTACATTTGACTTAATAAACTTCACAATTCAGTACTGCTACTCGTCAAACATAGACTTGCTCCTTTAAAAAACATGATTGAGAAGTGGACTGAATATTATTATATAATCCTCTTGAAACAAAATATTTAAAGTCAAGTGTTATAGAACTTATTCAAATACATGAATTTTGAAATGACAGCTAGTGTTTCAATGACTTATTAAGGAAGTCACGGAAAATAAACATTTAAACAGTAAAAAATGTATGAAGCTTTTGTAAGATTTTTTTTGATTTCCTTTGTTGTCTTTATTTGGTTGAAACAAATTATTTAGTTTCATATTTTTTTTTGTTCAATTTAAATAAGACCTAAGAATAGTTTTAAATGAAACAAATATTACTTTAAAAATAGAGCACTGATTTTTTTTTTAATAATTTGTCTCAAATATTTTCAAATCATTTTTTCGAATTAATTCAGTTTTCTCATAAAATTAAATTAAAATCACTTTTTTATAACTTTTGCATAACAATTTTTAACCCATTTCATAAAATTCATTCCATCACAATCACATCACTCTTGCCAATTGGGTATTTGATTTGATTAAATTCTTTTCATATTGCGCTTGAATGAAAAATGAAATCGATATGTTATTCCGTTTTTTTAACACCAATTAAGTACAATTTTTTTTTGCAATAAAAAAAAATAAAAACATAACACATTTTTAAATTGAAATCAAACAGAAAAAAAATATACAGACATTAATATTGGCACCTATACGTGATTGATTAATAAAATTAGAATAATATTAAAATCAAAGTATTTTTTTTTTAATTTATATCTAATACATGCCATGTTTTACAACTTTACGAATAAATAATGAATAAAAAAAATTGAAAAGTCAAGGTTTTTAAATTAAATTCAATTAAATTTAACCGAATAATTGTATCAAAGTAAAATCATTAGGAAGAAATTTAACTTTAAAATTCTGCTCATGAATTTAATCGTTTTAGTAATAAAAAAATGTGTGACAAGATATTTAAATTTTTAATAGTGATTTTTAGAGCATGTTTCTGTCAAATGTGTAATTTTCTATTTTCATTTTTTTTATTGTACTATCATAAAATCACTCATTGCAACAAAATAAATGTCATTTTTTAAAATTACTTACCTTTAACTCTTGTTGGTTGACCTGATTGTGATACGCGAACTCCTTGTGTAAATTCTAATGATACACATAAAAGGAACAAAATAATTCCACTTAATTTAAACATTTTCATCATTATTTGTAATCACTTTTCAAATTCAAGTGTAGTTTTATATTAAAAAAATATGAATAATTTTTTTAATATGTAATTTAATTAATTTAAAAAGTTTTATTATTATTTCATTATATTATTTGTTTTCTTTGTTAATATAATAATAATAAATAATTTGTTTCACTTTCTTTTTATTATCAATTTATTTTATTAAATATTATTTTTATTTTCTATCTTTTTATTTTATTTTTTTTTTATTTATTTTAACACTTGATTACTTTTTTTCTGCTTTCTTAAAATAAAAATTTAAATCCATTCAAAATTGGATTAAGTTCGCAAAATTCTCGACTGCTCTGTAAGACGCGTGCAAATGGATTAAATTAATGTTCACTTCATTGGTGTGTTAAAACACCAACAAAATCCAAAAATTTTTAAAGTTAAGTTATAAATTTTATATGCAATACTGCATATTTATATTTTTGTGCCTGTTTAGCTTAATCGAAACTCACAGACTGTATTCTCGTTGAAAACTGAAAACATTTTTCACAATTACTTGGAGGTATATTAATACCTTTCTCTTCTCTGTCTACATTTGAATTGGGAGTAGGGGTAGCAATTCATTTGTTGAATTGAAAACGTATTTTTAAGCTTTAAATGTGTAACATAAAAGTAGGGGAGCAAAAATTCCGATGGAAAACTGTTCACTCACAAAGTTGTAATTCAAATAATTCAATTAAAAAAATCTCAAAAAAACTGTTTGCTAGACCGGTGTTCATGCCTTACTGACTTAATTTCAATAATAATAATATTATGATAACTTTACAAACCAATTTCAACCAAAGTATGTTACTTGAGCTATTAAAGATCTTCATACATATGTGTAATGATGATATGCGAATATGATGTCAAAACAACAAGAACTAGTACTTGATGTGTTTTAATTCCGTTATATTTGTATGTATATCAACACTAGTTTTTGTTTTTATTTGTCTCTTTTTACTCAACTGTCTCAAAACATGGTTGATAGAAAATAAATAAACAACTTTTAATCTTGAAAAAGAACGGAATATGATAAAAGTGAGAGAAAAATTAAATTAAAGATAAGCCATGAAATGGTGAGTAATTATGTCAAGTTTATGATTATGGTTCATGTTGTCTGTTCAAGATATGTATGGAATTAAAAAATGTACTGTAATAAAATGTAAAGGAAGTTCTTTAAGAACCTAATTATCATTACATTTTATCCGGCTTTACATTCGTTTCGTAAACATAACCTAGTTTCTATTCTCTTTTGCATCATTCTTCATTGAGAGCAACTAAAATTTAATGTCAAACAAGTTCAGCTTCTTAGCAAGCTAATTCTGACTTACTAGAAATACTGACTAGGCTTAAATAGACTGACAGTACTGCTAGCAAGAATTAATCAACTACAGTCTACGCTCATAGCTCATGTTCAATTAAACTTATTTTGGAGTTTTAAACCTCTTAATATATGAAATATTGTCTTGGTCAGTTCAGAAAAGTGACCGCTTGAAATACTCTCTACAACTTTGGTTCAGGTCCCTTTTACCTAAAGCTTATTATAAGCTTACAGTGGCGACAACGTAAATAGCACAGTTAGTAGTTTTTCATACAAAACCACCATTTTGAGGCTCAATTTAGGTATATAAGGAGTTCTCAGAATTTTTTCTAATCTTCTACAAAGTTGTTTGTATACTCTAGGACAACACTTTTCTAATGAAACACATTTTTGTATTTCGACGGGATTAAAAACTGTGAATGATTTTGTGAAAAATTGTCAAGTACCAATTTTATATGGAAATTGAAATTTAGTAGCAAATTTAGTAGCAAAAGCTCCACAGTTTTTAAACGCGTGGAAATACAGAAATGAGCTCTATAAGAAAAGTGTTCTTCTAGTGTATACAAACAACTTTGTAGAAGATTAGAAAAAAATCTGAGGACTCCTTTTATACTTAAATTGAGCCTCAAAATGGTGGTTTTATATGAGAAACTACTAACTGTGCTATTAACTTTGTCGCCATCTTACATTTCAACCCACAAACGTCTTGTAAGAGCCAAGTAAGTAAAGATTATTGTGATATTTCCATAAACATAAGATTTCCTATTTCCTGAAATATAAATAACAGATTCGGTTATAGAGAAAAAATTCAATTAAGAAAATTAATAAAGACCTCTCATGTGAATCTTTTACGATCACGTTTCATCTTCAAAGCATAACAAATCAAAATTTCTATCATAACTTAACAGCATACCATCGTAAATTTTCTCAATTTTCCACTACAATTCACTTCATAGCAAAGAAAATCAAACAAAAGCAATCCAATTTCTCCTTAAAACTTCAAAGCATACCTACCACATTCATTCATTCATAGAAACACTTCAAACTGAATCAGTCACTCACCTTTGATTTTATTATACCATAAAATACAAAAAAATGACTTGAACTCACCTGAAACGAGATCGAAAGTGTATTAATTCGTGTTTTGTCTTATTTGTAAGTTACATGTAATCATAAGTCATTTTATGGTAGCGGTGTGCGGTAACTATTTCATATACTCTTTATAACTGTACCAAGTTTACATTCATTTCATTCATGATACAGTTTTTGTAAGTAAATTGAACATATGATTTCTGTACATCGGGCTTTTGTGTGTAAGGTCGTGTTGTTGCTACTTATGTTTGAGTTTCTTTTGTCTGAGTTGCTTTGAAGTTGAAATGAAGGGGAAATTTAAACTGGTGTAAAGTAAATGCGCAGATTGAATGAGTGAAGTTAATGCGCAAATTTTTATAATATGATAAAAAAATAATAACAATGATTTTATTGTTAAAAGGAAAAAAATATGAATGGATTAACGATTTTTTTTGCTTGGAGTTTTTTTTTTGAAAAGGGAAACACAATTTAACGAAAATACTCAAGACATAATTTGGCATTGAACTCTAAAAATCGTTAAAACACCGCTGTTCCTTCAAATGAAAGTAGATTTTTTTGCCATATCATTAAAAGGCGAATTATTTATATCAAGGTTTGCCCTCAATTTGCAGATTAACAAAAAATGAAGTCATTACATTACATATCTCACGCACGTATACAAAATGTTGATTTCATTTAAAGTTCATATTAAAATATGATTTTGTTTTCATGTGAATTGACTCAAAATTTCTTTCAACGTATATTTTTTTTCCAAATATTTGATCAACAGGTTGTAATGAATGTTGTATGGAAATGCTCCGCCATATTACATCATATAATGTGGTTGCCATGGAAATTTTTTGTTTGTGCCCTTAAAACAAACAATTTCATTTGGGTTTTTATCGTCATTTACATTTAAAAATATTTTTTTTATTCTTTTAAACATAATTTAAAAATCATTTAACATTAAAATGACCCTTTTCTTTGACACAAAAGTCCAATTCCTGGATGAAAAAACTATCAGTACTGTTAGTGATTGGCATTCAATTGAATCGGTAAATTTTTCGTCTCAAATAACATCTTAATTATAAATTTTAATTGAATTGAAACATTTCAAGTTATTTGCCGTTGCATCATACAGCCAAGATAAAGGTGGTTCCGTTACTATTTTTACTGATTTAGGACAAGCCCTCCCTGATATTTCGTATCCTTTCAATACGGTCTCACAAGCTACAGCAGTGAGATGGCACCCTGAAAAGATTTTACTCATATCTGGATGGGAAAATGGTGAATTGTGAGTTAAATTTGCAATTTTAACGGAATATTTGAAAATAATTTACATTTCCAGACATGTCTGGTATGAAAATCGACGAGATTTTGCTTTGATTAAGTCTCCACATCAAAGTCCAATCATTTTACTGGAGTTTAGTGAACAAGGTGGACGATTTGTAACGGCAGATTCAATGGGGATTTTAATTGGATGGAGATGTGACTCAAATAGTCAAATGCTGACAATGTTTACTCACGATTTGAAGGAACATCTCTTGCATATTACGTTCAGAAAGACAGTGGCATCGCCTGTAAGTGCTGAATTGTCAAGTTTAGCAAGGTAATGGGAATTCAGATTTCTTTGAATTGTTTAATTTAAAATTTAAATTACAGAGCCGCTGTTGGTGGTGATGAAAGTGCATTAGATACCCTTACAAATTGGCGTCCAAAGACAGCAGCTCGAAATCTAGCACATACAGGTGTTAAAGACAACCATTGCTTTTTCGCTGGAACCCAATCCGGTATTTTGTATTACATCAATCAAGGTGGAACTTGCACCGAGGTATTCAAAAGTGATAATAGTCCAATTACACAAATCCTGTGGCATGAAAAACGTGAAGCAATTGTAGCGCTCCTCGAAGACATGTCTTTAGTTCACTTCTCTGTGAGTCCCGATGGAAGTCTCGATGAAGTGGATCGCGTTAAATTAAGTGGTCGCATTCCAGGCCATACAGGACAAATCTCATGGGCAGCTCCTGATGTGCTTGCAATCATAATTGGAGATTTCACTGTGCGTGTCTGGAATATTCAGACAAGTGAAACTCAATTACTTGACATTACATTGCCATCAGAAGTCCAAAACACAACAGTTCAAGGATCTGCTGAACTATTCACATGTATCGCGTATTGTAAGGAAAGTAACACCTTGTGTGCGGGTACAAATCAAGGTAACTTATTTACATGGAAACGAATTAAAAGTATTTCATTTGATGAAAACTGGCAGTTGTCGAATATAACCAAAGTACGGGGTGCGATAAAGCACTGCTTGTGGGGTGTTTGTGACACAAATAAATCTTGCATTCTCGTTAATTGTATTTCAAATTGCTACATTTTGAAGGAACAAGAATTGTTATCACTTCACAATCGATCACTATCAGCAGTTGCTAAAACTGCAACTCAATTAAACATGGAAGATGAAACCGGTGTCAAAGGATATCTCACAACAGATTATGCAATTACAGATGTTTGTGTGAATGAAACAGACCTCGTTTGTACAAATGGCCGTACAATTTATACATATAAATTTGAAAAAGTTACAAATGAGGAACAAAACGAATCTTATTTGAAGGTCACTCTGATGGGCTCTTTTGTAATGGAATCTCGACAAATTTTCATTTACGACAAAAACATTGCAATTTTGAATAACAATGAAGCGAAAATCGTCTCATTAAGTGGTGTAATGCTGCAAGAGCTGATGTTTACTGATACTGAAGGTGAGTTAAATTACTTTTTTAACATTAGAAATCACAAAATAATGCAAAAATTTCCAGGAAAACCGATTGGAATGGATTTGACGAACAATTGGTGTACAGTTTTCTCAATGAATGGATACATAAAAGTTTATGACATTGCAAAACATGAACCGCAACTCATGATTACACGTAATGGCTATGATCTTTTTGAAAATTTTGGAGAAGTCATGTATGCCAAAGCAAATGCGTCAGGATCCCATTTGGCATTGACGATCGCAAATGAAAATTTAATTCCCGATCGGAAATTGTATTTGTGGAATATTGAAAAGGATAAAATGATGTTTTTTGATTTCATGGATCAGGAGCTTGGCATTCCAAAGTAAGTTTTTAACCTATCTTTAATGGTATTATATTCAAAATCCTTTTCCTTAGACTACCAATTTCATTCTTTTGGGATGAAGAGGATACTCGATTCCTTGCATGTCAAACTAAGACCATAAATTTGAGTTCAAAAAAATCCCAGTCAATTGATGCGACGAAACCTGAAATAGCTGATGAGCAAATAAGCATTTTATTTGTAACAGAACGTGATGAATTTGGAATTTCCGAAGAACTCGATTTAAGTTCCAATGAAAAACTTATTAATCTGTGTGTGCCTCACATTGTCACCCTTAAAGTCACCACTATTCACAAACATTTTCTCCGTGATTTTCGTGGAATTGAAAGTTGTGATGAAGCAACACGAAAAATTGTCTTAAACTTTTCCCTAAATGTTGCACTTGGTAAGATGGATGACGCATTTGCATGTATTCGTACTCTAAATACCCAGCAATCAAATTCAGTGTGGAATAATTTAGCGAAAATGTGTGTGACAACGCAACGACTTGATTTGGCACGTATTTGCTTGGGTCAACTTAAAATGGCACGATCTGTGCGAGCTGTGAGAAAAGCCATGGAAGACAATTCACTTGAACAGGAAGCAAAAATTGCTGTTTTAGCAATTGAATTGAATATGTTAGATGAAGCAAAGGCATTGTATGTCAAATGTGGAAGGTATGACTTGTTGAATCGACTTTTACAGGCGATTGGCGAATTTGATGAAGCTGTCAAGGTTGCCGAAGAACATGATAGAATTCACCTCAAGAACACATATTACAAGTATGCTGAATGGTTTCGTGAAAAGGGTGATATTCAGAATGCACTTCAATACTATGAGCAATCAATGAATCCAACTCACAATGTAACTCAAATGCTCATGGAAGATCCACAAGCGTTGAAAAAGTACATGCAAAAAACAACTGATAAAAATTTACTCAAATGGTGGGCTAAATATGTGGAATCAACTGGTGACATGGATACTGCATTCAAAATCTATCAGAAAGCTGAAGACTGGTTCTCACAAATCCGTATTCTGTGCTTTTTGGGTCAGTTACATAAAGCAGAAGCAATTGCAAAGCAATATGATGATCGTGCTGGTTGCTATCACTTGGCACGACATTACGAGAATATTGAAAAGTATCAAGAAGCTATCAATTTCTATACACGTGCAAGAACTTATGGAAATGCAATTCGGATTTGTAAGGAAAACGACCTTCAAAATGAATTGTGGAATGTTGCTTCGGTTGCTCAGGCTGCTGATAAAGCTTCTGCTGCTGCTTACTTTGAAGAAATCGGAGAGTTTGGTAAAGCTGTTGAATTGTATCATAAAGCCGGTATGATATCACAAGCAGTTGAAATGGCATTCGCGTCACAACAACCAGAAACTTTACAAGTAATCGCTGCTGAGTTAGATAGCACTTCTGATCCTGAGCTAGTTCAACGTTGTGCTGAATTCTTCATTGGAATCCAGCAAAATCAAAAAGCAGTTTTGTTATTTGCAAATAGTCGTCAATTCAGAAAAGCCCTTGAAATTTGTGCAACTAAAGGAGTACCGTTAACTGAAACCCTCTCAGATCTTCTCACACCAAACAAGGATGAATTGGATGATCATACACGTAACGAGATTTTAATTGAATTGGGTGAAATTTTACAACAGCAAGGTGATTACCAAATGGCAACAAAGAAATTCACATTAGCTGGTGATAAAATACGAGCAATGAAGAGTCTGTTAAAATCCGGGGATAAAGACAAAATAATATACTTTGCAAGTATGTCACGACAAAAGGAAGTTTATATAATGGCAGCAAATTACCTTCAAGGACTCGATTATCAAAGTGATCCAAAAGTTCTAAAAAATATCGTTCAGT
Source organism: Culicoides sonorensis (assembly GCA_900002565.1). Classification (NCBI taxonomy): domain Eukaryota; kingdom Metazoa; phylum Arthropoda; class Insecta; order Diptera; family Ceratopogonidae; genus Culicoides; species Culicoides sonorensis. The sequence continues at coordinate 277,535 of LN483356.1, read as the reverse complement.
TTTACACAAAAGCTCAAGCATACGATTTGCTAAGTAATTTCTATGCACGAGCAGCTCAAATTGAAGTGAATGAATTCCGTGACTACAAGAAAGCTTTGACAGCATTACAAGAAGCCGCTAAAACTTTGGTTAAAGTACCAAATTCACAAAAAACGCAAGATACATTACAGCTAACTATAGCAGAAGTACGCAAAGTCCTGGAAATATTTAATTTGGCTGAGAATCAAGATTATCAGGCAGTCATTCAAGAATCCCGTAATTTTTTGATGAACACGGAAAAGCCTCCTATCAGACATGTTCATATCATGGGTGTGTTAGTTGAAGCCCTTATCTCAACAAAGCAGTATCAGGAAGCACTCGGATTGCTACGTGACTTGGTCATTAAAACATCTGACGGAGAATTCAGGGAATTCCTTGACAAAGGTTTAGTTCAAAGGTTAACATCTGAACTGGGTGTAGATTTTGAAGCAATATGGAATGTAAATGTCAGACAACAGTCATATGGTGATGAAAGCGACGGTGGTGAAGAGATCGCTGAAGAAGTTGAATAAAAATATTAAAATATTTAGATCAATTATTTTAAAATACATGAAAAACTAATAAAAAAGCACTTTATATGTTTGCCTTTTTTGTGTGAAATAAACGTGTTTTTATTGTTGTAAACATTTCTAATATATTCAACCATGACTCACCCTTTAAAATAATGCATTTTACATATAGGATGTCTATGATTTATTTTGAAATTCAATTAAAATTTAATTCAAATTAGCATTTTGACGCTCTATTGAAATTATGAATTAAATATTGTTGGCCTGAGGCAAATTTTGATCATTACAACCCATTTACTTAACTAAATTTATACCATTCATCGATTGAAATGTGGTTAAACAAAAGCCCATTCCATACAACACCCTCCATTTTTTTCTATATATTCTAATTCAATCGACACATTTATAATATAAATTAAAAGAAATATTAAAAAAAATTGTGTAAATTTTTTTCTCATAAAAAAATCACGATCTGAATTTAAGATATCTTTCATGTACACGCGTCGTCGCCAATATTCGTTTACTTATTAAAACACAAAATTAAAATTTTATAATTTAAGAAAAAAAAAGGTAATCTGTATCCAATCTTTTTAAAGGTTAATTGTTATGATTACTAATAATAAGTTTATGCTCAATTAATGTTGAATTAGTATAAGAAAACAATAAATCATAATTTTTGCATATTTAATGTAAGACACGACAATGCACGTGTAAGATTTATATGGAGAATAGATTTGAATTTAATTTATTGCGAATAAATTCTAAAATGATATGTGAGTGATTTTGTGTAGGTGGGTTCATGTTTTAATTGAGACCTTTTTAAATGTCCTGTAGCAATTGTTATGAAAATGTGAGTTGGAATTCAGTTCTTTAAGTCTGCAATGCTCGTTGTTTTATATAAAAATCGGTTTGAATAAGGAAATGTCTAAAAGTATGGATTTCTTTCTGACGCCAAATGTCTTAATTTGAAAAAACCAGATGGCGTTAAAGTTGACTTTGATTGATTTCTGAACATTCACATACTTAACCATTGAATTCGGTTTAAAAACGGTTTAAAGAACTTTTAAAGATCAAATTTCTGGTGTCTTTTTTGAGCAAGATTTTCTCTAGTTTAAGTTTCTAATTTCCCGCCAACTATCATCAAACCACAAACAGCCACTTAAATTTAAACCGAAAAAAAATTATAACACCAACCTCAAGTTACATATTTCCATCATAAAAATTACTTAATCATTGAGCAATCAACAAGAAGAGCACCCACTTGAACAGTTTTCAATTAAAAAAAATCACAATTAACTCACCATGTGGTTTGCTTTATATTCAAATTTTAATGTGAAAACTATCAAAAAAGCCCTTTTTAATCATTAATATAAAATGTAACAAGAAACAAAAAAAAACAAATCTCACCTGTCAAAAGTAAAAGCATAAATTCCATTGTAACACAATTCATCTTGTTATAATTACTTTTCATAATGAAATGTATGAGATAACATTTCTTCTTGTCATTATGATGCTATGAATAAATAATGACCGATGTTTTGATTTTATGTAAAAATAAAAAACTGATTGTAATCATTAACAAGGTTAATTTTTTTTTGATGTTTATTGTAATACAGACCGAGACATAATATTACATTAATCTTTTAATTAATTAGATGTTGCATATTTTATGAATTTTGCTGTTCAGTGAAAATAAATAAAAAAAAGGAAATTTATTCATGACCTTTGATTAGATTTAATGATATTAGTTTTGGTTCGATTAAAAGAATTTATGAGGTTTATTAAAATGAAAGACTTAAATTTAACCCTTCAATACTCATCACTTTTCAAACACAATTCAGACGGTCGTCGTAGTAGGTGCTGTCGTAGAGCGAGATGTATCGATGGCGTCAAAGTGTAAAGGTGTACGATTAACGAACAGGATGAAAAACGTAAGATATTAGAAAATATAGAATTTTTTATTAGGGCTAGTCTAGAAAATGGTTTAATGCCAGTTAATTATGCTACTTACCAGTGTGAGCTGCGATTTTTATTTAACAGATTTCATCACTTGATCGATAGCATGTAAGCATTGATTTTCTTATTTGTGGTACGTAGCTTTGGTAATACTTAGAGTTCGATGACTGATCAGACTTTATGTTTCAAATCATCTTAATCTTACAAAAAATTGAGAAAACCCGTCGGTGGTTAAAAAAATTAAGTCACTCGGTTTTCGTGGAGATTTTTTCATGGTTGGGTTTTCGTACATTATAGAATATGATCTTTACTACTACTGCGTTGTTACAAAACTATTTTTTCATTCTATGCAAGAGAAAATTTTCAAATTGCTGGCTTTAATTAAACCTTTGCGACACACTCAAAAACTAGGTCCATTAAAATATGTCTCCTAAAGTGGAGAGGAAAAATTTTTCTATTTATTGTTATCATTCAAAATTTATTTCGGAATAAAATTCTAAATTATTACAAAGAAAAACAAAATGATGCTGTGAACCAAGAAGAAGTTGAATATGAAATTGACAATCGAGAGAAAAAGGATAAGGCCAGGATTTCAATGAAGATAATGTTTTGCCTACATTGATGAGTGAATAAGGAAGTTGTCCAAAAAATAGTTTGGTGTGAAAAAATTTAGAATATAAAAAATTAAAGTTAGTATACATCCCAACATAATTTAAGTTAAAATAAATTAATATTGTACTAGAATTAAAAATAATCAAGGATTATTTTTTTTGTTTTAAAAATTCAAACCCGTAGATTATTAAATCCAGAAACAGAAGGCAAAAGGCTTCTGCGATCATTTTAAAAAATTGTATAAAAATTAAATTAAATTTAAGACTCTTCTTTTTACAAGTTTCCAAAGAGAACCACGATCAGTAAACAAAGAATTACGTTTCTAATGCAAATTCAAAATATTTTAATTTCAACGCAGAGTATTTGATCATTTTTAGAGAAAGGAATATAAATATTCTAAGAAGACAAACATATTTTACAATATTTCCCCTGCTGAATGAATTTGTAATTGACGCTATTTTCCTTTTGTTATTTTCCTTCAAAAATAGAAACGTAACTCGTAAAGTGATAACTCGAATAGCTTCATTTTGAAGTGGGGAATCGAGAATCTTTTGTTCAAATGCCAGTTCTGGAAGGCCAAATCAGTTAAAAGCAAATATCTCTAAGCTTAAAAGTGTAATATTGCTAATTCTTAAGAACTGATAGCAATCGCAATCCTCAAGTTTTTCTACATTGTGGCTTTTACTGACTAAATTTAATATTCATGTTGGAACTTAAATGAAAAAAACTACAGTACTGAATCAAAACTACCAACAGAATTTATTTGTGTTAAGATAAGGGTTAATCGATTTCTTAAGAAATTTGAAATTAGGAGAAATCTTTAACAAGGAAAGGGTTAAATTGTCATTGAAAATAGACAATTCTTTCAAAGTATCGCAAGTCCTCAAAATTAATCTCCTCTAATCATTTTAAAGTTCATCTTAAACTTCAATTGCAAAAAATTGCACATCTGGTGTGTTATTACAAAAGATTAAAATCTACATAAGTTGACATTTTTGAGAGTAAACTAAAATATAATATTCAAGTTAAATCAAACATCTCATACTTCACTTTTACCAAAACAAAAAACTTTGAAGGTTACATCATGCATATTTTTGTTTTTTTTTAACAAGTTCTTATGTATTAAGACTCTCATATAACCTTCCAAATATTTATTTTTCAAAAAACTTACATTCATATTTAAAACCATTCAACTTCATATACTTCTCATTTATGTCTGCTAAACAGTAAAACAAAAAAAATTATAATATGATAAAGAAATTTTTAAAATACTCTCACTTTTATTACCTGACGCGACTGCTGCTCTTGTTTCAATTCAACAACAATAATTATAATAATGAAAAAAATTATAAACATATTATTGAAATAAACTTGAACTGAGATGTTGTATGTTAATTTTCTCGTTACTTGTTTTATACATTTTTTTTTTAATTTTATGATGATAGACGTACCGGATATAGAGCAGTTTTTTTATACAGTGTTATCATGCCAAGTATTAAAAGATACAAAATAAAAAACAATTAGATGTTTTTAGTTTTAATATAAAAAAACATTGTGTTTGTCGTGCAAAATATAACATAAATCGTAGTAAAAATGTGTGTTTTTCATGCGATTTTTGCATTTTAAATTTGCATTAAATACAAATAAAATAAAAATTATCTACATCGCTGATCACGTACTGCTTGTAATATCTTTTGTTGTATTTTTAACATAGTTTATGTTCATTACAAATATGGAATTAAACTGTAACACAGATATTAGAATAATGAAAATTAACTAGAATTTAGAACTAACAAGCACCTGTTCGAAAGATAATTGTGAGCTCAGCATGAATTTAATTCACAAATGGAAGAAAAATTAGATTATATTTCTGTTAAGGTTGATTAAGTGATTTGAATAATTTTTTTATGTGTATTGATTTTGCTTCTCAGAGTAACGGAATAACAAATTGGTATCAAGTTACTCTCAATTAACATTAACAAGCTTGATTGACTGAATGAAAATGTAGAGATAATTTCCATAAATGAAATTTAAGAGTGCTTTTTTATCAGAATTAGGTATCATATATGATTAGAGCATATTTTAATGGCGACAACACAGAGGAAAATCAACACTCAGACCTACTGAGGAGTTCAATGTGCATGCTCATTTAACAAAATATCTGATAAGAAAAGGAACCAAATCTGGAGGAGCCATTTAAACGAAAAAAAAGCCTACTAGACTTGGTTCAGTTCCAGGAAAGTACCTACACTCTCTCAAAAAACTGTTCAGGGTCTTTAAAGTGACTAAGATGATAGTTTAGGGGACAATGATCAATGAACTTACCAGTACATCATACGACGATCGCTGCACAAATCTGGGTCTACAGTCACTCGAAATGCGAAGAAACATAACGTGTTGTATGATAGCCCACGACATCTTGACCGGAAGGACGGACATTTCCTTTATCCGCAACCTTTTCGTACTGAAGCAAAATCGAGATGCCACACGTTTTGTCGAGAACTTTGTGGTCCCATTTAGAAGGACAGATTATAGTACATTTGAACCTACAATGATGATGCGCAAACTACTGAACGATATATCAAGGTTCTTTGATTTAAACATAACAAAGACGAATGAGGACTACTTTGGGTTCGGCGTTAGTAGGGATCAGTTCAGGGATCGTGGAATGGTTCAACATGGTGACTCAGTCATCTCCTCGCAGGTGAGTGACAACATTTTTTAAAGTTGAATTGGCTAGTGTGTTTTTGTTTGTTTCTTTATCGTTTAGTTTCATGACTTGACAATTGGATAACCATCACGTACTTATCTACACCATTGAGGGCCACTACAGTCTGTTAAAAAGACCACGAAAATGGAAGGAGCAGGAGGCGTTTTTATTTAGCTTTTAATTAGTTTTTAAGATTTATTGATTTGATTTTTGTCGAATAGATGGGTTTTTTATGCCGGAGGCTGGCCGATGGCTTTTTTAAATCCCCAATACAGTCCTGGGCTTCGGCCTGTTGCAACTGAATAAATCAATTTCTCTGCATACTGTTTTAGATAACAATCTAGGAGAGTTGAGTACAGAGTAGCTGCATCAAGTCCCTCAGTGATCCGATAGTAGATTTTGCAATCCCTAGTTGAAGAAGATTGTTAAGAAAGAAAGAGTACGCTAAATACTTGTGAAATATTCATGATTGAGATCATTTCATCACCTCTAACTTCCAGGATAGGCAAATCTACAGATGGCTTAAAGCCCTTTTGAACGTGTAATCATTCATCTACTTTCCATCCAGAGGTCTAATCTTACAGACAGACAGACAATCAAAAGCAATCGTAAAACAACATTTTTCAATTAAAACAAATTATAACAACACATTTTTTTATCACCATTATAATTTAAATATTAACTGAGACAAGTGGACGCCGCCCATTAGCCTACATAACCGGATTTCAATATTCAATTTAATGCAGATTTTAAGATAATAATAAACCAAACATTCTTAAATTAAGCGGTATCAGCTCATTATTTCAGCAAGTCTACTATTCAATTATCAATTTGCTATTTGAAGCAAAAATCATAATAACCAAATGCTAAGTATTATCATTATTAATTCACTGTGGTCACTGCCACTGAACTTAAACAAATGCTAATATTTAATAATGAAAATGCATAAATTTAAAATAATTGATGTTTAAAACAGTGTTACCGGTTATTTATCACTGTCTTTTATTGCTCATTTGTTAAATAAAAGGCATTAACGCACCGCTACTTTTTTTTCAATCACTTTCATTGAAATGTAATTTCGTTAAAAAACATTTTAACTAAGCTAAACTAATAAGAAATGCAATTCAGGTTGATTTTTTTTAAAATGCAATAAAGAAAGATTTGTTGATATTAGAAATTTTTTGTGTACTTTTCTTTCATTACTAAAAGTGAATCGTCGTCTAATTCAGAAACCAGTATGAGAAATGCAAATACTTACATATCATTTTTGCACATTTTAATGAATCAAGCCATTCATGTTTTGTGAGTTGCGTTGATTTAAGGTTTTGATATAAATTTGAATGAAATTGAACAGAAAGTAAAAAAAGAAGCGCGCCTTTGCATTGAATTGAGTGAAAAATTTAAAAATTGATGACAAAAAAAAATATTCCGATGATATTGCATATGCAACAAAGTATGTGAATGGCTTAAATGATAACTGTAATTAAAATAAAACGAAAATTAAATTGCAAAGTTGAAGAAAAAGCGCATTTACGTCAAATTTTTGGAACCAGGAGACACCATACCATAAACAGACTTAGATGGGCAGGCAACTTTACATTAAAGGACCAAAGCCGTATCCCAGCGACACTTCTGAGACGAGCTGTGGTATTAGGTGAAGTGAGTCAATGGCGTCTAAAGGCGCTAAGAATAAAATGGAACTAGACTGAAGTTATCAACGACCTCATCAACGACCTTGTCAGCCTCGGGGAGGGGTTTTTCTGACCCCCCAGACCCTTCTCGACACGATCCAAGTGTCATCAACGACTTTTACCCTGACTTTTTTTTTTTGCTTTTTTCCAATTTTTTTCTCCGTGTAAACGACAAAATCAGCTCTCTTTGGTGAGTTTTTAGGCTTTCCTGAAAAATTTAATATGGACAAAGTCGTTGATGACTATACAGATCGATAGAGAATAAAAAAATACAATTTCTTGTATCGGGGTTTTTCGATTGGACCCTCCAGAGGGCGCTGAGGGGGTTTTTTGTGGAAATTAGGTTGGTTTTTAGACTTTCCTGAAAATTTTTCCAAGGACAAAGTCGTTGATGAGTATACAGATCGATAGAGAATAAAAAAATACAATTTCTTGTATCGGGGTTTTTCGATTGGACCCTCCAGAGGGCGCTGAGGGAGCTTTTTATGAAAATTTGGTTGGTTTTTAGACTTTCCTGAAAATTTGTCCAAGGACAAAGTCGTTGATGAGTATACAGATCGATAGAGAATAAAAAAATACAATTTCTTGTATCGGGGTTTTTCGATTGGACCCTCCAGAGGGCGCTGAGGGGGTTTTTTGTGAAAATTTGGTTGGTTTTTAGACTTTCCTGAAAAAAATTCCAAGGACAAAGTCGTTGATGAGTATTCAGACCGATAGAGAATAAAAAAATACGATTTCTTGTATCAGGGTTTTTCTATTGGACCCTCCAGAGGGCGCTGGTGGCGGTTTTTCTGTGAGAGACGACTTTTCCTTTGGAAAAATTTTGAGGAAAGTCTAAAAACCAACCAAATTTTCACAAAAAGCCCCCTCAGCGGCCTCTGGAGGGTCCAATCGAAAAACCCTGATACAAGAAATTGTATTTTTTTATTCTCTATCGATCTGTATACTCATCAACGACTTTGTCCTTGGAAAAATTTTCAGGAAAGTCTAAAAACCAACCAAATTTTCATAAAAAGCCCCCTCAGCGCCCTCTGGAGGGTCCAATCGAAAAACCCCGATACAAGAAATTGTATTTTTTTATTCTCTATCGATATGTATACTCATCAACGACTTTGTTCTTGGATTTTTTTTCAGGAAAGTCTAAAAACCAACCTAATTTCCACAAAAAGCCCCCTCAGCGCCCTCTGGAGGGTCCAATCGAAAAACCCCGATACAAGAAATTGTATTTTTTTATTCTCTATCGATCTGTATACTCATCAACGACTTTGTCCATATTAAATTTTTCAGGAAAGCCTAAAAACTCACCAAAGAGAGCTAATTTTGTCGTTTACACGGAGAAAAAAATTGGAAAAAAGCAAAAAAAAAAAGTCAGGGTAAAAGTCGTTGATGACACTTGGATCGTGTCGAGAAGGGTCTGGGGGGTCCGAAAAACCCCTCCCCGAGGCTGACAAGGTCGTTGATGAGGTCGTTGATAACTTCAGTCTAGTAATATTGATATTGTACTAAAATGATTTTATGAAATTATTGTTGGGAGAGAATTTTTTACTCAATCTTAAGAGTTTTTTTATGATAGAAATGGCTCGAGTAGAAAAAAAGGAACTTGTGTTACATAACAAAAAAATTGGTTTTAGTTTTCTCTTTTTCTCTCTCTTTTTTGTCTCTGACTTCTTTTTAATTTACAAAGCCTTTAAAAAACATTAAAATTAGGTTCTCTTTTGCCTGTATACTTTCTAACACAGGTTTTCTTCTCTTGTGCGTTTTTCTCTCTCACGTGTCTTCCTTACTCACAAGTTTTCCTCCTTCGCACATTTTACCCTCTCACACATTTTTCTCTCTCGAACGTTTTCCTCTCTCGCACGTTTCTTCTTTCAGATGTTTTCCTGGCTCGCAAGTTTTCCTCTCTCACACGTTTTCTTCTCTCGAACGTTTTACTCTCTCGCACGTTTTTCTGTCTCTCGTATTTTCCTCTCTGGCATGTTTTCTTCTCTCGAACGTTTTTCTCTCTCTCGTGTTTTTCTCTCTCGTATGTTTTCCTCCCTCGCACGTTTTCCTCTATCTAGCGGTTTTCTCTCTCGAACGTTTTCCTCCCTTGCACGTTTTTCTCTCTCACACGTTTTCCTCTCTCACACGTTTTCTTCTCTCGAACGTTTTCCCCACTCGCACGTTTTTCTCTCTCTCGTGTTTTCCTCTCTCGCATGTTTTCTTCTCTTGCAAATTTTCCTCTCTCTCACGCTTTTTCCTCCTTCGCACATTTTACTCTCTCACACGTTTTTCTCTCTCCCACACGTTTTTCTCTCTCGCTCATTTTCTTCTCTTGCAAATTTTCCTTTCTCCTCACTTTTTTCTTCAGTCATTTCAATTCCGATTTAGGCTCCGATTATCGCTTTTAAAAAAGAAACTGTACAAGAAGGAAATGTATTTTTTCATTTGAAAATATTCAAAGTTTCATTTTATTAAATTTTCAACAAAGCCTTAGTAACTTTTTGTACATTATTGCATTTTACTTTTAAAATATTAAATTAAATTAATTAATTTTACAAAATATGTCCACTATGCAAGAAAAAGTCAAGAATGCTCATTGGACAATCTGTGCCATATTTATCACTACATTCATGTTCTTTGTTAACTCTTGCAGCTTCTGCCCATTTATCATCCATATGCATTGGATAACTATGAGAAAATAATAAGAAGAATATTATGTTAAGACTCCAAATATGAAATTTACATTACCTAAAAATTACACGAAAAATATCATGCGAAAGTGACCTTCCTTTGGGCAATAAAAAATGTTTTACTTCACAAATTGTTCTTTGTAAGCATGCAGTTGTGTCAATGCCAATTCTAAAGATAAATTTGGAGAAAAAAGAAAACATTGTTTTAAAATTTTAATATCATTGAAATAATGATGTTTCTCAAAAATTTATGACAAAAGACTGCATTTTTAATGTTACATTAAAAAGAAAAACATACTTCTTGAATCCGGCATGAATAATTTCATACAATTCCTGTCTATCTTTTTGTGCATAAATATTTTCCCAACGTGGATCTGGGTCAAAATGATGTTCAAACTCCATTGAACGTCCAATAGGATGATAATAATTTGAATATTCACTCATGTTATTGGGCTATGATGATAAGAAATGTAAATTTAATATGAATTTCAATCGTCCTCGAGTTTAAACTTACATTCCATGATCTGCTGTGAATATTCTCTTGCCATCCACTTGGTGGTACAAAGATTTCTCCGTTATGACTTTCATATTCCCATTTTTGCGAATGTGATGGATGGAAATTCATCGGCTTAGTGTAACTCATTGGCATCGGTGTAGTTGGTTTTGGCGTTAAAAATAATTTATAAGTGGAATATGACGGTTCTCTATAAAATAGAATGGAAATTGAAAATTTTGCTTTGAAAATTAATCCATTTAATACTTTGGTTCATTCAGCCATGGTGGAATTAAAGGCTTCACTTTATTTTTACCAAACAACAAATTTTTTGCTTGTGTGTATATCCGAGACTCGTAGGGTAACGGCCAAAATATATCCAATTCCAGTATCCAGTTAAAGCCACGAGGAAACCCAGCTACAATTTGTTTTCCAAAGCCACATGAATTCTGTTAAATTTACACGATGTTATCAAATTCATGCAAATCCGATAAATTTAACTCACAATAATAAATCCTTGCTTCGGAAAAATCAGGAAACGTTTTTGTCTGACCATGACATTTTTATATGAGCGCTCAAATGTTGTAAAATTATTGGATGTTAATGATGATTTTACAACTGCAACACAAAAAAAATATAACACGAACAATGATTTTTTAAAGTAATTGCAATAAAAACTTTTTCTTGTAACGTGTTTCATGTTGTTTCAATTAAAACATAACAAGAATATGATTAAAATTGATAGGAACATGAAATTAAAAGAACTGATAAAATTAAAAAAAAAAAATGAGTTGTTATCGTTTCAAGTCAATTTCAGTAATGGTTAAAAAAATTAACAGTCTTTTGTTTTAAAATAAATTTGTCAAATAGTTAAAATTAAAAATTCTAATTACTTAAATTAATATTTATTTATCTGCACGGTAAAAACAAAAGTTGCCGTAAAACTTGCCGTATACAGCAAGTTGTTGCCGTATACGGCAACTGTACGGCAACTCTACGACAAGTCTACGGCAAGTTTTTGAACTTTGTACTACAGAATTTTGATTTTTTGAAATGTGATATTTTGATAAATATTTGTCGTAGAAAAAATTCTAAATATGTTTTGGAAACAACAGAAAAACATCTTTTAGAATCTTATACAATATCTTAATTTTTGTAAAAAAATTTGAGTTTTAGAGCGAAAATTGTAAATTTTTCATACAAATTACAAGAAATTGATGCAAATCGAACAATATGGTAGAACTCATAATTTTGCTGATTCATACATGTGCCTTGTATTACTCAAATGTTCAACCATATCATATCGGCTTGCATCAATTTGTTGTAATTTGTATCAAAAATTTACAATTTTCGCTCTAAAACTCAAATTTTTTTACAAAAATTAAGATATTGTATAAGATTCTAAAAGATGTTTTTCTGTTGTTTCCAAAACATATTTAGAATTTTTTCTACGACAAATATTTATCAAAATATCACATTTCAAAAAATGAAAGTTCTGTAGTACAAAGTTCAAAAACTTGCCGTAGACTTGCCGTAGAGTTGCCGTACAGTTGCCGTATACGGCAACAACTTGCTGTATACGGCAAGTTTTACGGCAACTTTTGTTTTTACCGCATGCTTGTTGTATTTTTCCATGATATATTCAGAATTTTTAAACTTACTTATATATTTTCTTTGTATTATTTAAACATTAATTGTTGTTAAATAATATGAAAATAGGATTGAAATTCGTGACTCATCAATTTACATTAATATTTAACTGTTTTACAATGATCAATTGATGATGAAATTATTTTGTGTTTTTTGAAACATATGTCAAATTTGATGTTGAACGATATACACAAGTGCATTTCCATTTATCAAATTTACTGTATTTTTGCAAAATTTTCAGGGACTCTTCAAATTCGACGGCAATTATGCTATTAACATGTTCCTAATGTTGAGATCTTATGGGTCTACTCATATTAAAATAACTTTTTTCATGCTATAAGCCCGATAGGTGTCTATAGTGCAAATATCCCAAAAATTGTGTATGACAAAGTTGTAGGAAATATTGAAATCTTTTTTTTTGTAACTGAATATTTGAAATGGACATGGCAGCGCCGATCTATTTGAGCCTAAACTGAGCTCCTGAACTTAAAAAAGGTGATTCAGTGGACTCTAATATAAAATGACCGAATTTTGTTGCTAACGTCACCTGGTGAAATATTTTTCCAAAAAAAAATTAAATTTTCCATATTTCAAAATAAATTATAACAGTTTTAACCTTTATATACAAGATTTTTATGCATGTGCTCTTTTCAACTCTCTTTAAAATTTTATACAGACAGACGGACAGACGACTGCCTACAATACTCGCATCTATTTACAAATCGACAGGAAATGAAATAAAAATGTCAATACCCTTAAAAATGTTGTCAAATTGGAATAAAAAATTGGCAAGTTTGAATGAGTCATGTTCTGGACTTATTTTCGTATCCCACGATCGGTGTCTTGATTTATGTATGATTCAATACCTCAATCAATCAAATATAAGAATTGTCCGAATTCTTGTTGAAATTGGGCTCTTGTGCCAGAAAATTGAAAAAAATTCATCAAAAATTCTCTTCAAAGCTATTTTTTCCTTTTAAACTACATTACTACAAAATAACTCTAGAACTGTCTTCAATAACGGTACCTTTTTATATCACACCTCATTAATACCAATTTACCTGATGCTTTCTATAGAACATTGACATAAGCATTCATACACAATTTAAGTACCATCATACGAGCAACACCATCATTCTATTAATAAAATTGTAAAACGTTACCATTTTAGTGGCAATTACCTTAGAACTTATTGAAATATTTACACTTCATCAGCAAAGAAATTGAAAAAGACGATTTTTATTTGCATTAAATTACTACTCACCTTAATCAACGATATTTTTTTATTTTATTATGCATTTAACTTCATTTTATTAATCAATAAAAAAAAAGAAAAAATACTGTTAACGGAAGTATTTACTCAAAAAAGAAAAGATTTTTTGAATGGAAAATTTCATTTAATTTTAAGAAGTGAAATAAATAATGGTGATAATGACGTCATAAAACATTAGATTTCTTAGAAACGAGTGAAATAAAAAAAGTGATTGATGTCTTAAAGTCTGAAACAAAAATTGTTTAAGCAATTTTTGAAAAATTAATATCAATAATATTAATGATTATTCTTAGTATGAATAAACAACTAGAAGAATCAATAAAAATAATTCAATCATAGGATTTTGTTGCAACATCAATTCAATCATCATCATCATCAATATCATTGTTATGATTCAAAATTATATTTATAAGCAACAGGAAACTTGAGGAAATCAAATACAAATAAAAATTAAATTATATTAAAATAAAAAAGAGAAGAAAAATCATGAATATTGAAATAAACTTTTGCAATTTTTTATTATTATTTGTGTTTTTATGTAACTTTTTCCACTATTTTGTTGTCGAGTGTTGTAATAATCACAGTAGAAATGGAGACTTTACCGGTGGCGATGCAATTGATGATAAAAATATTATTATGAAAACAATATCAATTTCCACAAGTACCAGTGATACTACAACAATTGGCAACGTTGAACAAGGAAAAACTTTGTCATCGTTAATGGCAAATGGAATCACAGAAAAGCTGCAGCAAAAAATGGTAATGATTGAAGGAGATGAGAAAAATAATGCAGGAAGTAAACAAATTTTATCACGAAAACGAAGATATCTTAGTTTTCCATCCGGTAGCAGTTTTCAAGTTGGTAAGTTTAGATAAGATTTGTTTATTTTTTCAATTTGTCCTGGAATATATTTAAATTGAATGTGATTCTATTCAAACTTTTCTTTTTCTTTTCAATTTCAGTCTATGATCAAACACTTCCAATCATAAATTTAATCGATATTTTCACAATTGGTGTGACAGTTGCTATTGCATGGGCTCTACCCTCAGAACCTCTCTACAAAATTCATCAAGAAATATTGGATAAATACAAGGAAGAAGAAACGAAACGCATTGATGAGATTAAACAAGAGCTAATGCAAGACAAAGTTGCAAATATTAAGCATGAACCGAAAAATCCAAATAAATACATGAATAGCACAAAAAATGATAATCAAATCAACCATTTATACCTAACACCCTTAAACTGGAATCAAAATGACTGGGCAACTGTTATCAAGAGGTATGTAATTTTTATTTAAATTTTGATTTCATTGAATTTTTCATTACCTTTAATCAAAATAAAAAAGAATTGCAGCAATCAAACAAGGTGTACCACAGCCACAAGCAAGACGAATGCGCTACTATCCAGTTTTTGGAAAACGAAGTGTAAATGAACGTTATGTTAATCATGAAGATATGTTTTATGCACATCATCATCGTGCGTCACGCCAAACATTATACGAAAAAATAGAAAAGTTTTTAGAGGCGTGAGTACATTACAAAGCATCATTATAATTGACTATTCAATTTCTGGAGTTCAAATTTTTTCTGTTACTCTTTTAATTACATTTTTTTAACACAACTGTGAGGTGAGCAATTTCCAACTAATTATCATTTTTTTTTGTTTTTTAATTAGGAAAGGAATCGATGGTGTTCAATGTGTGCTTCGAGCGTTATGTGAAACAGGCCAACGCGCAAATAAGCATGAGCCTGGGACGTTCTTACAGGAAATTATGCGAGCGATTTTCAGGTAATAATTTCATCAATTTACATTTTAGTTTTTTTCAATGGTAATTTTCATTTCAATTAATAGCTTACCTGCAGCAATAATCAACGATCATAATATACCAGAAAATCATAAAAGTTATGATGACGCGCATTCACATGAACAAAGTTGTGAGGAAAAGTACAGTAAATGCACTCACAGTATATGGGATGAAAATTTTATTTTTTAATATTTGTAATGTAATTTAACTTGAAATGAATGTATTGTGATGTAAAATGACAGTAAAATAAAGAATATAACGAAAAAAATTATTGAAATTTTTCTGTTTACTTTAAGAATGAATTTTGAATATTTCTATATAGAGATTGGGGTCATTTTAAAATGGAATGTAATTTTGGAAGATTCAGTGAAATACGTTAAAAAGAAACCTATTTAAAGCTTTTAGTGTCGCAAAAGCCTTAAATGCTATTTTTTGACAATGAATCCTTAAATCCATTGCAGTTCATCTTTTTAGTGAATTTCATGAAGAAAAATGCACTATTACACACGATTTGTCCACCGTCACTCTGACACTCTCTCCCACATTTAGCTCCATAACTCCGGAATGGTTCTTCGGAGCGAGGTCGGGTTTTTTTCTGTAAGGCAGAAGAACTCACGAGGATTATTTATAACTTATTAGTTTTGATATTTGGCTCCAGAAAATTTTAAAAAATTGATGATTCGTTTTGTTTGATGGAGGAGCTTTTTAAAATGAACTTTAACTCATTAGCTTGAGATTAGACTCATAGATTAGGCACAGGGATCGGGTTCAGGGATTAGACTCCAGAGTCTTAAAAACGGTCAAAAGCCCAAAATGTCCGATTTTTCCAATATTTTTAAGATTTCTTTTTGACAAATTCCGCCATTTTGAATTTTTTTCAAAAAATTCGCCATCTAGAAAAAATTCAAATCAAGATATTGATATTTTAAGCCTCATTTACTACACAATTAATTGAAACCATCAAATTTCTTATCAAAAAACACCTGTCAGATCCCCTTAAATCCCTTCACAATATATTTTATTTTTCCGTTACATTGACACAAAAACTTTCACAACTGCCGTTATTCTATTCTAATAAAATAAAATTTTAAAATCAAATATTGACCAATCACTTAGATGACATCGTGACTGAGAAATTTAATAAAACATTAAAAAATTCTTTTGTGTCACTTTGATTTTATTATCATTTTAATATTCTTTCACATACAATTTCCATTCAAGAGTTGAGTGTGACACATTTACGTCAATATCGTATTTTACAGCAACTCAAGCTAAAATTCTAAATGTTCAAGTTAATTTATCAGAAATTAAAGAACAAAACACTCCATCAATATTGTCATATAATTATTTTTTTTTTCAACGTGTTTTTTTTTTTTAATTTAAGTGTAAGCTTCCTTCAACTTCAATCAATTAGAAAAACTATTATATTCACATTTAATTTTTAATAAAAAAATTTTTTTCTCTCTTCCTTGATTGTCGACTTTGATTTTAGTAACAATTTTTTATTATATTGATAGGATACAAAGAAAAAAAATTAAAATAAAAAAGTGCAATCAAAGGAAAAAGTGTAAGAAGAAAAAAAAGTGAACAGTAAAATTAATAATAATAAAATAATAATATAAAAAAATGCAATTAAAATCGATATTAAAAAGAAAAATTATTAATAAAAATGAAATCACTTTGACACTCTTCCTTTTAATTATTTTCTGGAGTACCGTTATCATTGAGTCAAGTATGAATAATGATGAAAATAATTCAATAAATGGCAATCAAACACATGATATTCAAATGAATGGTTCAAAACGTAAAAGAGTTAAAAGATTTTTGAGTATGCGACCTGGAATGAGATTTTTGGTAAATATTTTCAATTAAAAATTCAAATTTTTATGATGCATTTTTTTTTAATCTTAGTTTCGCGTCAATGGAAGAGAAGACGCATTATATGATATTCCGTCGTGGGCTCATGCATATGGATTTCGTGGAAATTATGATATTTATCAACCTTTACACAGTTTTCCATTTCATTTCATTAATAGAAGGAGTGTCCACGATGAAGTGGAGAATTTAATAGAACTTCAGTAAGCAAAATTCTTTTCATCTCTCAATTACATTTCAAATGAATTGAATCAAATTTAAATGTGTTACAGTCAAGGACTTGATGGAAAAGCGTGTTTGCTCAAAACATTCTGTGATGCAACTGGATGGAATAGGAATGAAAATAACAAAATGGGAATGTTATTTAAGGTGTTTCAAGTGATATTTGCGTAAGTGCTTTTAATTTTATTTCTAAGAATCTTTTAATGTTTAATTTCTTTGAATTGAATTTTTTTTTATTTACAGTAAAAAGACAAAATATTTAGATGAGGACTTGGATTGCAAAGACTTGGAAGAAAAATGTCCATTTAGTTTACTCGAGTTGCTTCCATTCACTGATATTTAAATTAAATTTAAAATTATTAATAAAACACTATTTTTTAAGAAAAATTCTCAAGTTTTTCCTTTCACTGGGTCGAATTTTCTTTATTTGTATGGTTGAAAATTTTTCATTTTCAAACAAATCTGTAGCATTTTTGAAAGAAAATTAAAAAAATGCAGTAACCATTGAAATTGTTTGTTTAAAATTTCATGAATTTCTATTAATATTTTGTTCAAATTCAAAATTCATTGTCCAAAATTCATTAAATTTATCTTAAATATGCTCAATTTAACTTTTTTTCGTACCTTGAGTCACAACTCACTGAAAGCATTTCATTTTAAACAAAATTTATGGAAACGTAATTGCACTACACTTCTTTTTGGAGCAGATCCCTCATCTCTAATTGTTGCAAATGGCACTCAATATTCTTATCCTGATGTCCCTGATGTCAGTCCAAATGGTTCAGATAAAAATCCTTCAGTGAAACCAACTGCCAAACTTAAATCTGACGACGCAAAAATTGATACAAAACAAGAATCAAGAAATTTAGAACGAATACTCGAACCAAAGCACGATCAACTTGGAAGTTATCGTGAATGTCCTCCACCAGCAAAGAAAACTATCGTTAAGTGCACTGATCTTCCACCAGGACCCAAGCCCCCAAAACGGAAAAGGAAACCATACGTTCCAAGTGTGGCCGGTAAAATTTTCTCAAAGCAAATTATTGAAGATCCTTGTAGTAACAAAATGAAGGATGAAAAATGTAAGAAAATTAAATTCTTGAATTGTGGGAATGCCAGATCACCACCAAATTGTGGAAAGTTCTTTGAACGACCCGATTGTACGAGAATCGAATATGGACTTCCTGCGTTTTCAACTTACTTTAAATTACCAAAGAAAAAGCGGTTTAGTGAATGTAATTGTTTTAATCACACAATTTAAGGTTTATTCATCTTCAAATTCAATTAATTCCGTTAAATGGGCTAGTGGTGTTTCCTTACATAAATAAAATAGTTTTTCGCAATCTACGCCTTGTTTTCCTAAATTTTCGATTTTTTCGTAGTAGTCTTTATCATGCAGCTCATTATCATCGAACGCCTGATGCTCAGATGGACTGTTAAAGAGTAAAAAAAATCATTACAAATTTTTTAAATTTTACAAAAAAACATTACGTTAATAAAATGTGCAACACTTCTGATAGCACATCGTCCTCATGTCTATGAATTGGATGTTTGGCCATTTCACAAATGCTTCTCTCAAGACATTCCTCATGATATCCATACCTTTGAATAAAATATTTTGAATTTGCATGAAAATTCAAATAATTGTAAACACTCACGTTGGCAACATATCCCTAAAAGAGTTATACAATGCCCCTGCAGGTATATCATGGACAATCCTGGTTCCATTTAAATATTTTTCATAGACAGCTTTTCTTTTTTTCCGTATAATTTCATGATTTTCATCGATTGAGCGTTTCTTGTACCATCCAGGAAAATTTACAGGATTAGTGAAGACCGACACAGAACTTGGCAAATCAAAATTTGTCTGCCATCCGGAATTTACTTGAACTTTGCGGTTATTTAGGTCAGGTGACTCTACTAAACTGACAACGGCCATACTTAACTTTAAATGAAAATAAGTTTTTTTGAAATAAATTCAGAATAATTTTAATTTTTCTTTAATGCCATACCTGTAAAATGGGATTCTTCGGGAACAGTAAATATGTGTTTGTGTATCTGATGAAATTTGATAAAATTGAAAAAATTACGATATTTTTCATTTTTATTTGATTCGTATCAATTCTGTACAAAACTAGACCAAGAATGAATGAAATTGATATTAAAAGAAATGAAGAATTGAAAGTTTAAGACAATGACCAGGGTACGCAAAATCTTGAGTGTCAAATCTAATCAAAGACCAAATATAACGGTTTTTTTTCAAAATTTTTGGTCAAATCTTCGGTTCTTTTTATGAAAAGTGCCTTTGAGCCTGCTCACCATTCATTTCAAAGTACTGAAGAGCCCTGCTCTGTTTAATTAATATTTAAAACATTTCGTGGTAAAATAAATAAATGCGACGTAGCGACACTTTAGGTGTTAATTGTTTTCATGCATGACTTAAATTAGAATAAACTTTCACACGAAGAATTTTTTTATGCAAGAAACTGAATTTTCATTGAATTTCAGTCTTAATTTTATTTTCCTATACAAAAATCTTTAAAAATAACATCTAGAACATCTTCTACGCCGACTTGCCCTGTTATTTTTCCTATGGATCTCATTGCAATGCGTAAATTTTCTGCTAAAATTGCCAAATCAACAAAATCTTTCTCTGGATCAACTGCCAGAAATGTGTCAATATATTCGAGGGCATTTGTCAGGTGATGCCTGTGCCTTAGACGACTTAAAACTGGATTCTCAAAACTTGGATTTCCACACCTGTGAATAAAATTTTTACATTAAATTGCTACCACAACAAAAAAAAAAGTAAAAATATGCTAACAAGTCCTTTAGATGACTAGTAATGTGTGTGATTGCATCTTGAACTCCTTCATTGGTTAAACACGATATACGAATAACATTTTCAGGAAATTTCCATTCATCAATTTCTTGTTTTGAAATCAAATCGGTCTTATTCAAAAAATAAATTATCCGTTTTGATTTAAGTGAATTTGGACAAAGTCCTAATTTTTCAGTGTAATTATCTAAAAATTGTAACGGATTTTGACACTTAACCACCTCACTTGCGTCAATTACTATTAAAATTAAATCGACTGTTTCCAAATAATTCTTGGCTCTTGAAATTCCTTCAGATTCCACGATATCTGTCGTTTCTTTCCTCATTCCAGCAGTGTCTGCTAGCAAGATTGGATGACCACCGATATTTAAATGCTTTTCAATGATATCACGCGTTGTCCCGGCAATGTCAGTCACTATTGATACAGGTTTTTGACATAAAATGTTTAACAAACTACTTTTTCCTACATTTGGAGCACCAATTATCACTGTTCGAACACCATCACGCAATCGCTCACCTTTTCTACCATCACTCAAGTGCTGTGCTATTTCATGCCGCAACGATTTCAATTCAATTTGAATTTTATCAAGCACATCATCTTCAATATTTTCATCTTCAGCAAAATCAATATACGCCTCAAAGTGTGCCACACATTTTAACAGAATCTCGCGCCATGTTTGATATAATTTACTCAAATTACCAGTTGCTTGTATGAGGGCTTGTTTGCGTTGAAGTTCTGTTTCGGCATGAATTAAATCAGCAAGTCCCTCAATTTCTGTAAGGTCTAATTTTCCATTGAAAAAGGCACGTTTCGTGAATTCTCCGGGCTCAGCAAATCGATGATTGGGCAATGAACTGAGGGCTTCTAACATGCCTTGGACAACTGCAGTGCCACCATGCACCTGAAATTCACATGAATCCTCACCACTGAAACTGTGAGGACCAGGAAACCATAAAATGAGACCTTTATCAATGAGTTCACCTGATAACGGGTGTCGAAGAGACCGAAGATGGGCAGTTCTGGGTTTGACGTGAAAATTTCCAGCAATTTCTTTTAGGGATTTAATTGAATCAGGACCAGACACACGAATTACTGCTACACCACATTTTCCAAGACCTGATTAAAATTATCTTTAACAGTAAAATTCAGAATGACATTCAAAATAAAATTTACCTGAAGAAAGTGCAAAAATGGTTTCATTTTTATTGGCAATTTTTTCGACTTTCAGACTATGACAGCATCGAATACCAATGAAAATTTGTTTAAATGGCAGTAATTTGTTGACTTTGATCATATTAGAGGTAAATTTAATTTATAATGAATGAAAAATCATTTTTATTGTAAAATCAAGTTTTAAATTCAAAACAAAAACAAAGTTTACCCTTACGACTTTGTTTATGTTTTTCGACCTTTTACGAATCGCATGCTGGGTTTTTTTAAATTTTACGTTTATGTTTTTTTTTGTCTATTTTTATCCAATTTACATTGAAATTTTTATTGATTTAGAAAACTAATAACATATTCTTGCTTTCCTGATGGTTTTTCCATGGATATTTCGATATTTTTTACAATTAATTGAAAATAATCAATTTCAACGGTTTTTTTCAAAAATTTTAAATGTCACATTTTTTTTATTAAAATTTTTCATTGTCGATATTCACAGCATTGAAAACGTTTTAATTTTCAAAGTGTGACGTAAATTAGACTTTCTCTCATAAAATTTATTCAAAATAGTAGTAAATTATTCAAATTCCCTACTTGTTATGCGTAAAAGTTGAATTTAGCACAAGAAGTAAGTAAAGAAAGTAAAAATTTGTCGTAAAATATTACCGTTGACACTTTTTTTGCTCTTTTAAAAAAACACACACATTTCATCACCATCTTGGCATTGTCCATTTTTACTGTGAAATCATGGATCGTGGAAACAAAATGAGTCCAAAGCGTGCATTAGAAGTCATCCAAATGGCGGCAGAAGAAACAAGCACTGATAGTTTTTGTGGATTTTCGGATGAGGAAGAAAGATTTGGCCAGCCTCCAGCTAAACGTTTACGAACGTTTCCATATGAGAATATACAGAGTAGATGCAGCAGCGTTATTTCACAATATTCTGAAATGAGTGAAATTTCTGGTAAAAATAATAATAAAATTGATCGGAAGCCCACAAGACGACCAGATCCAAAGGTCAATAACAGAAATGCGATAATGGCGCGAGAAAATAGAAGGAAACACAAGGAACATCAAGAGAGGTTAGAACGCGAAAATGCACTCTTAATGAAAGAAAATGAGGAATTGAAAACAAAATTGAAGACCAAGGATAGACAAATTAGTAGCCTAAGGAATGAATACAAATATTTGAAAAGTGTGATTGCAAATAAAACACAAATTGTTGAAATATTACGAGCAGTTCAGAAATCCAGAGTACCTTTGACGTCATCTCTCGTTAATTTTTGTTCATCAGACCCATCAAATACAGTGCGTGAAATGTCCCCAGCAGCAGGTTCAACAACTAGCACTGAAACAGCAACATCTGGTTACCAATCTCCGCCATCAGCTTCTGAAAATTCCGGTACTACAGAACTCGACGAATTATTTCACGAAGCTTTTAATACAAACAATTTTTCAATTACAGACTATGAAATGGATGCAAATGTTCTTGCCACAGACCCACAATGGTCTAGTGAACCAATTTTTTCAGACATTCCTGATGCTGATGTTGATGTCGATCATTTTCTAGATGATTTCACAAACTCTACAACCGGTAAGACATCAAACACCCCTTTTGTACGTGATGAACACAGTTATTCCGAAAATATTGAAGATCCAGGTGTTTGTGTTCATATTTCAAACCAAAAGGTATCTATTGAGTTTTGTTCAAAATGTCACTTGAGTGCAACAGATGGTCTTATTGATGTCATTTAAACATTTCATGGAAAAAATTGGTCGGTATCCATTTAATTATTTATTTACTAGAAATTTAAGTATTGATTTTACTTTTATAGTTAATTATTAAGAGAATTGTATTAAGAACCCATAATTGTAACAAAAAAAAAATACACATACAATGAAAAAGTTATTCATATTGTTAAAAAAAATAATGATGTTAGTTCCCCTCTTTTAATTTGATAGGATAGAAAATAACTTTTTTTTATAACTGAAACAATTCAAATGCTAGTAAAATGTTTTTGTGTGGCAATTTCAGGCAACAAACAATAAAAATCGGAGTCGTTGATTTTGAGACACATCGCAGAATAGTGCAGCTGTGATTGAAAAGGTGGGAACCAATGCAACACTGACCTTTGCTTCAGGAATTGAATTAAATGTTATAACTAGGTTGGTTTCGTTCCAAAATCATTTTCATTTTATACAAATTTCTCATATTCCTTTTATTTTAAAATTTAATTACAGGAAAATGATTCTGATAAGATTGATGCTGAAAAGCAGTTTGAAGACAAATGTTTAACCTTTATCCTGACTTCATTTCAAAATTTTGTACAGTTGATTGCCTTGAGCGTTAATTTTCCGATGATTATTTGAATTTATGAAAAGACAAGGGCTAAAATGTCCCTGGGCAAGATGAAGGTTAAAAAAATTTCAATCTTATCATGAATTATATTCCTTGTTCAAAATAAATAATTCAAAACAATTCTGAAGCCAAGTGTCAAGCTTGCTCAAAATCAAAACAAAAAATTATCCCATCTCTTCAAATATTTAAAAAATTACCAGCCATACTATTAATATTCTTTGTGTTTACAGCAAATTAAATCGTATGTGAACAGTCGATTATGTTTCTAAAATAAAAAAAGTAAAATGGTTAAGTATTGAAAAAGCAAAAGGAACGTATCGAACCAATATTTTAGAATTTTTTAAGGTTGAAAACAAAATTTATGGAATAAAAATGCAAATGTGACTCTTATTCATTCAAAGTAATGTCACGTCTGCAAATTTACAAGAAAAATAATTTCAAAATTTTCCAAAGTCATTAAATTTTCTGAAAAAAAAATCTTTACAAATGTAAATTTTAATTTTCTTGTAAAAAAAATACTTTTACAAAGTAAATTTTGTTGATACCGAAAGTTTTTTAAAGCAAATATTTCTCATTATAAATTCTGTTCCATGTTACAGCAAATAATAATTAGAACTTACAATCGTTAAATTTAAAATAAAAAAATGTCCAAAATCAATTAAAGGAAAAAAGGACCCCTTGTCCAGAAGAGAATGGATTTTGTTGTGGTCACAGGTACTTTAATTATTTGAATGAGAAGCGTAACATTTTTAAATATATTTTTTTATTATTTTAAGGAGATTAGAATGATGAAGAGAAAGGATTGACTTGGATAAGACTGTCATCTAATGTGATTTTTAACGAATTTCTGACCCGAAATCAAGGAAAATTTAATGAATTTCATGAACTATACTCTTATCCAAGTTGATTTAGTGCAAAATTTTAAATGAAATTTCTGTCAATCCTTTTGCATCATCATTCTAATCTTCTCATTGTAATCTCAAACTTTTTATCTGTGAATAAAATCTTTTGAATTATTTGAGTGCCACACAAAAATATTTTACATTCAAAGTGAATCACAAAGTTTCAGTTGAAGTTGAACTTCATTTTAGAAAAAAATACAAAAAAATAAAAAATAAGTCAGTGTTACATCATTTAAAGTGTAAAATAAAAAATATTAAGTTTAGAATCATCGTACAATCTAAAACATAAAAAATAAGTAAGCTCGCATTGACAGTTGGAAAGAAAAAGCCACGAACAAAAAAAATCATTAAAATAATTATTAAAATTATTTATAAATGAAATGTAATTAGTCATATGATTAAAAATAAATAAATGAATAAATAATCGTTTGAAATAAAAAAAATAAATAAAAATTTATCTCTTTTACTTGTCCGAATTCGACAATTTTATTATCATTTGATGTCATTCACTTTTTGATTTTGATTTCCTAATTGACCTTTTCAATGAAGACGATTAAATTGACTCATTTCAAAATTAAGTCAAAAACATCGAGAATTTAAGGGAAACAATTAAAGACATAGTAATCTTACAGTTTGAGTTGAATTTGGATCAGACGCTGTTGAATTGATCTCTACATGTGAATACGAAGCGCAAAGATTTGGGATATGTCGAATTTAACCCAAAGTACCTCAAATTATGAAAGAAAATTTTCATTGATTCAGAAAATACCGTTATTTATGAATTTTGCCACGATTTGATGTGCCGAAACGAGAAATTTGCACCGTATAGCTCTACAGACCATCCATACACACGTACAAGGTGGTGGCAAGTCCTTAAAGGTCTTAAAATGAAGAACAAAATCATTTTTGACTTTAATTTAAATTAAACTAATTTTATTTCACAAAATTTCCTTAACACTAAAAATATCACCGATTTACTCCTCTTATCTGACTCCAAGCTTCATCCAAGCTCTCTACACTACTTTTAAATTTATCACTTTTATGTGCTTGACAATCTTTTTTACACAAATTAAGTCCATCTAACTCTACATATTCAATTCTAGTCTGTTGCACTTCCTGCTTTTCCAGTAAATTCATTTCCATTTCCCTTAAGCATCCAAAACAATCACAATAACGAAGAAATACGTTTTTAATCCAGTCCCAGGCACCACAATGATAAGATTCCTTTGACCCAAAGTATTCAGTAAACGTAGAAAATCGATTGACAATCCAAACACTGCTATTACTCACATGCATTGCCATTACGCTTCTTGTGTGTGTTATTTATTCAACAATTTCGTCTTATTATTACTAATTTGAATTTATTCTAAAATTTATTCATTCATTCACTAAAAATAGTTTTTATTTTCTCTTTTTGTACTGTAACTTTGATTACTTCGAATATAACTTATGAATGAGGATTTCTGAGATTTTTTATCATTTGAATGACTTGATTCGTGCTCTTCATTGCTCTGAGCCTCGTTATCTGGTAAAAGTGGTCTTTCACATTCATTCCATTGTATCGTGACCGGTCGTTCACTATTTCTAAAATTCTGGTCTGTTTCGATTTTAATTGTATTTACGTTATTACTGTTATGGAAGGCACTGATTCCACCGGTTTGGCTTCTGATGCAACACAAGAGTTCAAAGAAACTTTTCTTGCGAGTTGATTTTCTTCTCCGGAATTTTTGTGTGTCATCCCAACACGAGCAACAGAATAATGATGAAGACATCTCAACAAAATTTTGATTTTAATATACAAATATTATAAATTTGCTTTATCTCTCCGTTAATGATAATGCTACGGATTTTATTTACTTGGGAATTACTCTGAGTCAAAATAATATAAAATGTGTGTTAATTAGAGATAAGATTATTTTAAATTTCGCGAGTAAATAAAAACACCAAACAAATAAATTCAAAAAAAAAATCAGGAAATTTGATTCAAAGTAAGTTAAATGTAAGACTGTTTGAATTGGACTGCTTTAAAATAGAACGTTAGTAAGATTTTTTTTTCTGTTTGCTTTGTGTTAGTTTAAACTGAAAAAAAAAATTATATACTTATATGAACACATATGTCAAGGTGATAATAAAACGTGCATTTGATATTTACTTTGAGGTGATATATTTTTGACTACCTGTTGATACATTTTTGATGATAATTTTTTGATTGTAAAATTTTTTTGACACAATGATCATCGTAATCAGATATTTTTAAATAAAAATTTAAAATCACTGGTTGAACATCCCTGGAAAAGTACAGCAAAAAAAAATAACTTGATACTTTATTGTTAAAATGTATAAATTCGTTGTGTTTCTTTAAAAGGAATAACTGATTCATGTATGTTTCTATTGTACTTTGTCTTATCAATACAATTTTTATTTATCGGTTGCTTGAATTATGTCAATGTACAGTTGAGCTACTGTTTAGTAACAGAAAATTATGATTTGAGAGTAATTTTAATGAGAGTTCATGTACCTGACCATCAAATTTGATTGAAATTTTTACAAAATACCAGGCGTTTCCACTAAAATATATTTAATCATTGAAATTCAGTGAAAAAATGTTTCATTTTGAATAAAATTAAATGGAAATTGATTATTATGTTAAAATTTCATTTAAATTCAAAAAAAAAAACAAAAAATCGGGCTGAACGGGGATTCGAACCCCGGGCCTCTTGCACCCAAAGCAAGAATCATACCCCTAGACCATTCAGCCGATATGAATATCGATTGTCAAATTGCTGTCATGAACACGTGTCTGACACAATTTCTGCACATGCGCATTACTTTATGCTTTCGCTACTTTACCTTCTTTAATTTCATTTAAAACTGTGATACAATTTTCCTTAAAGCATTGAAACAAAAAAAAATATTCATAATTCATTCAATTTTTTATTTTATTTATTAATTTCATATACATGTAATTTTTTTTTTGTCATGTCTGATTAAAAACAACTTTTAACATTTTCTTATTAAATTTTAAATTCAAATCTCATTTATCATTCTTTACTTTTGAATTGGAATTATGCTCCAAATAATCGTTAAAAATTTTCATAATTCGTTAAAATGACATTCATCCAGTCGTAAAATGTAATATTTTGATATAGAATATCTTTGATTTGCCTAAAATTTCAATTTAAATTTAACAATTTTTAGTGTTTTCTTTGTTTCTTTGAAGAATAATTGATTGCCAGTCTTATTTTTATCAATTTTCAATTTAACATTCGATATTTTTTTTTTAATTTTTATATCTTAATTCAAATTTATTTTCCAAAATTACTGAAATCAGTTTTTAGTTGGATGATTGGTTTGACTGGTTGTTGATTTGCCTTTGCAGCATTTGATGCATCATTTTTAGCTTTTTGCATGCTGGAAGTCATTTGTTGATTATTTCGGACAGCAACCTCCAATTTGTTTCGCAATTCTGGGTATTGGGACATCAATCCCTTAAACTCCTGTAAAATTGAATTGAAATTTAAATTGAATGAATTTTAAATTAAGCAGAAAATCATTTCACCTCTGGGTATTTAGGTCCAATTTTCATCAGCCATTGCAGCGAATGTTCATGCAACTGCACTAAATACTTTGATTTTGTTTTTCCATGCAACTGTGATGGATCAAGGAGGAAACTTATCAAAATGGGCACGAGCAATGTCAACATTTGGATGCCTGGAATGAAAATTTAATATTAATTTTAAAAGACTCTAAAAAAAAATCAATTCCATGCATGTTTTGACGTGAAATTTATGTTACCTTGCATTAAATCTCCTTAAAATTTATTTATGAAAGGCATGAAATGGAAAAATTCACAAAAAATTTCATAAAATAAAAGTAAACTTACGATTTTGTGGTTCTGCCAAGGTGATAAGACCTTCAACAGTGGTAATACTTTCAAGGACTAAAGCCAATTCAGTCTCATTTTTAATATTTTTTGCATTGTCTGCATGTAAATGCTCCACTAAACGAGGTGCTAAGGCGTGAATGTATGGAGTGGCGACTGAATTAAAGGTAAAATGATTAAATTTGGTCATTAAATAAAATTGAACAGTTTTTACCTTTCAAATCAGCATTTAAGAAAATTTGTCTCATTGTCTGGATGCATTTCAATCGAATCATGTTGGATTCTGATTGCAGACATTGTCGAAAATGGTTGATGCAAGGATATTGCAGTCCTGGGATTGATACAAGACTTGATTTTGAATGTAAAATAAAGACGGCAATTGCTAGCATCATTGTGACTTCATCCAATTTTGTGTCTTCAGAGCCCGTCTTTGTCAAGTCAATTATTTTTGCTAGTGCACTCTGTAAGAGTTTAAGCCACTCCTCGGAACTTCTCTCGTCTGTTGCATACTTATCTGTGATTATTGCCTTTAGTAAATGCAAAGCTGATTGAATTGTTGGTGTATTTGCCAGTATTGTGGGATCATGAACTGATTTCGTAGCAATTTCTTTGATAGCTCCCGTTGTCAAATACAGGATTGTTGGAAGAATTTGAAGTGCACCTTGAAAAGGAAAAATTATGATTGTGTGATTCATATGAAAAAAAGAATTGACATACCTTGGGGTGAGCACAATTTTGTCAAGTGTTCCAATGATTGTAGAGCCGAAGAGACGAGCATTCCATTATCAATTCCCAATTTTGATCCATTTCCATTTGAATTGAGTTGCTGCTGCAATTGCTCTGTCGTGATTCTTGTATTTCCCGATGGATTCATTGCAGGAATTTGTCTCACCAGGAGACATAAAGCCACTTCAAGAACAGCATAAACGTGAGATTCTCCAGGTTCGATGTGACCTGTTTCACCACCTTCTCCCAAATAGTCCAAATCTGACTTTGATCGATCTTTTTCCTTGTCATTCTCATCCGCATCTCTTGTCTCCGTTAATTTCCCAGCTTTTTCAATTTCAAGTCTTTCCTCAGCCGCTAAAATTGTTTGTTTCAAAATTTCCATACATAGCAATTGAACTTCTAAACTGTCACGTGTCAAAATAAGTCGATACAAGACGTTACACAATTCAATGGGAAGAGTTTTGTTGCGTGTGAACACTTGTCGTGCATATTTTGATGTAAAAATTGTATGTAATGATTGCAAACACGCAACTACACATTCAGGTTTCTCGTTTGTTCTTGTACTACAAATTGCTTCCATACAAATGCCGAAAATCATGTGAAATCGATCAGCACTCACACTGCCATGACCGATTTTCGTTGATGTATTTCCATTATCGAGTGAATTTGTTGGATCATTTGAATTATTGTTGTCTTTATCCGAGTCAGTATCCAGTGCATCAAATCCACCAGCATTTAACCAAAGTGCAGCTGCATGTAAAATTGGAGGCCATGAGGTCATGTAATGCGATTTGGAAGAATTTATTGTGTCATTTGTGTAAAATGCACCACCATCATGAGGTAATTGACCTTGAAATTCTGGTGGCAATGATAAAAGTGCATAGTCTTTCAATGCTGCCAACCAGTGTTGTGATAAATTTTCAAGTTCGGGTTGAACGAGTGATAATAAACTTTCACCTTTACTTTGCAAGTCACCAAAATCGTCTTCATCTGGTTTGACCAATCTTAGTCCGATTGTTTTGGCGCCAAGAGATAGTTTTTTGAGGATCACACTTGCAGGTGCATTGCCATTTTCAATCATTGCAAAAATATAGACTTGAGCCCATGCTTTCAGGATACTCAATTTCTCCAACGTTGCCATACTTTCATTGTAGAGTTGGGTACTATTCGTTTTTGTATGTAATTTGCTCAAACTCGAGACAAGTAATTGATGAACTCGGCGCAAATCATTCAAATCACGTGCAACTCCAGATCCAATCCATGCAGAGCACACTTCACATGCAGCTGCAGTCACATGACTTGGAGTTTCATTTGCAAAGGCTGGACGTAGCGCTGCCCCGACTTGTGCTTGAAATTGTTCCAGCAATAAATGTCCTGGAAACTCAGGTTCTGGTACATGAGCAAATTTCCTAATAATTTCCTGTAACGTCTTCATCCCTTCAAGACGTAATTGATCCGAATCTGAAGTTGCTGCCATGAATGCCATGCGAATCAAATCAGCCAAATGCAAGACAAGGAAATCACGAGCTTTTGTGCTTTGCAGTTCTTTGGCGGCCAACATGTCAAAATGAACTGGATTTGCTTGTTCACATGCTGTAATTATTTTCCTTACACATTCGGAGGCAAACACTCTTGTTGGCCATCTTGGTTGTATTTGTGGATGTGTGCTTTGATTATCTTCTGCATGAAATTCAATATTATCATCATCATTTTCCTCATCATTATCCTGATCCGATTCCTTGATTTGTGCGTCTTCTCCGGCAAAGAGATTTCCACCTTCTGCTGCTACCGTCAAAACATTCTTACATAAATTTAGCCATTGTGTCAAATTTTCAGCAGCCAACATTTGCAACATTGACACAATCGTATCATGAATATTTTTGATCATTTCATTGTCAGTTTCCTTGTCCAACATGTGGAACAAAACTCCGGGTAATCCCAGTTCTGAAATGTCAAAATTCTCATCATCAGTTGTTACTGCATTCGCTGCATGTTCACACACTTCCTTTGCTTCACGAGTAGTCAATTGACGCAAACACGATACAGCAGCTTTCCTCAACATCAAATAATTACTTGAAAGTGTTTTGCAGAGTGTTGGAACTAGTGATGACAAATTCACAGATTGAGGTGCAAACAAATGCAATTGTTGTAAACACCCAGTTGCTTCTGCTTGAACTAGGGGATCTGGATGTGCCTGCATTATAGCACAAGCACACAAGAAACTTGAACGAGCTGAAGCTGATGCTTGTAATTCTGGTCCAACTGTTGTAATGAGGGCGCTCAGCACCCGTCCAATACACTGATGGACATCGACATGAGATTGAGGAACTGTGAGAAGTAATTTCAATGAGAGAGATAAAGTTGGTTCGACATACGATCGGAACATGGGACCACCAGAATCGGCAATCAGTGATAAGGCATACAAAGCCCACACCTGTACGATGGGACTACTGCCATCTTGTGCAAGTGCCAATAAAATTGAAACACTCGTATTCAGATGTTGACTTGAACCCATACCACCAACATAACGATGGAGACATCCCAATGCAAAGCTATGACCTGTCCTGGTAACGACATCTCTCGCTGATTTCAAGTTATTAAAGGAATTTTGTGCCAAATCAGCAGTTACTCTTGAATCTCCCACAACTTGTGCTAGCCTACCAAGTGCTTCAGAGGCGGCACATCTCAAAATCGGATTTGCACTCGTTAGTCCACTTATCACAAGATTCGTAACATTTGTTTTGACATCATCTTGACCAATCGATGCCTTTGCATCAGTCAACCCTTTAAGTCCACACAAAATTGCAGTGAAAATATTCATTTGAACAGCTTCCTGTCGACTGCTCTTTGCATGCTTAATACATTCTGTAAAATGTGTGACCATTTGAAGACGATGCTTATTTGCAGCTCTCGGAAAAATTATTCCAAATAATTGAATTGACATGTCGATAACGGCAACTCCCAGTGGCAAGGGACCAGGACAATGTTCGGACGGTTTAAGTGGACGGTATAACGAGAGAAAATCATGCTCCAGGGCTCCTGATCCGGCAGCACTCGTTGGTTGGAGCTGTAAATTTTATAAAATTGAATTAAAATTTGTAATGTTAAAAAAAATCTGAATTTTAATCAACAAAAAAAGTGTAAGTGTATTAAAATCAAGGACACAAATGAGCTGCATTTTGTGTGATTGATGAAGCAAAGCATTTTTAAGGGACAAATGATAGACAATACAAAAACAAATCTACACAGAACTCTCTCATCAAAAAAAAATAATCTAAACAAAAATGAACCACTATTCAGAGACTTACATGCTGGCCATCAGATTTACGATTCGGTTCCATCTAATTACGGTAATATAAAGAAACAGTGTCAGAATTTTCAATTAGCTCATTGTTTCTCAAAATTAATTAAAGATTAATGGATGTGTAATGTGTGTTAGTGACAATAAATTTTAATTGTAAAATGAAAAAAATATTACCTGATCCTCAATGGTTCGATGATCAGTTTCCTGGAACCAAGTAGCCAAAATAATTGAATCATCAGCATGGCACAACGCTCTCAAAAGTGATGTCGTTGTATTTGCCGGATTATCTGTCAATGTGAATTCAGATACCAGCATTCGTAAAAGATGAGTATAAGATGATTCAAGACAAGATGGAGGCAGTAATGATAAGGTTTCGTAGAGACGAAGACGAACCATTGCTGCAGGTGCTTTCAAGTGTTGGCCATAACTCTTCAAAACTGAAGAAATGCTGAAAGATGAAATTAAATTGTAAAGCAAAATTTAAATGAAAATTGAATGTATTGATACTCACTTGACTAACATTGCCAATGCACTTTCGATTGGGGTTAAGAGCCGCCTTGTAATGTCATCTGTTACCAATTCCTGGCAATTAAGGAGAAAACTGTGCATCACACCCAATGCACCGGCACGTCCTTCAAGAGTTACTTGCCATGTGAATGCATCACCACGAGCTTTTTCACTCTCAAGCTCTTTTGTGCTTCGAGGGAAAGCGTTTCTCCATAAAAGTAACATTCGTGGAAGTAAATTTTTCACAACAGCATTTCCTAATGTCATGATACTTCCAATGAGGAGCCTGCAATGCAAATAATTTTAGTATATAATGAGATTTTTAAAAATTCAATGCGACTTACCATCCTGCCTGTGTTCGATTAAGTGACAAGCGACTGTTTTGACTGGCAGTTCTGAGTAACTCTTCAGCAGTATTAAAAATAATTTTTCCCTTTGTATGCGGAATTCCAAGAGGTGACAATTTAACCGAGCCCAAAACAGCTGCAAGTGCACAACTGTATCCTGAAATTGCATCTGGTGACGTTCGCATTTTCTCAATGGCATCAACAAATCGATCAATCAAGGTTGTGATTTGACTTGGAACTGCAACACAAATTGATCTTAAACACCAGGCGGCTGCCAGACGAGCAGCAGCACAAGGATGGACAAGAACTGCACAAACAGCATCAATCAGGTTGAGGGATTGATCTGATAAGAGATTCTGAGCTGTAGTGCCGAGGATTAAAATGAGAGATCCCAGTTCTTGTAACGCACATACAAGAAGATGCTGACTAAAAAGTGTTTCTTGGTTAGCATCTTTTGCATTTTCCGGATTAAAATCAATCGAATTCATTTGTTTTGCAATAATATGAACCAGTTCCTTGCATGCTGAAGCTTGTGCCTTTTCTCCCAACATTTTACCAATAACTGAATCCAAAATAAAATTGATGCATTTTCGTGAATAAACAGCATCAACATGTGATGAGGCTGCTTTAGGATTTGCCACAAGTTCAAGGACATGAGTTAAAAATGCTTGACAATTCCGTTCAAGCCACAACCCGCCCATAGTTTGTACGAAAATGACATATGCATGTGTAACACCAACTCTTACTTCACGATTCACGTTACTTGTGCCTTTTATCATTTCAGTTCCTTTTAAAAACGAGGCACCTCCTCGCAAAAATCCACCCATAAGAACACTCAATGCCTCGTCCAATGAAATTTGCTTCATCGTTTTAAGAGCAGGATTAATATTTGTACCGGGCTTGATTGGAAGTTGAGTCAGGGCAATTAAATTCCCCAAAAGTTTTGCCACAGCTAATCGAACTTCGTAATTACTTCCATCAAATGCTCTGAAACATAAAGATGCTAAACTTTCCAATTCAGTCGAGTACAAAAACGGAGCATGTTGACTCATTTCGAGAAGACAATCGGCTGCTGCAACTCGCACTGCCATAACACGATCTGTCAAACAATATCTCACAGCTTTATAAATATCTTTATGCACATTATTTATTGCAGATCCCATTCCTGCACAGACTTTCTCCAATGTCACGACAATTTCAATTCTAGTTTGCGACTCGGCATTTCTCAACGACTTCAAGAGAATTTGAACAGTTTCCTCGTACGTGCGTCCCATCATACGTCCAAGTTTTT
This sequence comes from Culicoides sonorensis, assembly GCA_900002565.1. Taxonomy (NCBI): domain Eukaryota; kingdom Metazoa; phylum Arthropoda; class Insecta; order Diptera; family Ceratopogonidae; genus Culicoides; species Culicoides sonorensis. The sequence goes on along the minus strand of LN483356.1, from coordinate 242,699 downwards.
CATACATGCAGCCAAGAACACAAATTGCCGCTAATCGTGTTGCTAAAAAACTCGGTGAATCATCCTTATTTTTCAAAATATCATTGCACTTGTTTGCTGTTTCCATGAGGAGAAACGTATCACCCACACTAAATAATGTTGCAAGATTTTTTGCAATTAGACGACGCATTGGTGGTCCTGGTGTACCTTGGATGTGAGCCAACAATTGTTCAACCAATTTCTTCTGGCATGCTTTTATATCAGACTTTTGGGCAGCAAATAAAACTTTATCCAAATGTCGTAGCCATTCAAACACAAAAACCGGACGTTTCTGTTCAGGAAGTTGACTCAAAGTTTCTTCATTCAATGTGAGACTTGAAGAAGTTTCCATTTTTATTATTTTTAAATTTATCTTTCTTGTCTCAAAATCTAAAAAGAAAACAAAAATGGAAAAAATCAATAATAAGAATAACAATAAAACTAAATAAAGGAGTGGAAAATTTCAATATTTTTCCTTGTAACATGCAAAACCACAATAAAATTTCATCATTTTAAATGGAACAAAGACTTTGATAAATGTAAATGATAAGAAAATTGTTATATGCTTGAATGGGAATGTAAATGATGTAACATGATATCATAATAATTAAGGAAATTGTCTTGCATCCGTTCCAGAATTTCATTAAGAAATTTCTTTACTCATCTATGACTCATTTTTGGTTTCAAAACAAAAATCTCGAACAATTTTTTATATTTTTCACTTATATTGTAATATTCGAGCTTGAATATTCCATTAAAATCTAGATTTTATGCATTTATTTTCAAATTTATTTAACATAACTTTAAATTTGTATCCATTTTTGATTTCACTGTCCAGAGTAAAAAAATAATTTTTCATTTTTTGCAATTAATTCAAGTGTTTACGTGAAATCTTTGTTATTTTATTAATATTTTTTGATCATATTACAACTTTTACAAGAATTTGACCATTAATTTATGGAAATACTCACAAAATTCATAAAAATTATAAAATGTGAAAATTTTCTACTTAAAAAATATTTTTCTTTTAGTCAATGTTTACATCGGTAAAGTAGATTTCACTTTAAATGACAGCTGTCATAGTAGAAGGAAAAAAATAAACAAAAAATGTTTTAGACGCAGACATATCGTAGTAAAGTCAAAGAAAAAGTAATTTAAATTTAATTTTATCAAATAAAACAAATGGATTTCGACAGTCCTGATGTTGAGAAAGAATTTCCCGGTCTGTATGCGTCAGAAGATGCACTTGGAAAGGGCAAAAAAGATGATGGTAATAGTTATTTAATTGAAATCAAAATATGCATGATTGTAAAACTTATTTTTTTTTCAATTAAGTCCCTGAAACAGAACATGAAAAGCACAGTAAAAAAGAGCTCTTGATAGGACGACGTAAAGAGAAGAAGGACAAAAAATGTTACGCTGCACTGGGAGATGATGATGATGAGGAACCGCTGGCCGGAGAATCTTCGAGCAGGTTATTATTTTTTCATGTAATTTTGTTTTGTTGTGTTATAACACGAATTTCATTTCAAAATTTTAGTAAGACAAAAAAATTGAAGGGATTTAAATTTTCCAAGAGCAAGGATAAGGATTCCGGTAAAAGTACGTTAGAGAAAAAGGATAAGAAAGAAAAGGATCGTAAAGATAAAAAAGATAAGGATAAGAAAAAGGATGAAAAGAAACTCAAATCAAAGGAAGTGAGTGAAGAAGTGCAGGAACTTGGTGAAGCTCAACCAATTTTCGGTGTCCCATTATCAGTCGCTGTCGAACGAAGTCGATGCCATGACGGTGTTGAATTACCATTAGTGATTCGTGACTGTATCGATTACCTCCAAGATCATCTTCAAAATGAGCATATTCACAGATCTGATGGCAGCAAAACCAGGTTACAACAGCTGAAAAAGTTGTACAACAACAGAGAATCAGGCGTGCATGATTTTGATGTCCCAACAGCTTCAAGTCTATTTAAACTCTTTCTAAAGTGAGTGTTTTTGAATTACTCTAAATAATTAAAATAAAAAATTAAATTGTCTTACTCATTTAATTTTCAAGGGAGCTTCCTGAACCGATTTTAACGACAGATCTTTTACCACGATTCGAGGAAGCAGCTGCTCTCGCCACAAGTACCGAACAAGAAAAGGAACTCAAAATACTCATCGACCAACATCTCCCATACTGTAATCGAATTTTATTGTCTTGGACATTTTTACACTTTGATGCCATAATTAACCATGAAAAACAGAATAAATTTAATCCACAAAACTTGGCAGTAGTTCTAAGTCCAGTTCTACAAATGTCTCATCGATTATTTGTAACATTGTTGTGCTACTGTACAGACTTGTTCTCTGATGTTGAATTAACAAAGTGAGTAAAAGATTTTTATTCCTTTTTTGTTTGAATTCACAATAATGACTGAACACTTAAAAGAATACAATCAAATATATAATTAACACTTTTTTTGCTGAAATGACAAAAAAAATTATTGTTAACTGTACGAATTGAGTACATTTATACGTTGATGAACAGTAATTTTGCTTAAGTAAGCATTAATTTACGGTTTTTTTTAGAATAGAATTAAATCTCGATTAAATTGAATGTATGTTGAATGATCTTCAAAATTCAATCAAATTTTAGTATTATTTTAACACATAAACGCACCGATTCACTTAGATTCGTCTAACACTTTTGAATTTAATACGGTATCTAATATCGTCATCATCATATAAATATACTCTTATCTACCTACATCTGCAATATGGTATAAAATGATACTTTTTTTTGTTGTTATTTTCGATTATACAAAAATATTAGCATGAATTTTGTTATTACGTGTGGAAGAGCATTTTAAGCCATGTGTAGACAAGAGGTTGAATTTAAATGATTAATGAGATGATTCATTTAAAGACGTAATAATTCAGAAAAATGTAAATAATATTTTTAATTATCAGATTTTCAGGGTTAACGTACAAAATTTTCAAAATTACCATATGTTTATCTATACAAAATTAATTTTCAATAAATCGTTCAAAGGTGCTTCCCTTTACTTTTATTTTTTATGGAGAAAAGCGACACGTCTTGGTAGTTGTAATAAAAAATATTCTTATTTTTATTATTATTATTACTTTTCATTCACAATACAAAATAGAAAAAAAATGTACATAAAATTTATTCAGGTTCAGGTGCGATAGTTATCAGAATATAAATAAACTGTGTTTATTGTTCTGTAGTTTGATAACAAAATACATCAGTTAGTATAATTTTTTATGGATAGGAAGCAATTTGTCTCTGAAAAAGCTGTTAATATCAATTTTTTTTTCTTATTTGAAATTTTGAAAGAAAAATTATGTTGAAACGAGCTTCGTCATTTAGAATCAAGCGTTTTTTTAACAAGAAAAAGGAGTAAATTCTTTCATTTTGAAAATTATTGGTTGTCATTTTAAAGGGTTTCTATTTCAAATTTCAGATACTCACCACCTGTTACTTCAACGAGTCCAAATCTGCCTGAAACTCGAGATGAAATTTCAAAGGAGCTGAAAAAACAAGAGTCGTTACTGAATCAAATCCATGCTGAAATGCATGCGGGTTTCGTGACAAAAAAACGTGAAGAACAATTATGGGAAGTTCAAAGAATTATCACACAACTCAAGGTATTTTTTTATAATTAAAATTTTTTATCTGAATTTAATTTAATTTTTTTTTACAACTCAGAGAAAACTCCGAACATTTGAGAAGAAAACAGACAGCATGCAAAAAAGCATTGAAGATACACTTGAACCACCCGCAGTTGGCACGGACAATGCTTCAATTGAGCTCTCACTGCACAAAGTCAAATCGTGTAGTGACGATGAAAATTCCTCAATTCGAACTCATTCAAATACAAACACGGAATCAAAGCCATCACCTCAAGAAACTCTCGTTGAAGAGCCACCGGTCATTGAAAAAACTGAAATAATAAAAAATCCAGATCTTAACGATGTTTTAACAACTGACGAAAATGGTTTTATGATGGTGCCAGTTACACACCCAGATTATCTTGCATTGATACGCCTCCAATTGGAAAACCAAGAGCTACTCAAATGGAAAGATCAACTTCAATCACGAATAACAGCGGAACGAGCCGAAGTTGTGCGATTGAAAAAGTTACTATCTGAAATTCCAGAAGCTCATGCACCCTCATCCGTTCCAATCAATCCACAAGACGAAGCAGATTATGAACGACTAACAGCGCATTATCTCAAAGAAAATGCACTTCTCGAACAGAAAAAGAATCTCTTAGCAAAAGATTTATTCGAAGAAAATCGAGGTCTCATTCAATTACAGGTGGAACTTGCAATGCAACAATTTAAAATTTAAGAATATTTTGAATTTATGTTTAATTTCATATTTAATATCGAAAACAAAAAACATTTAATGTCGTTTACAATCCATTGGCTATCAAATAGCCATTCAATGTTAAATATAAAAAAATTGACTATTCAAAATGTTTAAAATTTGTTTTTTCTTTGAATGAATTTCAATGTACATTTCTCTTACACAAAACCTGTACGTTTCATAACACAATAATGTACAATGTTTTTTAAATGGACTTTGACAATTGATATTCATATCGGCTGAATGGTCTAGGGGTATGATTCTTGCTTTGGGTGCAAGAGGCCCGGGGTTCGAATCCCCGTTCAGCCCGATTTTTTGTTTTTTTTTTAAATTTTATTTGATTAATTATTGATATTAATATTTTTGATCTTCATAATTTTTTCATTAAAGATCTATTAAATAAATAAAAATATTACATTAAATGTTAACGTTTGAAAAAAAAAAGATTAACACACATCTTGAACACATATCGAACTTATGTTGCTTCAAGTAAAAAAAAATATGTTGGATTGGTCAAAATAAATTCGTAGAAAATAAATAATTTTAGACTTGAAAAAATTTCATTGATATAAAATAAAATAAAATAAAATATATGAATGATATTTGGGTTTTCATTCATGCTTGGTGTTTCATTCATAAAATTTTTCATACACGCTCTATATAAACACACACCGTCTATACATTGAACGACATTTTTATGAACGTCATTCAAAAAAAAGATTAATGAAAATATTTTTGAGAAATAAAATTTCCATTTAATATTATTATTGTTTTCCTAAAAATGGTAAAAATATAAAAATCTTATTTGAAATTTAAAAAAAAAAGTTATGGTGTGGTTATATTGGTCAGGCTGAGATGGGGGAAATCACTCAAGGACGCGATCCCATTACTGCGTTACTGCGGGGACTTTTGGTTGCTCCGTTGCCGGCCTCACCCGTTGCGCCCCTCCTTAGCCAACCAGCTTCACACAGCCTTCGCTATGTGAACCTTATTGACAGCAAGCTTAATGCGGACGTCCTGTCAATGTGCTCCATCCAATCGTCAGTGCTCCTGACCTCAAATCAGTCCATAACTCGACCTTCCATTAGCTTGAATTACAGGAGATGCAACCTCCCAGTCGAAGAAATACATTGCTAATCGCCAATTTAAACTATGACACAAAAGTAAAACTGCTTTATCGACATCTAAAAGTATGCTTTCAATGACATTTCATTCATAAATCCCATTGACAATTTACTATTAAACGTAAAATTTCATTCAAAATCAAAATAACAACAAATAACGAGCGCAAATCATTTTAATTTTTAAGATAAATTTAAAATCAACCCAAAAATGGATGAAACACAATTAAAAACATCTCATAAGATCACTTTAATCACAAACATCATCAAAGACCTCCAAATTAATCAACTCAACGTATCACAAGAAAACAAAGAAAATATTAAAAAATTCATCAACTATTTCATTGTCAAGGACTATTTGCTCCTAGACAATAACAATGTGATTTTAGGTACCTTTCATAAAAACTCATAGAAAATTCATTCTAATTAATAATAAATTCCAAGGTCTTTCAACTGAAGCAACTTCCGAACCAAATCTCAGTTACACCGAGCGAAAAGTAGTAAAGGAATACATTGAATCAATTCTCGTAAAAGTCCTGCAACCACTGATAGAAAAACTCAAAGAAAATGAAGCAAATGGCATCAATTCAAAAGGAAATGAAGAGTTACGTCAAAAATTTATTACACAACAAAAGGAATTGCAATTAAATCAGCTTTTGTTACTTGAATACAAAAAGGAGAAAATTAAATTGATGAATGAAATCGCTCAGATCCGTGCTGGTCCGGAACAAAAACAAATCGTTGAAAATTTGTATAATGCAACTAAATTGAATAATTTGAAAACTGAGTAAGAATATTTTTTATTCATAGCATTTATTTTGAAATTTAATATTAATTTTAAATTATTTCAGAGTGTTGAAGAAAATTTTGTCGAATAAAATAATTGACAGCACTACTCATGCCGTAAAAGCCTTCAAAACGGTTGAAAAGTACATTGATATGATCATTGAAAGCAAGAAAAATAAAGAAAATATTTAATCTGTCTATGAATTTTTAAAATGATTTTAATGGAAAAGTGTGAAATTTCGAAGAAAATGCAATTTACTATAAAAGTTAATAAAAATTACATCACTTGCATTTTATTATATTATTTAATATCATTGTTTCAAGGAATTAAGTTACAGAGCACGTGTTTTCCTAGCATTTTCATCAGAATGAAAACAATAAAATATTGTTAATGGATTCCTGGAAAAATATAAAAAAAATTATGTTGGATGATAAAAATATTGGCTTAGTATTGTTTTTTAAAAAAGTAAATTTCAAAAATAAGAGGTTTAAAATAAAAAATTGTTTCATTCCTGCATCCTCAAATAATAATGGTGTAGTGTGAAATGTAAACAAAACTCAGCAAAAAATGGACGAGTATCTCTAAATAAAAATATTTTGTGTGCCAAAGCTTAACACGTTTCTTTTACGTGATTTACCATTTTTATTAGTTTTTCTCTCTCTCCTTGTATTTTCATACGTCGATGTTATATTTTACAATTTCCTAGAAATGAACTTGTACAAATACAATTTATTTTCCATAGCACATGAAGTTAAGGGTTGACTGTGATTGGAAAATATTTACTCGGAATTGCTTTGTTGTATAATCTGATCAATGTGCACTTTTATTGTAATCTGTAAATTATTTAACGACTTATGTAGAAAAATTGGCATTATTGTGCAATGATATTCAAACAATTGATTAACACAATGGAGTTACAATTAAAGTTAATGAAAAATATTTAAATAAATAAAGGGGTGATTTTTAATGGAAATGTAAAAAAGTGTTAAAATGAAGCATATTCCAGGAAAAAAAATACGAAATCTGTCAGGAGTTTGAGGCAAAAATTTGAAATAAATGCAAAACATGGCATGTAAGATATATACAAGCGCATTTCTAACAGTGGCGGATTTGCCATACGAGCAACCTGGCATATGCCAGAAAGGCCACAGTCGATCGTCTTGTAAAAGTAAGGTTTAGCGTAAATTTTAAAGGAAATTATATAGAATGCCAGGGCCGTTAGTAATTTTTTATGTGCCCTTAATTTCTTTAGATAAAATTTGTCCATCAATGAAATTTCGGTTATTGTGGAAATTCGACCATTTTGGAGAATTTCGCGGTTTTCTGCGAGTTTTGAAATTTTTTCGAATTCCTTGATTTTGAAAAAAAATACGTAACTTTCTGCGATTCTGGAAAATGCCGCGATTGGGAAAATATGGCTTGAATATTCCAACATTTTGAATATGGGCCATGCTGCTTTTGACGCAAACGAGTTTTTTTTTCAAATCGACAAGAAACTCACTAAAAACCGTTTTGATTAATTAAATAATAAACAATTTCATAATTTTAGGATAAGGCTCAGAAATTATGCTTAGACGTCTAATATTTATAAAAAGAAACCGTTAACACTTGTTAAAATGGCTCTGCATGCTTGAAATTTGAAAAAGCCGTTAAAATTTTTAATGATTTTCAGTTACGTGTCTGTTTTTTTTAATTTCACAGTATGTCTGTGCAAAATAGCGTTGAGTCAACGAGTCTTTCAATGAATGTTTAAATACATTTTCTTATTCTGTAACAAAAATTTTCAATTCTAACGGTGTTGATATAAATCTTATTCCATTTTTTATCCTGTTCCTGAGAATTACGATATTGTTAAAGATAACTTGCTGTTAACCGTGACTTTATATAGATAAATTCTTAACTTAGCGTAGCTTAAACCTTCGTATACATGCATACACCTCGTACAAGTTTAAACTAGTACTAAATTTTATGTTGTGTGTATGTATACGACGATTTAGCTACGCTAAGTTAAGAATTTATCTATATAAAGTACCCGTTAATTGGAATATTAATTTTAAATAATTTATTTTTCATTTAGCTTTTAATATTCAATTCAATTCAATTTATTCTAACGGTCATGAGCGTGGAAGACATTCATCTCATTTATCATCTCACTTTAAAATTTAGCTTTCTATGAAACATTTATCAGTTAAATTCATATTTGATTTTTTTCTCTGCATTTCATACTCAAATCACGAAAAAAAGTCAGATATTAGAAAATCATGTCGTTTTTTTTAATATTTTTTAATACAGAGTTCAGTGAAACGTAAATTAAAAAAAATATACATACTTAGAATCTGCATGTTATTAGTACATCT